>OV049926.1:113660528-114187991 GCA_920104205.1 Eupeodes latifasciatus
GAAAAAAGTTTAAAATTTACTATTATTATTATTATTATTATTATTATTATTATTATTATTATTATTATTATTATTATTATTATTATTATTATTATTATTATTATTATTATTATTATTATTATTATTATTATTATTATTATTATTATTATTATTATTATTATTATTATTATTATTATTATTATTATTATTATTATTATTATTATTATTATTATTATTATTATTATTATTATTATTATTATTATTATTATTATTATTATTATTATTATTATTATTATTATTATTATTATTATTATTATTATTATTATTATTATTATTATTATTATTATTATTATTATTATTATTATTATTATTATTATTATTATTATTATTATTATTATTATTATTATTATTATTATTATTATTATTATTATTATTATTATTATTATTATTATTATTATTATTATTATTATTATTATTATTATTATTATTATTATTATTATTATTATTATTATTATTATTATTATTATTATTATTATTATTATTATTATTATTATTATTATTATTATTATTATTATTATTATTATTATTATTATTATTATTATTATTATTATTATTATTATTATTATTATTATTATTATTATTATTATTATTATTATTATTATTATTATTATTATTATTATTATTATTATTATTATTATTATTATTATTATTATTATTATTATTATTATTATTATTATTATTTTTATTATGATTATTATTATTATTATTATTATTATTATTATTATTATTATTATTATTATTATTATTATTATTATTATTATTATTATTATTATTATTATTATTATTATTATTATTATTATTATTATTATTATTATTATTATTATTATTATTATTATTATTATTATTATTATAAGCTTTTATTTGCCATTATTGATATTTTGTACAATATTTATTTACACTTTTGTTTACATTTTCTGATTCTTTTGAATTAATTACTATATAAAATTGACATAATTTTTTTTTTTTTTAATCAACTTTAATATGTAAGCAAAGTTTGAATAAATAAATGGATGCGTGTCAAAATTCTATGATCTGGCATAAGCCTCCCCCAATGTTGCCCAGAGATCTCTATCTTTTGCGTCATTGTACCAACTTGTCTTTGTTTAAGCAAATCGTCTGCCCATCTTTTCTTTGGTCGTCCAATTGGTCTTCTGCTTTCTGGTGGTGTCCATTTTGTAATGATGTTTGTCCATCTTTGGTCATGTATTCTAGATATATGTCCTGCCCCATTCCATTTAAGGAGTTTTGCTCGTTCAACCACGTCCGTTAAACCAGTTCTTCGTCTTATTTCTCTATTTCTCACTCTCTGGCTTATTCGTAGGTTAAGTAGTTTTCTTTCCATCTTGGTTTGGCATATTCTTATTTTGTCAAGTAAACTTGAAGTCAAGGATATAGTCTGTAACCCATACGTCATAACAGGAAGAATAGCAGAGTCTAGTATATATTTTCGTGTTTCGTCCCTTAGATTTGATTGTAATATTCGTTTTAGACTCCAAAATTGTTTCCAACTATTGGTAATGCGTCATCTTTAATATGGTTAGTCATTATCTTAGTTTTTGACTTATTGATATGAAGTCCAACTTTCTTGCATTCATTTGTCAATTCTATGAGCATATTTTGTATTTGTCCGGAAGTTGATGAGATGAGAACTATGTCATCAGCGAATCTAAGGTTGCTCAAATATCGTCCCCAAATATTTATTCCATATCTATTGTCCCAGTTTAGTTTCTTGAATATTTCTTCCAGTACCGCAGAGAATAATGGTGGTGACATTGGATCCCCCTGTCTTACGCCTCTCTTTATTTTTATTTCTCTTCCTATTCTTTCGGTTTTTATTTTCGCCACGCTGTCTGTATATATATTTTTCATCGTCCTTATAAAGATAGGATGAATTTCTTGGTTTGTCAGCGCTGTCCATATTTCGTCATGTTCTACTGAGTCAAATGCTTTACTGAAGTCAATATATAAAAGATACAAAGGTTTTTCAAATTCGTTAGTTTTTTCAATGAGTTGGTTCATTGTTTGCAGATGGTCTGTTGTTGAAAAACCTTCTCGGAATCCTGCTTGTTCTCTTGGCTGATTTCTGTTTAATGTGTCCTTAATTTTTGTATACATTACTTACTGGAGAACAGTTTATATATCATAAAAATGTTGCTTATTGGTCTGTAGTTATTTATGTCATCTTTATTTCCTTTTTTGTGGATAAGCGTAATTGTAGCTTGTTTCCATTGTCTTGGAATCTGCTGTGTTATAAGTACGTCATTAAAAATCGTGGTCAAGACTGTAGAAATTGGTTGTTTTCCATATTTGAGCATTTCTGTTACAATACCGTCATTTCCTGTACACTTAACTTATCTGTCTTTAGATCGTCAATTGCTTGTTCAATATCTGTTTTTGTAAAAAGTGTAATAGTATTTAAGTTGGAGTAACTGTCCGCCATCGATATATTATTATCTTTTATTTCTTTTGACGATTTGAAGAGTTCTTCGAAAAACTTGGTAGCAGACTCATTTATATCTCTCCTATTAATAGCGTTGTTATTTTTGTTCTTAATTGATGTTATCCACTCTTTTCCGTCGTCAAGAAATGATTTTGTCTTTTTAATAGATTTTGTGTTGCTTAATATATCTTTTATCATTGTTTCGTTATATGTTTGGATATCATTTTTCGCATCTTCTTTTATGGTTTTCCGAAGGTATCTTAGTTCATTTTTTTCATGGTCTGATAAGTTGTCCTTGTTTCGTAGATTATCTCTTCTGGTTATCAGCGCTTTAGTGTCATCGGTTAATTTATCAGGTTTTGGAGTAACAGCAGTCACGATTGAAACTTTCGTCGAGTTCTTTATTATCTGTTCTAATGAATCATATGTATTTTGAAAGTTTTCGTTTATTCTATTTGTAGTTATATCAAGTCTTATTTCTTTCTTAAGCATGTCATTATATTTTTCAATATTTTCGGTTGGTATCATTCTAGGAATACTGAGTGTTTGTTTGTTTCTTTTCAACGTATTATGGTCCACTTTTATTTTTGCTCTTACTAGCCTATGGTCACTATCAAATTTAAAATTATTCAATACGGAGATGTCATTAATAGTTTTCAGTTTATTTGTTAGAACTAAGTCAATTTCGTTCTTTGTTATCCCATTCGGGTGAATCCAGGTCCATTTTCGTGTTTCTCTCTTTTTGAAGAAAGAATTTGCAAATCTGAGATTCGTCTCTTCCAGCCACTTTATAAGTAGGTCTCCTCTTTTGTTTCTTCGTCCGTATCCAAATGGTCCCATTACTTCTTCATCATTGTCAATCTGTTTCCCTAACTTGGCGTTGAAATCTCCTATAACATACATTATCTCCGTTTTTGTTTCACATTCGCGTAGTACGGCTAAAAAATGAATCTCTGTACTTCATAGTACGGCCGAAGTTGGGCTCAAGGGTAAACTGATGGGCATTCCTAGAAGCGCGAGTATTACGGTTAAATTGTTTAAGGGGAGGAATGCAACTGGCTATTTCACTAGAGCATAGTCCGTTAAAATAACGGTAAAAAAGGGTTAGACAAGAAACCTTGTGTCGATGTTCGAGTGACGTAAACGAGTTGATGATGTTAATGTCACCAATAATTTTAAAAGCTCTACTTTGAATACTGTCCAAGAGGCTTAAATAAGTTACTGGAGCACCAGCCCAGAGATGAGAGTTATATTCAAGTTTCGGACGTATATAAGTTTTGTAGATTGTAGCCAGATCAGACGGAGAGAAAAATTTCTTGCAGCGTCTCAAAAAACCTAGACATCTTGCGGCATTTTTGGCAACATCGCGTATGTGATCGCTCCACAAAAGGTGGTTGCTGATGCACATTCCGAGGATGTCGAGATTTTCCGTTTCGTTGATGCAAGTGCCACTCATAGATAGTGGCAAAGAGCGTTTATCTCGCTTTAACGATGCAAGACAGCATTGCGTTTTCGAAGCATTAAATTCCCCATTGTACAATGCTGTGTAGGTCGGAATTTAATGAGCTAATCATATTTTGTCGTTGCAGTTCCACATCCGAAGAGGAGGGTTGTGAGTCTGGAAACGAATATGAAAAGCTAAGAGTGCTATCGTCAGCGAAACAATGTATTGGATTAGAAGTAACAGACAGGAGATCATTTATAAAAATGAGGAAGAGGGTCGGAGACAAAACGGAGCCCTGGGGAACACCAGCATTTATTTTATGGGTTTCAGACTTGAATCCGTCCAAAACAACTTGTATTGAACGGTTCGAAAGAAAATTTCTAATCCAACGAAGAAGAGATTTGTCGATACCGAAAGCACGCATTTTCAATAAGAGAGCAAGATGCCAGACTTTATCAAATGCCTTTGAAATATCAAGTGCAATAATCTTACTTTCTCCAAAACGATGTAAAGATTTGTTCCACTGATCGGTGAGATGAACCATGAGATCACCAGTGGACCTATTGCTACGAAAGCCGTATTGCCGGTCATTAAGAAGCTTCCGTTCCTCAAGATATTTCTTAAGCTGATAACTAAACAGCGTTTCTATGACCTTGGAAAGAAGGGACGTAAGTGCAATCGGTCGGTAATTAGAGGGTGAGGAAGATTCGCCTTTTTTTGGGAATGCGGTTTTCCATCCACTCGGAACGAGACCTGAGGAGTAGGACAGATGAAAAAGCTTACGCAGTGGTTTTGCCAGCGTTGAAGAACACCTCTTCAGAACAATAGCGGGGATACCATCCGGACCAGCGGATTTATGTATGTTAAGATCTTTTAGGACTCTCGCCACAGTACGAGTGCGAAAAAAGATTGGTCCCATAGAATCACTAACGCGCTCGATGACAGGCGGAGTCATAACACTCATTGGCAGCGTTGAATTGGCGGCGAACTGCCAAGCGAAGAGATTAGCTTTCTCTAAAGAGCTAATAAGTGGAGTGTCATTGACAACGAGCGTAGGAACCGACGAAGAGGAAGAATTCCTAATGTTTTTTACAAATGACCAAACATTTTTACTGCCTTTGGGACATTGCAGTATTTTTTGCCGTAATTTTTGGTCATGTAAAAATTTGGTCCGTCGAATATGGACGTTGCAGGCCTTCCTGGCTTGCTTAAACTTATTCCGGTTTTCCTCAGTTGGATTGGCTTTAAAACAACGGAAACTTACCTTCTTGACCCTAATAACCTCTTTACAGCTCGCATCGAACCATGCATTTTCCTTAGGTCTGATGCTTTTAACCCTATTCGGGATAAAAGTTCTCATTCCAAGGAGAATCAAACTTGTGATCATATCAGCGCTGGCGTCTACGTCACTATCGAGGAAGCATAGTGACCAGTTAAAGATCCTAAAATAATTATTGAGACCGTCCCAGTTGGCTTTCTCGTATTGCCAAACGGTTCTCTTAGGAGCTCTTTCTTTAACTGGAGTGTTTTGACACGAGAAATTTGAAATATAAAACATTTTTAAGTTTAATTTCTTATTTATTTCAGTTTATTTTTATTCAGTTCTAATTTAAAAAAAAAAATATTAATATATGTATATGTATGTATATATAAATAAATAGATAAATATCTATTATCTACATAAATGTATATATATTACGCATACGAACTACATATATATACACAGTAACACATGTGTCAGAGGGATAAAATACTTACGGAGTTAGTAACTAGAAAAGCAGAAGCAGATAGGGCTTACAAATGTATTAACAAAAATGTTCCCATTCGTAGGGAAACGATTATCAAAACATTGCATAGCAATATTAGCAGCTTTAAATGGGATAATTGAAAGTTTACGAAATCTACCTACAGAAATAGCGAAAGTTCATAAAGATCAGGGACAAGAAATTGTTATTAGTGTTAGAGAAAGGGACAAGAAATGTTTATTAGTGTTAGAGACAAGTTGATAGCCGCGTTAGGAAAGCATAACATAGAAGCAGAAGTACCTTCCACCTACGCTGAAGACATACAAATTAAATTTGAAGAATTATTCCTGATAAATGAAGACAATTCTCAGTTAGAAAAGGAAGAAAACACAGACGATTTATTAAGTGGTTATCATAGTGTAGAAAAACATCAGTTTAAACAAAATCCAATAGAAACCAAAATGCCAGTAACAGCAGTAGAATTCATAAAGTTAGCCTCATCAATTCTTCCAGAGTTTGATGGTAGTGTAGAAAATTTAACACGTTTTTTAGATGCAATAGATATCCTTGAACATATTAAAGAGACTCATGAAGCCACCGCGGTTTTGACAGTCATAACTAAGCTTAAGGGAACTTGATTAACAACAAATAAACGCTACAAAACATTAAAGATGGACTTAAAACTAAGGTAAAAGGTGAATCAGTTGAAGTTCTGATTACCAAAATCATGAGTTTTAATAAATGCTAAAATGGCAACTTTAGTTATCAAATTATTTTAGAACACTGTTGTCCAGCAAGGTATGGTCTAACTATTTAATTTGGATGACTCCCTAAATATGAAAGCATTCCAAGATTCCAACAGTTTTCTAAATATGCCATATTGAAGAGAAAACACAATAGTTTAGAGGGTTTTTGGTGCATTTCGCGCAGAAATGTAGGAAATTGTTTTGAAACGTTGCTTTTTCCAAAAATAAAATACACTTTTCTAGTTTCTATTTCTAAACGCGAAGAACGCTGCAAAAATTCAAAAATCCAGAAAATGAGAGAGGATCTGATATGTAGAAATATCGGGCTTTTTTTGACGTAGTTTTTTCGAACTCAATTTTCGGGAGTCTCTTATTACTATCGTTTTCAATCTGCTTACTCGTATTTTGATCTTAAAGGCGTCAACAAAACCTAAAAATTGTAGAGATTAAAAGGTTTGGTTCTTGAATTTAAGGAAATAATTGCATTTAAGTACATAATTTCTCTAAAAGATTAAATTAAATTAAAACAAAGTTAGGTAGGTGAACAAATAAGTTGGGAAGAAAAGTTTTTGTAGCACTCACAAATTACACGTTTCAAAGCTTCAATATCAATAGATATGAAACGTTTATTATGTTTTTCACTTAGCCATTAGTTTAACAAAAGTGTCACTTGATTTTTTTGGGACATTTGTATTATTAAAATTCGTGTTTAAATCTCAGTTCTAGAGCATCCAAAGCAAATATACTTCAAAAGTAGATTTATTTAATTTTTTAAGATCTTTTAAGATCTTTTGTATTCAACAGAAAACCAATTTTGAAAGAAATAAAATGCACGACTGGGTCGCTAGAACTTACTAATTTCTTCCAAAAAGTCTGTTTAAAAATATTTCCTATATTTTAAGATTTAAAAATGTATACCTGCAAAATAAGTTTTTCTCAAAAATTTAAATGCCATTTTATTTGTCAAAAAATCTAGATTAACTTATTTTTTTTTCGAAAATCATTTTCAATTTTAAATCATAAAAAATCATCATTTTGATCATAAAAAATCATCATCAATTTGATCATTTGATCATTGACAAGATCTTGCACAGAAAAGAGAAGAATTTTGAAATCGGTCCATTAGTTCTTGAGAAAACTTAAAAACAATATAAAGGTGGTTTGAGGGGTACCCTTCTGGAGCAATACGAAAATATGTTTTTCTTGTAGAAAGAAACCAAATTAAGAATACAAAATTTAGAGAAAGTTTTAGAAAAATCACATGTTTGAACCAACAAATTTGTATGGGGACTGCTGTTATTTTTCGTATTAATAAAATGAAAAAAACGCCTTACACTAATCGGCTGAAAATCTTAATTTCAATCAACACAATCGTTTGGTCTGTAGGGGCCAGGAAAGACAGACGGAAGGAATCGGGGTACCCATTTTTTTAGAGATCTCTACCGTCGTAATGTCATATTTGATTAAAAGCTCTAGTTTGAAATTGTTTACTAATGTAAAACTTGCTATATAGTTCCTATTATGTCGCAAGTAAAAATCACTTCAATAATCACTATTTATGTGTGCCAAAAAAACGTTATAATAAAATTGAAGGCTAGTTCAAGGAATTTAAAGGCAACTCAATATAAAATTGATGATCTCTTATTCAAGGTTTCTTCTTAAGAACCTGCATATTTGCTCTTTTTCTTAGAAACAATTTTTATGAAAATAATTTAAAGCATGACTAAAGATTTTTTCAAATTCTAAATTGAGTAAAAACTAAAGTTTTAGTTGTTTTGACAGCAAACCACTTTTTGGTGAATGTCGTTAAATCTATACTATTATATAAAAGCGAAACCATTTTAAAGTTCGTAACGCATGATCTCAGAAAGTAGTCAACCGATTTATTTGAAATATATTTTATTATTTTCTATATTGTTATGAGAGTGTTTATGGCTTTAATTTTTTTTCATTAATTATTTGTCAAACTTAAATATTATTAATTTTACATTTTTTGTCCATTTTTTTTTCATTAGTTGACTTATACAACCACTCATATCTTAAAACCTATACAATAATCGACAAAGATTAGCATTGCTTCATAAAGTCAATATTGTTGCGCAATCTAAGCTAAACATACAACCTGAGAAATAAATAAAAACAAATTATAAAATTATAAACTTTTTGAATTTCTTTTATCCAGGAAATTAGATTCCATCACAATCGCGAGGTCTCTGCTTTGTTTCATTTCATTATCATTGCAACATTTTTAATTTTCTTTTCTTCCCATGCTCTTTCTCTATTAATATGTGTTCCATTTTATAGTTACTTTTTTTCTCCTACCTACCCACATATTCAATTTTTCTGTATTGTATAGTTCATCAACTAACCTACACACACACATTGTTTTTTTGTTTCTCTAATTCTATCGTCAGGGCCGTCACATTGCTGAGTAGTGTGGGCTCTTTTTTTAAAGTTACTATGGACATTTAATAAAAATAAATAAACAGTGCCGTGCACATGAAATGCCGATTTATCTAAAGAACAATTAGATCTTTTTTATTTTTATGGTTCGAGGAAGTGAATAGATTATAATTCTTCCAATTTAAAAATAAAAAAAGTTCTATTATAATAGCTTGAATTACCAATTTTGTATCACTTCCTCGAACAATAAAACTGAAATTAAGTTAAAATTTTCTTTACAAATAACTCAAAGAAGGTACTTACAATGACGTCGTCGATAAAAAGAGCACACAAATGTAGGTAGGTTAAGTCAGTTGCACTGCACTCAACATGAGCAGATGAATAAAAAAATGTGTCTATGGATATTTACACACGCATACCTATAGATGTATGAGAACATTAAAAACACAAATTTATTTTTTTTTACCGCAAACTATATTTTTCGGTTGCAAAAAAACGTTTCTAGGTATGAATAAAAGAAAGAAAAGAAGAAAATAGACAAAAATTTCGTTCTGTTTTCAACTAAAAAATTGAAATGGTTTTGTATTTTGTTTGTTTTCACGTGCAGCTTGGCCTTTACTACATAATATTTTACTTAAGTTTTTTTTTCTAAAGTGTTAATTTCGGTAAGGAAGTGTTTTTTGATTATAAACTAAAATTAATAATATTGTAGAAAATATGCTTAGTCCCATTGAGAAATTTTTTCATATGCTAATACTAATGTTCAAAAAATGTTCGTGGTTACAATTTGCGAAGCAACGCGAGCACGGGTCGGCTAGTTACTAATAAATCTTTAGATGAAATCTTTTCTTATACAACTTAACTGTATAAGCTTTATGGCTCATATGACCCCCCCCCCTGGATCGTCCATTGGTCAAAAGTTGATGAATTTGTGCAGTGTTTTTGGAATAGGGCTGAATATCCGATTCATATTATGTTCTTGGTCCAATCTTCAGTCAAAATTATTACTTTTAGCAACAAAGTTTAAGGAAGTAAAATACAAATGTTGTTTTCATATACAAAAAATAAATAATTCAAAATATAATGGGGGTCATATCCATTAATGCAATACGATTAGTTTCGAATTGAAGGGAATTCCAAACTAAAAAGCAAACAAATTATCTCCCAGGGGGGGTCATGACCCCTACGACCCCCCCTGGATCCGCCATTGACGCGTACGACAAAAAATTAAAATACCGACTACAAGTAGCGCAACAAAGAGCCAAAGAGTACATAATAAAAAGAAAAGAAAAACAGACAAAAATGTACGATAGAAAAATACAATCTAAGGAAATTAGAATAGGAGATCTAGTGTTAGTAAAAGATGACACAGGTCATAAGTTAGATAGTAGATACAAGGGTCCCTTAAGAGTAGAAAGCATAGATAAGAACAATAATTATAGTTTAACACTTAACAACACAGACAATAACAAATTAAGAAAACAAATAAGTAAAAATATTGTAATACACAAAAACAGGCTAAAACCTATAGACTAAAAATGTATGTTCAATACACATAATATGTACACAGAGTTTAAATTTGAGTACATAGATATTAAGATTAAAAAAAAAAAAAAAAAAAAAAAAAAAAAAAAAAAAAACTACACATAATCAAATTCATAATTTAATATTGAAATGCATATAATTTTGCAAATTATGTAACTATACAAAAATTATTAAAATTTAATGAACACAAAATGTAAACAAAAGAAATGTGCATCAAAATAATGTAAAAGAATGCTCATCCATTGACACCAATAATGAATAAGCATTCTAAAAAAAAGGGTGGTGTAGTATTGCAAGAATCCGGAACTCAATAATTAATAATAAAACAAATAATAATTGCGAGTGTCAGCATGACTCAGTGACCAACTTAAATAGTGACGATTCATATCGCACCACTTGCACCTTTTCTAGTGCATTGCCCGAGTAATGTATGACACAATTGAGTTCGGGCCTTCTTGCTACGCTTGCACTTTCGACTTAATATAATTGTGTAAAGATAAGGATATATAAGGTGAAAATAATATTAAATAAAATTCATTCAGTATCCATCAACTGAACATCATTGTGTATCTGAGTTTTATTCCGCCAATTCTATTACAAAACCGCTAGCGTCGAATGGGCTAAAAGCATACTTGCTACAACAAGGACCAGTAAGGACTCTACGTCTAAACGGGAAAGGTCTCTTAAGTTGGCCGTACCGACACCAAAACGGCCTCGGATGCACAACACCAGCACTTACCTCAATCCCATCAAGAAAGCCAGTTTCAGTGAGACGTCGCGAAGGGCAAAGTCGTGGTTGCGGTCATTGACAGGAGCGATGATGAAGGCATAATATCGGCTGATCGTTGGCAGTTGGTCAAGGTTAAGCTCTCTTGTGGCTTTTTAAGCATTTTGAGGGAGCTTCCAGAACCACTTCCTTTTATAAGCGATGGGGGTTGGCATCAAGGCCATGTCAAACTCATGGTTTGTGGCGACCAGAGGTCTTGTGACTTATACAAGCTCGTTGTCAGCCGGTTAGGTGAATACATGGTGTGGTAGTCTCCGGTTGTGGTTATAACAATATATAAAGAATGAAAATAAAAATAAAAATAAAAACGAATATTAAAATTTTAATTTTATATTTATGATTTAATTTTATTTTATTTTGAAAAAACAATAATTTTCACAACTTTGTATTTTTTGTTTGGTATAACGCGACGCGTTTCGAATATTAATCATTCATCTACGCAGTCTACGCCCGAAGATGAATGATTAATATTTATTTTTTCAAAATAAAATAAAATTAAATCATAAAAATAAAATTAAAATTTTAATATTCGTTTTTATTTTTATTTTCGTTCTTTATAGGTTAGGTGAAGTTTGGCCAGGTGCGAAGCTCGAGGTTGTCACTAAGGAAGACATTCCTAGTAGACCTAGAGCCCGCATTTGGATCCCAATCGAACCTGCTGGTATCGAGGACATTCTCGAGATGATCAGAGTTTGTAACCCGTCCCTTCCGACTCATAACTGGAAGATAGCCAAGCTAGAGGAGGTGAAGAATCTTTATAGGAGTGCCATTTTGGTACTCAATAAAGAATCTTTGGCTCCTCTAATCTTAAACAAGGGCTCGATAAACTATGGCTTCGAAACCATTAAAATTCGAATCTATAAAAAAGATGAGGTTAATGCGGAAAGCGGGCCTTCTAAAACAACTGAAGGTGAACTAGCGGTTGGTGGGCCTGGGACATCGTCTTCTCTCCTAACAGAGGGTGACGATGCACCCATGCCCTCTCCAATAGCGACTCCACCTTCTACAAAGGTCGTAGACAGTCCATCCTTAATGGAGACTGAGGACGACCTCAACATGATCCTTTTGAGCGAAGACGAACTCTTGGGTTCATCCTCAGACTCAGAGGATCAGAACAAAACCGTGGTGGAGGTTGATCTGCCTAATTGTAGCCAAAATGCTGCAGTTAGTACAGATTAATCTCCAGCACTCCATAAAGGCCTCGGCCTCACTTCTTCTCCGGCTGGAAAGAAACGGGGAAGATATTGTCCTGATCCAAGAGCCATGGATTGTGAGATCCGTTGTTCGAGGACTCAGGACTCCTGGTTACTACACACTGTGTGTGACAGATAAAGGTGAACCTAGATCTTGCATACTAGTGAAACGTAGCATTAATGTATTTTTACTCCATCATTTCAGTGACAAAGAAACCACCTTAGCTAGGCTGGAAACAATAAAAGGAAGTTTCTGGGTAGTGTCGGCATATCTTGGTCATGACCACCTCATTGGAAAAACCCTGGAGAAAATCGTCGCTGAAGCGGAAAGGCAAAGGATCCGCCTAATTATTGGGAGCGATTTTAACGCTCATCATACGGTATGGGGAAGTACCAATATCAACGACAGAGGTGAGTCTATTTTTGATTATATTCTTGGTACTTACCTCTTAGTAAGTAATGTTGGAAATGAACCAACCTTCATAACTTAAACTCGACAAGAAGTCTTAGACATAACTCTTGTCTCAGATACTATACACCATATGATCTTGGACTGGAAAGTATCCAAAGAACACTCGTTCTCTGATCATAGATATATCCAGTTCAATATCAATGTGTATGAAAACCCGAGTCGATTTGACTTTTTGAAATTATCGGAAAACTGATTGGGCTTCATACAGGAACTCATTACAGAGTTTACTAAAACCTGGACCATCTAGTCCTTCCTCTAACGCTAATGAACTTGACAACAAAGTCAATGACCTTACCTCAGCTATGAACAGATCGCTAGAAGTTGCTTGTCCACTTATACACATAAGAGGAAAGAGGAAACCACAATGGTGGGCCTCAGAGCTTGACTCGCTCAGGAAAGAATGCAGGAAACTTTTCAACCGAGTCAAAGCCGCAAGACTAGCCTCTCACTGGGATTCTTACAAAGAATCCCTAAGAATTTACAAGAAGGCACTAAGGAAATCTAAACGATCTTCTTGGCGATCCTTCTGTGGCACGATAGAAGAAACTTCTGAAGCCTCTAGGTTACGGAAAATTCTTTTAACTAATCCAGCGATGCCAAGCTGCTTGAAAAATGCAGACGGCTCCTGGACAAATTCAAGTAATGAATCGCTGAACTTACTACTGGATACTCATTTTCCTGGTAGTTCTCTTACCGAGACTTGCAACGGTTATATACGTTCAAGTACCAATACAACATATCACAAGGGACAAGCTACAATGGGCTCTCAACAGCTTCAAACCATTTAAATCTGCAGGACCAGATGGAATAATACCAGCCGAGCTACAAAAGACTTCTGACATAATTGCACCAATCCTTGAGGCAATTTTTACCAGCTGTCTTTACCTGGTCCATGTTCCCTCGGCATGGCGAGAAGTTAAAGTTGTTTTTATACCCAAGGCAGGTAAATGCTCGCAAGTCAATCCTAAAGATCTACGACCTATAAGTCTATCATCATTCCTTCTTAAGACCCTGGAAAGATTGATATCCATTTAAGGGCAAGTATTGATACAAAACTTCTGTCTTCGTCTCAACATACTGTAAAGGTAAATCGGTGGAAACAGCGTTACACACCTTAGTACGCACCGTCGAATATTCCCTCCATCATAAAGAGTTCACTATGGTTGCTTTCCTTGACATCGAAGGTGCCTTTAACAACGTGGACACATCTCCAATCACATCTGCACTAACATCTCTAAATGTAAAGAGTTCGCTTCGGGAGTTAATTCATTTAATGCTTACTAGCAGAATAATTAACTCAAAACTGGGCAACTCTTCTGGCAGACGATTCGTTAGTAGAGGGACACCGCAAGGTGGTGTTCTATCCCCTCTCCTCTGGAACCTAGTGGTGAATGAAATCCTAACTAGTCTGGATGCGGAGGTTTTCAGAGTGATAGCCTATGCGGACGACGCGACGTTTCTATAGCAGTTTCAGGAAAGCATCTTAACACGTTAAAAGAACTCTTACAAAATGCCTTAGACAGACTAATACTTTTGGGCTGATCGGTTTGGACTGGGTGTTAACCCACATAAAACTGATTTGGTCTTATTTTCGAGGAGATATAAAATTCCATTTGTCAACCCTCCCCATATTAAAGGAATCCAATTAAAATTCTCAGACGAGGCTAAATACCTGGGTCTTGTCTTAGATAAAAAACTAAATTGGAAACGCAACGTACAGGAAAGATTCAAAATGCTACTGTAGCTCTCTTTTCTTGCAAAAAAGCCATCGGTAATAAATGGGGCTTACAACCCAGAATCACGCATTGGCTATACACATCGGTAATCAAACCGATTTAAATGTACGGTGTGGCAGTATGGTGGACTGCTTTAGAGAAATGTATAAACCGGGATAAATTAAATAAAGTCCAACGTTCAGCTTGCCTATGTATAAGCGGATCGCTTCGCACGACCCCATCTGCGGCACTGGACACCTTACTCTACATAACACCTTCTGACATTTTTAGCAAACAAATAGCTGCAAGCTCTGCTATTCGCCTCAAAGCTTCGTCGCAGTGGACTAACAACAACATTGGCCACTCCGTAATTCTTAGTTATTTAGAATCAATTCCAAAGCACACAGACTACACCATCCCCCAACTGCAATTCGACAGAAATTTCCAGATTTCTATACCTCCCAGATCTTTTTGGGAGGAAAGGACATTCCTGGAAGATGAGTCAATCCATTTCTATACAGATGGGTCAAAAACAAAAGAAGGGGTTGGTGGAGGTGTGTACTCCGAACGACTGAAATTAAGTGTTCAATTTTAAAGAAAAGACAACCGGTGTATTTAGTGATTCAAGATGAACTGTGTTTAATAATGTAAAGTTACTCCTAACAATACATAGGATAAATGTAAAAAGTAAATAGCAAAGTAATATATAAGTGTACAATATGTATGTATGTTAATTCTGCAAAAGCTTTATAGGGTATTGTAGGAGGTATAAAGTATTTTAAACAATTTAAAAACAAATTATCTCAACACTCCCACTTTTTTAAAAGTTTAAAAAAACATTAATTCAAAATTTAATTCAATTATTCAAGATTTATGTTAATCAATTTAATGAAACTATTCCCATCATATATCGGAATCGATGAAACTTGTCCTTGGGAAGAGCCTTAGTAAAAATATCGGCTATTTGGTTTTGAGTAGGCACATATTCCAAGTCGAACACCTTCTCTTCATATTTTTCTCGAATAAAATTATAGCGAACGTCTATGTGCTTTGTTCGTTTGTGGAATTCTGGGTTTTTTATGAGCCGGATTGCTCCTTGGTTGTCCACAAACAGAACTGGCTTAGCACATTCATCTTTTAGCAAAGCAGATAAAAGTTGTTGAACCCAAACCAGTTCCTTGACCGCCTGACATGCAGCAACAAACTCCGCCTCTGTAGTAGATAAAGCTACGCATTTTTGACTTTGCGAAGCCCAGGTGATGCAGCTTGAACCCATTAGGTAAACAAAACCACTGGTAGAGCGTCTTGTCACAACGTCCCCAGCATAGTCTGCATCACTGAAACAAGATAAGGTAAATTTAGATCTTTTAAATAACATACCAAAATCAGCTGTTCCTTTAACATATCGTAAGATACGTTTCACCATTGACACATGAACCTGTTTGGGCTTATCCAAGTATCGGCTTACATATCCAATGGCATAAGCAATATCTGGACGCGTTGCTACCATCAGGTACATGAGGCTTCCAACAGCTTGTCGGAAGGGGAACCTCACTTCTTCTCCGTTTTCTTCCACAGCACCAATTGAATTTATCGAAACATCTGCTGGAGTCGCCACTGGTACTGCATCTTTCATATCAAATCTTTCAATCAATCTCTTCACATACAGCGACTGGTTTACATGAATCGAACCATCCTGAAGCCTTCTCAGTTCTAGTCCCAAAAAATGCCTTGCTGGAAAAACTTTGATTTGAAGATTTAGCTTAAGATATTCACAAAGACCGAAGATTTCAGTTTCACTAGTTGAAGCAACGAGTCCGTCATCTATATAAATTGCTAAAATTGTTTTATTTCCATTTCTAATGCTTACAAACACACATGGATCCGCATCGCAAACTGAAAACTGAAAATCATGTAACAATTTCTTGAAGGTCTGGTTCCAGCATCTTGAGGCTTGTTTGAGTCCGTATAGACTCTTTTTTAGTCTGCAAACACGACCAGTTCCATCCTCGTAGCCTTTTGGTTGGCGGACATAAATCTCCTCATCTATACTACCATTTAAAAAGGCCGTTTTGACGTCAAACTGTTTAAGATGCAAATTTTCACAAGCCGCAATGGACAGAATTGCTCTTATTGACGAAAATTTTGCAACAGGACTGAAGGTTTCAAAATAGTCCACACCAAACTGTTGGCTAAAGCCGCGTGCAACTAATCTTGCCTTGAAACGTTCACCTTCGTTTTGTGTTGCTCCCTTAACCTGATACACCCATTTTGTATCAACCACCTTACCAATATCCAGGTATCACTTTCTTGGAGTGAGCTTACTTCCGAATCCATTGCAGCTTTCCATTTTTTATTTTCACTGCAAGTAATTGCATCATCATAATGAGCAGGAATATATGATTCGGCCAGGAAAGCAAAACCTTCTTCTATGCAAAAGTTAGCCTCACTTTCTTTGTTTTTAGTACTCCTGAGACGCTCACGCCAATCCTTGGTAAACTTCTTTTGGACACCATCAGCTTCATCTTCACTACGACTTGCATCTTCATTCCCGACAGCACCTCCAGTGATCTTATTATTTTTCTTTACAAATTTTAAAACACTGACAGCATCTTCGAATATATCATCAGCAACTTCCTCTGTAACAACTTCTCTTTCAGCTTCTTTTCCAGCACAACCCTCAGCTTCAACATCATCATCCCCTCTGATTGATTGAAGTTTTGTTGTATCATTCAAAACAAAGTTTTGATCTATGATTGAGACTTCTTTACCAGAACCTATCATCCTGGAGCTTGATATATTACCATTTAGGGGGCTAAAAATAACATCTCTACACACTTCTACTTTATTTTCTTCTGGAATGTATACTCGATAGCCCTTAACATCATTCTCATAACCAACAAATATTCCTTTCTTTGATTTGCGATCCCATTTTTTTCTTTTTTGTTGTGGGATATGAACGAATACCTCACTTCCAAAAACCTGGAGATTCCCAACATCTGCTTCCTCACCGAACCATAATTCATATGGGGTTTTACCTTTTACAGAGCTAGTACCTGTACGATTAAGTACGTAAACAGCTGTGTTCACAGCTTCAGCCCAATATTTTTGAGGTAAGTTCTTAGCATGAATCATCGAACGTGCCGCTTCAACAATGGTACGCATCT
This sequence comes from Eupeodes latifasciatus, assembly GCA_920104205.1. Classification (NCBI taxonomy): domain Eukaryota; kingdom Metazoa; phylum Arthropoda; class Insecta; order Diptera; family Syrphidae; genus Eupeodes; species Eupeodes latifasciatus. The sequence goes on from OV049926.1 coordinate 113,678,225, forward strand.
CACGCTCAGCGCTACCATTCTGTTCCGGTGTGTAGGGAACAGTCTTCTGATGATTGACGCTCCGCTGGCTCAATATGTTGGCAACCACCTTATTTGTATACTCTGTACCATTGTCTGTTCTTATAGTCCTAACATTCTTCCTAGTTTCTGTTAAAACTATATCTAAGTACTTTTCAATATAAATTTGGCAATCTGACTTTTCTTTTAAAAAGAAAACTGATCTAAAATGTGAAAAATCATCCTTGAAAAGCAAGAAATATTTAGATCCCCCAATTGACCTCTGAGACATTGGCCCGCACATATCAGAGTGTACAAGCTCAGCTATATCAGTAGACTTATGCTCACTAGTTTGGAATGGCCCCCGATGTTGCTTCCCATACATGCATGCTTCACAAAAAAAATTATCTTCATCCACGAAAGGAATTTTTCTGGCCGCTAATGTTTTCTTCACATGCACAATATTCTGGTGACCAAGTTTCTCATGACACCTTCTTAAACTCGTCTTATCTGCTTCACTTAAGTTAACGCATGCTTCTTTAACCGTAGTAGAAATTACCTTCATAAGTAATTTAAATAATTTATTTTGCCTCACTCCCACTGCCATGACAACATTTTCCTTAAGTAACTCGCAATGAGAATTATTAGAGACAAATCTAAGTCCCTTGTCCAAAGCACAATTCAAAGAAAATAGGTTAAGACGAATATCTGGCACGTAGAGTACATCAGCCAAATGATTTTCTTTCCAAACGGTATTATTATATGACGAAACATTTATATCGCCTTTCCCATATGCGTTGATTGTGTTCCCGTTACCCATTCTCACGATAATCGGTCTTTCAAACGCCTGATAGTTTAAGAACCATTCCCTGCGATTCGTCATGTGATCACTTGCTCCGGAGTCTAGAAACCATTCATCAGCTTGGCATACACCTTCAGCCAAAAAAACCTCACACAAAAATGCACTGCCCTTTTTGTCGTCACCACTACTATTCTTATGTTTTAACTGAGGACAGTCTCGCCTCCAATGCCCGGTATTTTTACATACAAAACACTTGCCTCGTTTTGGTTGCTCGTTGAGGTTAGATTTCTTGGATCTACTTGAATTACCCCTACCTACATATAATGCCCTACTGTCTACCTGATCATGCGAACCGTTTCTCGTGCTTAAGCGCTGCTCTTCCATTGCGAGCCTCGAAATCAAATTTTCTAAGGTTTGCTCTTTCACCGCTGTGGACTCCCACGCGCTATAAAAATGATTATATGAATCAGGCAACGTCATAAGAATCTTAGTAACCACCATGGAATCTGACACTTTTTCACCTGCGTCGGCCAATTTTTGTACAATTGCTTGCAATTTCGAAATATGTACAACTATATCGTCATGCGGATCTTTTGCAAAGCTATAAAATTGTTGTTGCAACATGTGAACACTAGCTTTAGATTTTAGTTCATAGACACTTTCTAATTTACACCACATATCTTTCGACGTTTTACAATTCATTATATGGAGGAGAGGCTCCTGACCAATAGTTGTAACAATGATTTTTTGAGCTTTGCTGTCATGCAACCTCCACATACTCAAAGCCTTAATTAAAGTCTCACCCTTAAGAACACTCGTCTCTTCAGGTTCTTCCTCAATACCCACGACATATTTCCACAGATCAGAAGAACTTAAAATAATCTTCACCTGGAATATCCATAGGTTCCATTGATCACCATTGCATAATTTTTCGATCTTTACCACATCGTTATTTTCCATATTAAACGATATCCGTGTAAATCAATCGAAACAAAAAATAAAAAAAATTGCTTTGCTAAAACCAAGCACAAACAAATTTGACCTTTTTTTATTTTTAATTAACCGTACCACTCGTCAGCAGATTTGCTTCTCAGTACAAAATACAACAGTTCTTCTTATTAACAGTTTGTCTTCACAAAAAAAAAACAATTACACAATACACCTTGTCAGGTAGGTTACTGGGCCCATAACCTGTTCAATTTTAAAGAAAAGACAACCGGTGTATTTAGTGATTCAAGATGAACTGTGTTTAATAATGTAAAGTTACTCCTAACAATACATAGGATAAATGTAAAAAGTAAATAGCAAAGTAATATATAAGTGTACAATATGTATGTATGTTAATTCTGCAAAAGCTTTATAGGGTATTGTAGGAGGTATAAAGTATTTTAAACAATTAGAAAACAAATTATCTCAACATTAAGTCTCTCATTCCGCCTTCCCAATCATTGTAGCGTGTTCCAGGCGGAACTTTTGGCGATAAAAGAAGTCTTGTCCTGGCCTAAAGAAAACGTGATATCAACATCTGATATCCGTATTTTCTCAGATAGTCAGGCCGCTATCAAATCTCTGGACTCTGTCTCTACAAACTCTATAACAGTCCATAACTGTCGATCATCTCTAATGGAGATGGCACAACAGTTTAATAATAGGTGTCATAACCGGACACTGTCTAATAGGAAAGCACGCCACGAGATTAGGCGTATTCTCAAATGACTTTTGCAGAAGCTGTATGGACGAGGAAGAGGAAGAAACAGTTCTTCATCTTCTCTGCACATGCCCTGCTCTGGCTCGAAAACGCAAGAATTACCTAGGAGAATTCTTCTTTAACGATCTAAATCATATCAGCATAATCAGCCTCTCACGTTGCGTAAGGACTCAGACTGGTTCCATTGAGCTTAGAAGGAAGCCTCAAGATTCATGTGGTATCACAATGGGCCATTAAACAGGCCTAAGTGTGTCCGTTTCCATCTTGGACAGCCACTATAACCTAACCTAACCTAAGCCTTCGTCTTCAATGAATTCAATACTTCTGCGTAAAAATATTGGAATATTATTTTTATCACAATGCATACACTCTGGCTGAAATTGTGGGGTTGTTTCAAAAATTTCAATTCCATCAGATAAGAGTTACCACTTGAATTGCTATCATCCAAAGAACCCAGACTTTACATGTTTTCTTCATAACCAGTAAGATTATATTTGGCTAAAATTAATTCAAAGTATCAATATCGGATGGTAAGTAACATAGACTGTTTTTAAATAAAAATATAATTGCTAAATTGTACTCGTATTACTAAGTTCGAAAAACCTGTTGCATTCTTTGAGAATGCGTTAAAATATAAAATGCAAGACTGGTTCGCACGAACTTGCTTCGGTATCCAAAGAGTCTGTTTTAAAACAGTACCGATAATTTAAGATATACAAATACCTGCAAAATAAGTTTGTCATACAAAATTCAAATGACATTTGATTTCTCAAATAAATCTTAATTTTTCAGATTTTTTTTTTGAATGTCGTTAGATCGTTTTTTTTTAATTAACTTTTTATATATAAAGCTTTTAAATTTTTCTTTTTTTTGGCATGTAGTTATTTAGAATATATTAATATATATTTCATATTCGATTTTCGTAAAATATGTTGAGATATCGAATTTTGAAAAAAAACATGTTTTTATAAAAATCCAAAAAAAAATGTTGATATTTTTGTTCATCATACAAGTATATTATTTAGTAGACAACAACGTACGACCTTAAGCTCTTCATGTCTCACGAGAACGTGGATGTGGCCTTGATCCAGGAACCATGGTTAGGCAAAAACCGAATCCGTGAGTTGAGGTCAAAATACTACAACCTTTTCCACTCTACGTCAGATGTAGGTGAAATTAGAAGTTGTATCCTAGTGAAAAAATCAATTAACGCTTTCTTCTTATCTAGGTACAGCAACAAGGACAACACGGCAATCAGCGTTGAATCGAATGAAGGAAGCTTCATTCTAGCGTCGACGTACATGCCGTACGAGGAGGAGAGCCCACCATCAAGAACAGTCCGCGATCTGGTGGTCCATACCACATCAAGCGATACACCTTTGGTGGTAGGATGTGATGCTAACGCTCACCACACTCAATGGGGCTCTAAGGACATCAATAAAAGGGGTGAGTCAATTTTTGAATATATTCTCTGTTCTAATTTATCGTTATGCAATAGGGGCAATCACCCTACCTTTCGAAACAAAAACAGGGAGGAAATCATAGATTTGACTCTTAGTAGTAATAATAGTAAAATTTCAGTTGAAGACTGGAGAGTCTCACCTAAAGAATCTTTTTCGTATCACTTTAGGATACTCTTCTCTATAGACAGGAACTTTACTGAAAAGAAACCTTACAGGAACCCAACTAGAACGAATTGGACAGAGTACGAAAAATGGATGAAAGACTGTATTGATCCACCAGAGGACAATACAAGTCTAAGTACTTCAACCATTGACACTGTTGTCCAAAACTTGTCTAGCAAAATAAGAATGTCTTTTGAAAAACACTGCCTTTATCTCGTTCCAATAACTCCACTAACCCACCCTGGTGGAATGGTGTACTAAAGAAACGTAGGACAGAGGTTAGAAAACTTTTCAATAAAGCTAAACTGAGTAAATTAGAAGAGGATTTAAAGTCTTATAGAGCCGCACTTAACACTTACACCAAAGAGTTAAGGAAAGCCAAAAAGGATTCGTGGGCTAAACATTGTGAATCCATTGAAAAAACAAGCGAGGCTCCGTAGAACCCTGGCCCTTAATCCCACGATCCCGGGGTACATAAAAAACCCTGATGGATCATGCTCGAACTCGAGCCTAGAAACGCTTGAACTCTTCATGGAAACTCATTTCCCCGGTTGTAAAAACTCAGAAAGTTCTGAATGCTTGCAATCGAACACGCTGGATTTTACTCACACGGAATCCAACTAAGAACTAAATCAGATTATTACTGACCAAAAGATTATCTGGGCAATAAACTCGTTCAAACCTAATAAATCAGCGGGACCAGACGAGATTTTTCCAGCTCTTCTTCAAAATGCTCTCAAAGTAATAACTCCGTGGCTTAGGGTAATCTTCATAAGTTGTATTAAACTTAGATCGTCCCTAATAGCTGGAAAAAGGTCAAGGTAGTCTTTGTCCCAAAAGCACGGAAACCGACTCACTCGACCGCTCAAGATTATAGACCAATAAGTCTCTCTTCGTTTCTCCTTAAGACACTGGAGAGGATAATTGATCTACATGTTAGAGAACTTCTCAACGGAAACAATTTATGCAACTACCAACACGCTTACCTTAAAGGTAAATCAGTGGAGACTGCTCTGCATGAAGTAGTTTCACATATTGAGAAAAGTCTTGAACATAAAGAATATACCCTGGCGGCATTTCTTGACATCGAGGGTGCGTTTAATAACGTTAAAACGGAATCGATCAAGACTGCCTTAGTTGAAGTTGGGGTTGAATCTGTCATTGTCGATTGGATCTTCACCATGTTAAATGGCAGAATTATCAACTCTCAAATAGGAGTTAGCACTATCGAGAAAACAGTTACTAGAGGCACACAGGGAGGAGTCATCTCACCCCTGCTCTGGATCCTCGTAGTCAACAAAATTCTCACAAAGTTCAAAGATCAGGGCATTAAAATAGTAGCATATGCAGATGACATAGTGGTTTTGGTATCAGGCAAGTTTCTTACCATCATCGAAAACATTATGGAAAATGCATTAAAGGATTTATCTTCTTGGGCAACTAAGAACGATCTCGGGGTCAACCCCACCAAGACAGAGCTAGTTTTGTTCACGAAGAAACGGAAACTGGAGGGCTTCAACCCTCCCAAACTAAATGGTATTCCTCTAAAACTTTCTAAGGAAGCTAAATTTCTAGGAGTGATCCTTGACTCCAAGCTTTCATGGAAGCGTAATACTGAGGAAAGAATGAAAAAAGCACTATGTGCATTCTACACATGCAAAAAGACCTTCGGTGTACGTTGGGGTATGCGACCGCAAGTCATCCAATGGATGTACACACCGATTGCAGACCCATTCTTACCTATGGCTCTATTGTATGGTAGAAGGCGGTGGAAAAATCAAGCTATCTCAAGGACCTGAATAAGGTACAGAGACTAGCCTGTATAGGAATAACAGGGGCTCAAAGATCTACACCACAAGCTGGATTGGAAATGATCTTGGACCTCCCGGCTCTGGATGAGTTCATAAAGTGCACGGCAGCCAAAACTGCAATTCGTTTAAGAGAACTGAGTTTTTGGAGGCACAGCACTTATGGACACGGGTCAATCTTACAAAGATATGACACGATTCCAGGACTGAGGGAGACCACCGATTACATCCCCCCTTTACTAGATTTTGATAGGAAATTTTCTATTTTCATACCAGAAAGGCAGGGTTGGGATCCTAGTTCACTTATAAGTAAACAGGGTATCCCTTTCTACACTGACGGTTAAAAAATGGAATCAGGAACAGGCGCTGGAGTGTTTTGTCAATCTCTCAACATCAGAGCGTCGTATAAACTCCCAGCTGACTGTAGTTTCTTTCAGGCCGAGATCTTTGCCATTGGAAAAGCAGCTGAATTGGCACATCACGAAAAGCTAAGCTCTTTGGAGATTACTTTTTTCGTGGACGGCCAGGCTGCTATCAAAGCCTTAGCCAGTGAGACCATAAGATCAAAAGCAGTATTAAACTGTAGGAAGGAATTAAACAAAATCTGCCACACTAACCAGGTAAAGCTCTGCTGGGTTTCCGGACATAGCAATATAGAAGGGAATGATATAGAAGATGAACTAGCCAGGAAAGGGTCAGAAGCAGATACAAGTAGTAGAGACCATTCAGTCAGGAGACCACTCGTCCCGATTGGGGTACTCAAGAGGAAGATAGACCTAAGGCTGAAAGAGAAAATCAACAACTCCTGGAAATCCAGGGACGATTGCGCAATCTCCAGAAGTTTATGGCCTAACACAAATGAAAAGGAAACTCGGTATATTCTATCGCTGAGTAAAAAGAACATCAAAATCTTGATGGGTGTACTAACAGGTCATTGCGCCATTGGCACAATGGCTAACAGGATAGGGGCATTTGCACCCGATTTTTGTAGGAGCTGTCAGGATGAGGAGGAAATGGAAACCATTAAATACCTGCTCTGCGACTGTCCGAACCTCCAAACCAGCCGACTCCGTCATTTTGGAAACAGGTTTGTTGGAGAACTGGATGATCTAGCACAGGCACGGAAAGCACGGAAACCGACTCACTCGACCGCTCAAGATTATAGACCAATAAGTATCTCTTCGTTTCTCCTTAAGACACTGGAGAGGATAATTGATCTACATGTTAGAGAACTTCTCAACGGAAACAATTTATGCAACTACCAACACGCTTACCTTTAAAGTAAATCAGTGGAGACTGCTCTGCATGAAGTAGTTTCACATATTGAGAAAAGTCTTGAACATAAAGAAAAGATCTTGGCAGCATTTCTTGACATCGAGGGTGCGTTTAATAACGTTAAAACGGAATCGAACAAGACTGCCTTAGTTGAAGTTGGGGTTGAATCTGTCATTGTCGATTGGATCTTCACCATGTTAAATGGCAGAATTATCAACTCTCAAATAGGAGTTAGCACTATCGAGAAAACAGTTACTAGAGGCACACAGGGAGGAGTCATCTCACCCCTGCTCTGGATCCTCGTAGTCAACAAAATTCTCACAAAGTTCAAAGATCAGGGCATTAAAATAGTAGCATATGCAGATGACATAGTGGTTTTGGTATCAGGCAAGTTTCTTACCATCATCGAAAACATTATGGATAATGCATTACAGGATTTATCTTCTTGGGCAACTAAGAACGGTCTCGGGGTCAACCCCACCAAGACAGAGCTAGTTTTGTTCACGAAGAAACGGAAACTGGAGGGCTTCAACCCTCCCAAACTAAATGGTATTCCTCTAAAACTTTCTAAGGAAGCTAAATTTCTAGGAGTGATCCTTGACTCCAAGCTTACATGGAAGCGTAATACTGAGGAAAGAATGAAAAAAGCACTATGTGCATTCTACACATGCAAAAAGACCTTCGGTGTACGTTGGGGTATGCGACCGCAAGTCATCCAATGGATGTACACAGCGATTGCAGACCCATTCTTACCTATGGCTCTATTGTATGGTAGAAGGCGGTGGAAAAATCAAGCTATCTCAAGAACCTGAATAAGGTACAGAGACTAGCCTGTATAGGAATAACAGGGGCTCAAAGATCCACACCACAAGCTGGATTGGAAATGACCTTGGACCTCCCGGCTCTGGATGAGTTCATAAAGTGCACGGCAGCCAAAACTGCAATTCGTTTAAGAGAACTGAGTTTTTGGAGGCACAGCACTTATGGACACGGACCAATCTTACAAAGATATGACACGATTCCAGGACTGAGGCAGACCACCGATTACATCCCCCCTTTACTAGATTTTGATAGGAAATTTTCTATTTTCATACCAGAAAGGCAGGGTTGGGATCCTAGTTTACTTATAAGTAAACAGGGTATCCCTTTCTACACTGACGGTTAAAAAATGGAATCAGGAACAGGCGCTGGAGTGTTTTGTCAAACTCTCAACATCAGAGCGTCGTATAAACTCCCAGCTGACTGTAGTTTCTTTCAGGCCGAGGTCTTTGCCATTGGAAAAGCAGCTGAATTGGCACATCACGAAAAGCTAAGCTCTTCGGAGATTATTTTTTTCGTGGACGGCCAGGCTGCTATCAAAGCCTTAGCCAGTGAGACCATAAGATCAAAAGCAGTATTAAACTGTAGGAAGGAATTAAACAAAATCTGCCACACTAACCAGGTAAAGCTCTGCTGGGTTTCCGGACATAGCAATATAGAAGGGAATGATATAGTAGATGAACTAGCCAGGAAAGGGTCAGAAGCAGATACAAGTAGTAGAGAACATTCAGTCAGGGGACCACTCGTCCCGATTGGGGTACTCAAGAGGAAGATAGACCTTAGACTGAAAGAGAAAATCAACAACTCCTGGAAATCCAGGGACGATTGCGCAATCTCTAGAAGTTTATGGCCTAACACAAATGAAAAGGAAACTCGGTATATTCTATCGCTGAGTAAAAAGAACATCAAAATCTTGATAGGTGTACTAACAGATCATTGCGCCATTGGCACAATGGCTAACAGGATAGGGGCATTTGCACCCGATTTTTGTAGGAGCTGTCAGGATGAGGAGGAAATGGAAACCATTAAATACCTGCTCTGCGACTGTCCGAACCTCCAAACCAGCCGACTCCGTCATTTCGGAAACAGGTTTTTTTGGAGAACTGGATGATCTAGCACAGGTCTCAAAGGCAAGCATGGGGAAACTCATAGATAGCACAGGCTGGTTCGTTAACGAGCCAGTCTACGCTAATCGACAGAGTTGAAGAGCATCGATGCTAAAATTTTTACTTTACAGGGGATCACAATGGACCAGTAGGCCCCCGTGTACGCAACAGCTTCAAGCTGTGCACACCCCTAATAACCTAACCTAACCTAGTAGACAATATGGGAGCTTGTGCATACAACCTTAAATTCAAGAACTAAACATTTTTCTCTCTACAATTTTTAAGATTTGTTGAATTCTTTAAGTTCAAAATATTTTCAATTTTGTTTAGAATTTGTCTTCTAGCATCAGCTCAAATCTCCTAGTAAGCAGACCGACAAAAATAGTAATAATTAGGGCTAGGATTTCCATGCAAATGCACACCGAACATACATGTTTAAGGCAGCTAGAGGGTTAAAACCAAAAATACTCCATTACCAAGATCGGAATCTCAGACTAACATTTCGGTTTGCCTACAAGCTAACTACACACTAAATGTGAAATGATGCAAAAAACCAAACACATTCTCACATTTAGTGTTTCGGCCCATCAAAATGCTTCATTATAGTAATCAGCCCCATCTAAATGCTTTATTTTGAATGTTTCATGGCCTCGTTCAAAAACTAAACAATCCTTACCAACAGAATCTGAAGTGCTGATATGGTCTTAAATTGGAAGATTTCTATAGCTTTTTAATTTCAATCCAAATAAATGTTGTTAATGTACATACATATATTATATAAAATAGAGCATTTTTTTGGCGACGTTAGAAGTTCAGGTGGAAACAATAGGCGGGTGCCTCTGTATTTTTTTTTGTACAGACAATGCTACGAGAAGCATACTTGTGAAGTTCCATTGCCAACTTTAGCTAGTTCAGATTCCTCAATTAAAGTAGTATTTTCATTACATTACATTACATTACACACTACTCAGCACATAAATGTACAGAGTAGAGAAAACAGCACCTTGAGCGACTAGACTATATAAGGTGATAACAACACAAGACATTAATACAAGACAGAAGGACAGAAGAGAAAGAAACACAGAAAGAAAGAAAACACATGACAACAGCACGCGGTAGGTTTCGAGACGGTCCCCCATCTGAGTACTAACCACGCTCACTGATGCTTGATTTCGGTGATCGATGGGAACCGATGCATCATTTTTCATCATTTTTATTAATTCATTCTTAAGACTATCTTAAAGCTAGACAAAAATTCATAAAACTAGCCTAAATAACCAAAACTTACAACTAACTTACTGGTCCCATACAGACGCTCTAAGTTAAACTATAACACTTAATACTATTGCCTTTCGGCCCTAAGATCTACTTTACTTCAATTAAATTTTATTTATTTTTGTATTTATTAGAAAATTTGAAAAAAAAACTAATATCAATGTCCTTTTTTATTTTTACTTAAAAACTACTTAAAATAAGATCCTTAATATAAAACTTAAAGCTAACTAAAACTACCTATTCTACCTATAAACTACTTAAAACTAGAACAACCACAGCAGCAAATCTACCTACATATCTATTTTTTTTTGTTTTTCATATTTTGTTGTCTTTTTTTTTTTTATTTTTATTCCATGTTTTTTTTTGTATTTTTTTGTGTTTTTTTTTGTTCTTTTGTATTTTTTTTGTTTATTTTTTTTTTGTGCCACCATGCGTATTCTACTTAAAACTAAACCCTAAAACTATAAAACAAGTATGTAAGCCGGCCAAGGCTTAAAACCCCATCCCGACTACCCACTATCAAGTGCCGATTGCAGCCACCAAAACTGGTTCTCCTGCTTCACCCTATCAGTTCGGTCCCGTTCGGACACAGCCCTACTGAACCGAAGGAGCTCTGCTCCGTTTTGTGCCACGACGTCCCGATTATACAGGAGTTGCCTATCCACGGTTCGTCGTCTGACGTGGTAGATTAGCGGAACTGCCAATCTATCCTGTATCAGACCGCATCTGTCTAAAAAGAGGAATGCCTCTGGCGGAATAAAGCCGCTCAAGCCTGCACTCTCAAAATACTCGTCGTTCGGATAAAACGCCCCGAAAATTAAATTGTTGGTCGAAGACATAGCTCTTGCAATGTGACCTCGAACGAGTTTTATCACGAAATTGTCAATTCTGTTGATTCGAGCCCCGTTGTATAGGACCTCGTTGGAACACCCGCTCGAACACCCGAAACTTCTCCATCTGTGAAGGGGCAACGTTGAACCACACCGGACAACCATAAACGATCATCGGCCGTATGAGGGCCATGTAGCAAATTACCTTCACTCTGGGGTCAAGCCGACTGCTGTAAAACAGCCGTTTCGTCAAAGCGAAGGCTCCTCTGGCCCTGGTCAGAGCAGCATTTATATGTCTGTCGAAATATAAATACTGATCTAACCAGATACCGAGGTACTTCACTACACTTTTGCTCGCTAATAGCTGCCCATGAAGATCAACGATGACCATCTTGCGCCAATTCTTGCGAGTATCCCTCGTGGCCCTAGCCAACGGAGTCCGGAACAGAATTGTCTCCGACTTTTGGACATTTATTTTCAGTTTCCAGTCGTCGCAATATCGCTGAATCTTGTCGAAATCACGCTGCAAGAGAATTCTAATAACATCAACCTTTCGGGCCGTTCTGTACGCAATTAGATCGTCGGCGTACGCAATTGTCTTTGTAAGACTACCTATCAGATCGCTGGTGTAAATGCTGAAGAGAATCGGCGAATTCACCGCTCCCTGTTGAAGACCATTTCTAATTAAGAATGTTGTGGTAGAAGTTACATTGCCACTTTTGACAACAAACTTTCTACCGTTAAGCATATCATAAAGTATATACAACAATGGTTTGCTTATGCCAAGCCTGCTCAGTTTTAGGTAAAGACCCTCTAGCCATACGGTGTCAAAGGCCTTTTCCAAATCAACCAGAACAGCACCTGTGCATTGTTGTTTTGATTTATTCCATTGGATATCAGAAACGAGTTTAGACGCAGCATGAATTGTGTCATGACCCGCCTTGAACCCGAACTGTTTATCCGGAATTATTTTGTTGTCCGCAGCCCACTTAGTCAGAGCCCTATTAATGATTTTTTCGAAAACTTTGCTGATGCTCGGAAGAAGACTTATCGACCGAAGATTTGACGGGTTGGAGTTGTCCTTTCCCTTTTTCGGGAGAGGATGAACCACTTAATCAACAGATTGACATTTTTTATTGACGACTTCAGTGTTCTAACCTCCAAGTCGTGTGGGTCTGTAAGTCGTCTGTACAAGTTTTTGAGTCTTGTCAGTAAGCAACTCTTGTGCCTACGTAGTGCGTCAATAGTCGCGTTTCTGTAAGCGTCCATTTGGTCCCGTTCTTTGTACTTTGGTATTGTCCCTTCCATCGTTCGTTTTATTGCTTCGTCCATCTGTTGTAAATGTGACTGTCTGTAAGCAGTTTCGGGGGTGATTACCCACTTTGTCTGTAACTGTCCGTCTGGTGTCGTACAGCAAAAGATCCAGAAAGGAGCCGCTTCTTGGATACGATGGCTTTTCAGTAGCTAGCAGGTCGACGCAATATTCAACGCTGTGAAGATTCATCAAATTAAAAAGATGGTTACCTCTGGGATTACTATGTTGATTTCCCCAATCTTCATGTTTTGCGTTTAAATCACCGGCCAAAATGAAATAGTTTTCTTCCAAGCTCAGTTTCAGTTCCCTAAAAAGAATCTCGAGTTCTGAATAAAAGTAAGTAACCTGCGGAGCTCCAGCCGCATAAGCCGCAATCATATACCTACATCCGCTTCCCTTGAGTGAGAGAGATGCATACTACGCAAACTTCTAGCGTCTTGAGCTTTCGCAATTCATTGTTGTATATGACTTTATAATTAATGCCTTTTCGTATAAAGAGAGCGACACCACCGCCCCCTTGAGTGGAGTCGGGCCGGTCTCATCTTACGATATTGTAATTTTTTTGAGTCAATTTGTGTTTGTGGTTTAGCTTGGTTTCGCTAGCCATAAACACATCGGGACTGTAGTCTTTCAACAATTGGAACATGTTGGCTCTTCGTTCAATCCTAATCAGTGAATTTACTTCACAGCTAGGACTTTTAGGCGCGTCTCCGGCAGCGCGCCCATTATGATCTAAATTGCGCCAGGCCAGGCAACAAAGAGTAGAGATGATCTACCCTTTTGCCTTGCTCCTTTATCTGACTTTGCAGCCCTGTTAGTTGACCTTGAATGCTCAACAACAAGGCTACAATGTCAGGCTGCACCTCTGGTGCCTTAGGCACGGGGCCTTTGGGACAACCGTTGGTGGAGCCTGTCTCGTGTTTCCACTCCCTGACACCATTTGGGCGTAAGAGAATTGTGGATCCACGAATTTTTGTGTTGGAGCCTGTCGAACTGTTCGACTTCTTTCAGCTTTTTGACTGACCTGTTTTTTTTTTATTTTCTTGGACCTTAGGGCAACCCCTATAGTTAGCAGGGTGCCCTTGGTTTCTACAAAGGACACACTTGAGCTGGGTTAAGTCCTCAACCCGCTCATTCCCCAGCTTACATTCACCCTTAATGTGGGTTTCTGAATACCTGAAGCATCGCAACAACATATTGCAGCTGGGTGCGGCATGGTTAAACCTCTGGCACTTCGTACATTGCACAATGTCGTCGTGCCTTTTTAATGTCTCCCAGTGTACGCTTTGATGGTCGAGGGACTTGATTTCCTTCAGCCTTTCAAAACTACTTTGGGGCGATAATGTTACGAGGAAGATTGGCAGCCTATAACCCCCTCGTCTGGACTTCACCGTAGTGAAAGGCTTGACCCCGATAAAATCGAGATCGTCATTGGCTTTTTCACGGAGCTCAGCTAAGGGCTCCTCCGGTTCCGTGCAGGAACTGATGCCCTTCAGAAGGACCGTCTTACGTTTCTCGCTTCTAGGCGTGTAGCTGAAGAACTCAGCGGTGGCCTGCTTAAGCACTTCTGTAAGAAGCTTGTAATCGGTCAGTGATTCGCACTGCACCGAATATAATTTATCTCTTTCATTTATTATTTTTGTTAAATATTTGCCCTTAGTGGCCGACTCACATACCTGTTTTAAGTCCTTCATGTCAACTCCGCAGGTCTTAATTGGTGGCACCGTCTCTTTCTTGGGCTGTGGTTGTTGCTGCTTCTGTTTCTGCTGCTGTTGCTGCGGCTGCTGTTTCTGCTGCTGCTGTTTCTGCTGCTTCTTTTGCTGTTGTTGCTGTTGCTGCTGCTGCTTCTGTTGCTGTTGTTGCTGTTTGGCTTTTGTTGAGGTCGATGGGCCCTCGACACTTAGGCCTGCTTTTGCTGGCGGTGCTTTTTTAACTTGCTCCGCTCCTGAGATTTTAGTAGCGGGCTTGGTTTGTGGTTGTTGCTGCTGTGGTTGTTGTTTTTGTTGCTGCTGTTTTTGTTGCAGTTGACGTTGCGCTGCCTCTTGTTGTCGGCGCGCCTCTTGTTTCAGCCTCAGTTGGGTGAGTAGCGGCTCGATCTCCTCCTGAAGCTTCTTAAGGCTTTCTTCAAACTTGCTGATGGTGGCCTGTTTGGCTTGCATGGCCCTCATCAGCCCTTCTTCATTTTGGAGGTCCATATCCCCTCCAGCACCTTTTTTGTCGACGGCTCTGCCTGGCTCTCGAATTTATTTTTCGGAGACTTAAATTGGCCTTCTCCTTCTTCCGAGACGTAATCAATTTCGTCGTCAACCACTGAACTCTCGGTATCCGACGTCATCAGTTTGGTCTTCTCCGCCTCCATCCTCTTCCTTATCGCGCTACGCGTAGCAGCACTCTTTCGTTGCACCAAATTTGGATTTGGTGCTTCCCGCTTCCGCTTGATTGTTGTTGCTGTGTGCGTTGGATCGCTCAGATGGCCTGATGTTGCGGTGATTTGAAGTACCGCTGCCGGAACCACACTCACATCACCTGATTTATTAGCTGAGGTATCTTTCGATACCCCCGCTTTCTTCTCCTTCACCATTTGCTTTTCTTCCCAATCGATGAAATCAACAATTTCTCGATTGTGAAAAAAGCAATTAAATTTTTCGTTGACTCCGCACGGGATTCGAACCCACGACCTTTGGAGCTGTTTTCGGACGCCACTTTTTTTTTTTTCTTTTTCCAAATTCATTTTTATTAATTCATTCTTAAGACTATCTTAAAGCTAGACAAAAATTCATAAAACTAGCCTAATTATCCATAACTTACAACTAACTTACTGGTCCCATACGGACACTCTAAGTTAAACAATAATACTTAATGCTAATGCCTTTCGGCCCTATGATCTATTTAACTTCAATTCCATTTTATTTATTTTTTTATTCATTAGAAAATTTCAAAAAAACTAATATCAATTTCCTTTTTTTTTATTTTTACTTAAAAACTACTTAAAATAAGGTCCTTAATATAAAACTTAAAGCTAACTAAAACTACCTATTCTACCTATAAACTACTTAAAACTAGAACAACCACAGCAGCAAATCTAACTATGTAACGTTTTTTGTTTTTCATATTTTGTCTTTTTTTTTATTTTTTTTTTTTTGATTATTCTATTTTTTTTTTTTGAATTTTTTTTGTATTTTTTTGTATTTTTCTTTTTTGTATTTTTTTTATTTTTTTTGTATGTTTTTTTTGTGCCACCATGCCTATTCTACTTAAAACTAAACCCTAAAACTATAAAATAAGTATGTAAGCCGGCTAAGGCTTAAAACCCCATCCCGACTACTCACTATCAAGTGCCGATTGAAGCCACCAAAACTGGCTCTCCTGCTTCACCCTATCAGTTCGGTCCCGTTCGGACACAGCCCTACTGAACCGAAGGAGCTCTGCTCCGCCTTGTGCCATGACGTCCCGATTGTACAGGAGTCGCCTATCCACGGTTCGTCGTCTGACGTGGTAGATTAACGGAACTGCCAATCTATCCTGTATCAGACCGCATCTATCTAAAAAGAGGAATGAAGCCGCTCAAGCGTGCACTTTCAAAATACTCGTCGTTAGGATAGAACGCCCCGAAAATTAAATTGTTGGTCGAAGACATAGCTCTTGCAATGTGACCTCGAACGAGTTTTATCACGAAATTGTCAATTCTGTTGATTCGAGGCCCGCTGTATAGGACCTCGTTGGAATAGTAATGCACGTAAGAAGATTCTGCTGTTCGATATAAGCCGGTACAGCGTCGTAAAGACTGCCGCTCGAACACCCGAAACTTCTCCATCTATGAAGGGGCAACGTTGAACCACACCGGACAACCATAAACGATCATCGGCCGTATGAGGGCCATGTAGCAAATGACCTTCACTCTGGGGTCAAGCCGACTGCTAAAAAACAGCCGTTTCATCAGAGCGAAGGCTCCTCTGGCCCTGGTCAGAGCAGCATTTATATGTCTGTCGAAATATAAATACTGATCTAACCAGATACCGAGGTACTTCACTACACTTTTGCTCGCTAATGGCTGCCCGTGAAGATCAACGATGACCAGCTTGCGCCAATTCTTGCACGTATCCCTCGTGGCCCCAGCCAACGGAGTCCGGAACAGAATTGTCTCCGACTTCTGGACATTTATTTTCAGTTTCCAGTCGTCGCAATATCGCTGAATCTTGTCGAAATCACGCTGCAAGAGAATTCTAATAACCTTAACCTTTCGGGCCGTTCTGTACGCAATAATATCGTCGGCGTACGCAATTGCCTTTGTAAGACTACCTATCAGATCGCTGGTGTAAATGCTGAAGAGAATCGGCGAATTCACCGCTCCCTGTTGAAGACCATTTTTAATTAAGAATGTTGTGGTAGAAGTTACATTGCCACTTTTGACAACAAACTTTCTACCGTTAAGCATATCATAAAGTATATACAACAATGGCTTGCTTATGCCAAGCCTGCTCAGTTTTAGGTAAAGACCCTCTAACCATACGGTGTCAAAGGCCTTTTCCAAATCAACCAGAACAGCACCTGTGCATTGTTGTTTTGTTTTATTCCATTGGATATCAGAAACGAGTTTAGACGCAGCATGAATTGTGTCATGACCCGCCTTGATACCGAACTGTTTATCCGGAATTATTTTGTTGTCCGCAGCCCACTTAGTCAGAGCCCTATTGATGATCTTTTCGAAAACTTTGCTGATGCTCGGAAGAAGACTTATCGACCGAAGATTTGACGGGTTGGAGTTGTCCTTTCCCTTTTTCGGGAGAGGATGAACCACAGCGGTCTTCCAATGCACTGGATAACATGCATTATTCAGTGCATTATTGAAGAGTGTGGTGTAAATGTCAATTGCCTCCATCGGTAAATGTCTTAGTACAACGTTGGATATACCATCGACAGACACCTGCTTTTTATTTTTTATTGAATTAAAGATGACCTTCGTCACTAACAGGGGACTTGCTCCCGTTTGCTCGGCGATTATGGCATTTGCCAAGGAATCTTCATTGAACCGTATGAAACCGCGGTTCTCAGATCGCCATTATGTTATATCATTTCGAAGGTAAAAGTGATTAAGTAGGGCTCTGTTTTCCAGGTCGTGGTTGGGGCGAATGCTAACATTCACCTTGTACACTTGCTGGAAAGCAGCTCCCACCGCCTCCACTTTTTCCTTCGGATCTTCAATTATATAAAAGTCATCGTCAAAGATGGCTTCTTCTGGATCTATTTGCGCTGTCATGAGTACGTCTCTGTTCTGTTCAGTTCTTTGAAGTTTCAGACACGGAAGGTCATTGTCGTTCTTTTTCCTGAATATCTTGTTGATTGTAGGGAACATACTAGGGTCACTGGACTTAACTGACCGGATCTTGCGGTCCCAGTACTTGTTAATTGATAACCTGTAGTTCTCCTTAATCAACAGATGGACATTTTTTATTGACGACTTCAGTGTCCTAACCTCTAAGTCGTGTGTGTCTGTAAATCGTCTGTACAAGTTTTGAGTCTTGTCAGTAAGCCACTCTTGTGCTTACGCAGTGCGTCAATAGTCGCGTTTCTGTAAGCGTCCATTTGGTCCCGTTCTTTGTACTTTGGTATTGTCCGTTCCATTGTTCGTTTTATTGTTTCGTCCATCTGTTGTAAATGTTGGTCAATTTCTGTATTTGTCAGGTTTCTGTTGTTTGGTGGGGCTATGTCACTCGAACGAAGTTCTCTCGCTAGGGCGTTGGTGAAACGAGGCCAGCGCATCTTACTGTAATTGTAAGAATGCGTTGCAACGTATTCCTCCAACTCCACGCGTTCGTTCGGTATCTGCATTACAGCAGCCAGTCCGCAGTGATCACTGTCGTACTCGATTGTCTGTAAGCAGTTTCGAGGGTGATTACCCACTTTGTCTGTAACTGTCAGTCTTGTGTCGTACAGCAAAAGATCCAGAAAGGAGCCGCTTCTTGGATACGATGGCTTTTCAGTAGCCAGCAGGTCGACGCCATATTCAACGCTGTAAAGATTCATCAAATTAAAAAGATGGTTACCTCTGGGATTACTATGTTGATTTCCCCAATCTTCATGTTTTGCGTTCAAATCACCGGCCAAGATGAAATAGTTTTCTTCCAAGCTCAGTTTCAGTTCCCTAAAAAGAATCTCGAGTTCTGAATAAAAGTAAGTAACCTGCGGAGCTCCAGCCGCATAAGCCGCAATCATATACATCCGCTTCCCTTGAGTGAGAGAGATGCATACAACGCAAACTTCTAGCGTCTTGAGCTTTCGCAATTCATTGTTGTATATGACTTTATAATTAATGCCTTTTCGTATAAAGAGAGCGACACCGCCCCCTTGAGTGGAGTCGGGCCGGTCTCTTCTTACGATATTGTAATTTTTATGAGTCAATTTGTGTTTGTGGTTTAGCTTAGTTTCGCTAGCCATAAACACATCGGGACTGTAGTCTTTCAACAATTGGAACATATTGGCTCTTCGTTCAATCCTAATCAGTGAATTTACTTCACAGCTAGGACTTTTAGGCGCGTCTCCGGCAGCACGCCCATTATGGTCTAAATTGCGCCAGGCCAGGCAACAAAGAGTAGAGATGGTCTACCCTTTTGCCTTGCTCCTTTATCTGACTTTGCAGTCCTGTTAGTTGACCTTGAATGTTCAACAACAAGGCTACAATGTCAGGCTGCACCTCTGGTGCCTTAGGCGCAGGGGCCTTTGGGGCTACCGTTGGTGGAGCCTGTCTCGTGTTCCCATTCCCCGACACCATTTCGGCGTAGGAAAATTTGGGATCCACGAATTTTTGTGTAGGAGCCTGTCGAACTGTTCGACTTTCTTCGGCTTTTTGACTGGCCTGTTTTTGTTTCATTTGTTGGACCTTAGGGCAACCCCTATAGCTAGCCGGGTGCCCTTGGTTTCCACAAAGGACACACTTGAGCTGGGTCAAGTCCTCAACCCGCTCATTCCCCAGCTTGCAATCTCCCTTGATGTGGGTTTCGGAGCACCTGACGCAGCGCAACTGCATATTGCAGTTGGCTCCGGCATGGCCGAACCTCGGCACTGCGTACATTGTAAAATGTCGTCGTGCCTTTTTAATGTCTCCCAGTGTATGGCTTGATAGTCGAGGCATTTGATTTCCCTCAGACTCTCAAGACTACTTTGGGGCGATAATGTTACGAGGAACATTGGCAGCCTATAACCCCCTCGCCAGGACTTCACCGTAGTGAAAGGCTTGACACCGATAAAATCGAGATCATCATTGGCATTTTCACGGAGCTCAGCTAAGAGCGCCTCCGGTTCCGTGCAGGAACTTATGCCCTTCAGAAGGACCGTCTTAAATTTTTCGCTCTTAGGCGTGTAGCTGAAGAACTCAGCTGTGGCCTCTTTTAGTAACCCTTTTACTAACTTGTAATCGGCCAGTGAGAAGCACTGGACCGAATAATTCTTTTCTTTTTCATTTAGGATTTTAATGAAAAAATTGCCCTTAGTGGCCGACTTACATACATACCTGTTTTATGTCGTCCAGGTCAACTCTATGGGTCCTTATTGGTGGTATTTTTTCTTTCTTGGCCTGTGGTTGTTTCTGGTGTTGCTGCTGCTGTTTCTGCTGCTGCTTCTGTTGCTGTTGTTGATGTTGCTGCTGCTGCTGCTGCTGTTTCTGCTGCTCCTGCTGCCTTGGTTGTAGCTGTTGTTGTTGCTGTTGTTTGGCCTTAGCCGAAGTCGATGGGCCCTCGGACATTGGGCCTGTCACTGCTGATGGCCTCTTTTTATTTTGCTCCGCTCCTGTGTTTTTGGGAGCGGGCTTGGGTTGTGGCTGTTTTTGCTGCTGCGGTTGTTGTTGCTGTTCTTTTTGCTGCTGTTGTTTTTGGGCTGCCTCTTGCTTTCGGCGCGCCTCTTGTTTCAGCTTTAGCTGACTGAGGAGGGGCTCTATTTCCTGCTTGAGCTTGTTGAGGCTTTGCTCGAACTGGCTAATGGCTGCCTGTTTGGCTTGCAGGGCCTGCACCAGTTCTGTTTCTTGGAGGTCCGCCTCTACCTCCTGAGCCTTCCTTGTCGGCGGGACTGGCTCTGGCTCCGAAAGGATTAAATCCCTATTCGTAGGCCTGAAGAGCCCCTCTCCACCTTCGGAAATGTATTCCGTTTTCTCAGACTCGGCGTAGTCTGAGAACTCACTTTCAGTGGTAAAGCCCCCTTTTCCACTCTCTTCCATTTTTTTTTATTAGCCTGCCGCTTAGCCGAATTGGTTCTTTCAACCTTATTTGGGCTTTGTTTTTTTAATTTTCTTTTTTGGTTTCTGGCCGTTGACTGGTCAGATGCCTGACCTGATGTTGTTGCGGTCGTTTGCGGTACCGCTGGTGGCACCACCGTAAGATCGCCTGATTTGTTGGCAGAGGTATCTTTCGATACCCCTGCTTTCCTCTCCTTCTCCCTTTGCTTCTCTTCCCAATCAATAAAATCCACTATTTCACGATTGTGGAAAAAAGCATAAATATTTTTCGTAGACTCAGCCCGTCTTCGGACGCCACCTCCACTAGGCTACGATTAGTTAATGAAAATTGTGGCAAACTGCCTTGTTTAACCACTAAAACCTTACAAATGCAAGTTTATTTTTAATTAAAAGTCCACTACTTATCACTTCCAAACACTTGTTTTCACTTTGAAAGTCAAAGAACGACTGACTTCTTCGGACGCCACCTCCACTAGGCTACCGATAAGTTGTTAAATACACTGGCAACTTGCCAACTTTAATTTTAAATTAACACTTGTATTTATTTAACTTTGAAATTATAATTTATAATTTAACTACACTACTTCTCCGTTTGGAAGTCAAAGAACGACTGATGGGAACCGATGCTTTATCAGTGACTAGGCCGTTGCCGTAGTATTTTCATCATTTAAGCAGTTCGATAATTGCAAGACCAAATTTTAGTTTTGTTTGTTGCAGAAATATTCCTGAAAATTTCCTTTTGAGGGACTATGTTAGAGTTAGAATTTTGTTTGTAGTTAGATTTTGGAATAAAAATTTGAGGAAACCATGTTTTAAAAATAAGCTGCTTTGTGTAAAGCAACTTTAAGGAATAGAAATAGGCGATATGGTTACACACAATACATACTAAATGCTGCTATTAATGCTAATTTTTTTTTCTAAAAAAGTTGATGAAGGTTAGCTGAAGCGGAAATTTCTTTAATGAACATACCTAAAATATTATTGGCTTTCTCAAAAATATTTTTCCACACTAACTTCTGCTTTATATCTGAAAACTATTGTTTATGTATATTTTCTTCTATGTTCTGCATTTATAAAATGTAATCTATGGAAGTATTTATTATATTAACAAAAACAAAAACATGTACGTAAAACTCATTCATTTTTTCATTATTAGCAACACTTTTACTAAACATACCCTTCAAACAATAATAAGTATAATTCGAAGTTTGTTAACTAAACATTTTTAAGGAATGAATTAAAATTATATTTTGCGTTAAACTGTGGGAATTCACTAAAAAAAACTTCTGTATTTCAACAATAAACATTAATGTCGATTACTTGATCTATTAAATCAGTTGTGCATGAATTCAGAACGATTTTAAAACGTTTTCATTTTGTGATACATGTCAAAATTTTCATTTTATTTGCTATGCATTTATTCAACAGGTTCGCTATAATCGTTCTGATTATTTTTTTAAAACATTGGTGTTCCTTTGATGCATAGTTTTTTTTGACAGCAAATACATGTATGTTTCCATCAATCAAGAATGTCATGGATGAGGTATTTTTAGATTATAACTCTTTTTTTAAATTTAATATTTATTAATCAAAATGGAATTAAAAACAAACTATAAATATACTTGGATTGGTTAAATTTATACAGATTTTAATTACTTGCAAGAAAAATATTTGGTTCGTTCATTAACGAAAATTTATTAGAATTCAATAAAAAAAATTGCGCTCGCACCCTTAACTTGATGGTTCTTCGAACGCATCTTTGATACAATAATTCAAGGTTAATTATGAAATTTAAAGAATTTCGTAGTGATTAATAAGTGAATTAATTATAATAAACTGATGTTGAACATGCTTTTTTCAAGACAAAAATTTACATTGGTTCGCTATCAACAAAATTACTGTAAAATTAAAGCTTAAAACTGACTTTTTCATCGAAAAAAAGTAAAAAGAAAAACCTGAAAAAAACGTATTAACCACCCCATTTTGTTTTTGCTGTGCAAAGTGCCGCTAGCCCACGGCATCGTTTTTTTTTTTGTTTGTGCTCACATCTATTCATGGACTAATTGTCAAAATTACAAATTCAACAATGTAAACAAACGGGTTTTGGAGAGTGAAACGTACGAAAGATTCCGCTCTTGGTAAATGGAGTATTCTTGGTTAAAACTCTTATCCGAAGTTGATACATGTAACCAAAAACACTCTATATGAAGATATAAATCCTTCGTACGTATCACCCTTCAAAACCCATTTGTTTACATTGTTGTATTTGTAATGTGGACGTATTCAACGAGAAAAATTGACGTGTTTTCACGCATACATAGACACAATTACTGAGTTTTTAGGGGAAATTTCATAAATTAGAGGAGAAATTACACGCACACTAAGAATAATTTTATGAGACTGGTTTCCGGTTAAGCTTGTAGGCAAACCAAGATGTCTACCGAGGATTTATATCTTCATATAGAGTGTTTTTGATTTAATATCTTTACTAGAGTGTTTTTGCATGTAAGTAACGTGTTTAGCTCATGCACTGCATCGAGTTGCAGATGAACTATGAAGTAATTTTAAAAATGTTGATTTATTGGTGGCAAACCGAAAACAATTTTTTATTAAAAAATCAAATTGATTTAGTTGAAGATGCTGTTGTAAAAATTACTGCTGTTAAGGATCTCTTGCTGCAGCCATACAAAAGAAGCTTGAGAATGTTCTAGCAAAAAATGAAGGGTTTTCAACAATGAAAAATATATGGGAGGCATTTACATTGAGTTGCAGTAATGAAAATTATTTGAGAAACTTTACAACCGATGAAATTTCTTCCTTTAAGAATGCACCACTTACGTTAATTGACGTAGAACGTGCCTTTTCGATGTATAAGACGCTCCAAAGGCCCAATCGCAAAAGCTCTATTTTTAAAAACTTTAAGAAGAATTTCATCATTTATGTCAATTTTTCTATTGTCTGTGTTATTTTGAAAAAAAAAAATTATTCAAAGGGATGTACATATGTATTTTTCTTATGTTAATGTAATTTTTATTTATTGTTTATGTTTTGTGAATTTTTTAATTTTTCTACCTGTTTTTTAGTTCCTTTAAAAGATAAAATAAAATACTGATTTTTTTTATAAAAACTGCATACTAAGTCTTTTTTTGTGTTCAAAAATTTGATTTTAAGTGCATATTTCGTATTTTTAAGAGCATATTTTAAGCACATGGAAATCCTGGCCCTAGTAATAATAGACTCCCGAAAATTAAATCCGAAAAAATACGCCAAAAAAAGGCAGAAAATTCTTCATAACAGATTCTGTTTTATTTTTCTACGAAAAAAGAACACATTTTCTGGCGAACTTTTTCATTGTCTGGGTTTCTGCACCTATAATTGAATGAATGAATTAAAATTATATTTTGCGTTAAACTGTGGGAATTCACTAAAAAAAACTTCTGTATTTCAACAATAAACATTAATGTCGATTACTTGATCTATTAAATCAGTTGTGCATGAATTCAGAACGATTTTAAAACGTTTTCATTTTGTGATACATGTCAAAATTTTCATTTTATTTGCTATGCATTTATTCAACAGGTTCGCTATAATCGTTCTGATTATTTTTTTAAAACATTGGTGTTCCTTTGATGCATAGTTTTTTTTGACAGCAAATACATGTATGTTTCCATCAATCAAGAATGTCATGGATGAGGTATTTTTAGATTATAACTCTTTTTTTAAATTTAATATTTATTAATCAAAATGGAATTAAAAACAAACTATAAATATACTTGGATTGGTTAAATTTATACAGATTTTAATTACTTGCAAGAAAAATATTTGGTTCGTTCATTAACGAAAATTTATTAGAATTCAATAAAAAAAATTGCGCTCGCACCCTTAACTTGATGGTTCTTCGAACGCATCTTTGATACAATAATTCAAGGTTAATTATGAAATTTAAAGAATTTCGTAGTGATTAATAAGTGAATTAATTATAATAAACTGATGTTGAACATGCTTTTTTCAAGACAAAAATTTACATTGGTTCGCTATCAACAAAATTACTGTAAAATTAAAGCTTAAAACTGACTTTTTCATCGAAAAAAAGTAAAAAGAAAAACCTGAAAAAAACGTATTAACCACCCCATTTTGTTTTTGCTGTGCAAAGTGCCGCTAGCCCACGGCATCGTTTTTTTTTTTGTTTGTGCTCACATCTATTCATGGACTAATTGTCAAAATTACAAATTCAACAATGTAAACAAACGGGTTTTGGAGAGTGAAACGTACGAAAGATTCCGCTCTTGGTAAATGGAGTATTTTTGGTTAAAACTCTTATCCGAAGTTGATACATGTAACCAAAAACACTCTATATGAAGATATAAATCCTTCGTACGTATCACCCTTCAAAACCCATTTGTTTACATTGTTGTATTTGTAATGTGGACGTATTCAACGAGAAAAATTGACGTGTTTTCACGCATACATAGACACAATTACTGAGTTTTTAGGGGAAATTTCATAAATTAGAGGAGAAATTACACGCACACTAAGAATAATTTTATGAGACTGGTTTCCGGTTAAGCTTGTAGGCAAACCAAGATGTCTACCGAGGATTTATATCTTCATATAGAGTGTTTTTGATTTAATATCTTTACTAGAGTGTTTTTGCATGTAAGTAACGTGTTTAGCTCATGCACTGCATCGAGTTGCAGATGAACTATGAAGTAATTTTAAAAATGTTGATTTATTGGTGGCAAACCGAAAACAATTTTTTATTAAAAAATCAAATTGATTTAGTTGAAGATGCTGTTGTAAAAATTACTGCTGTTAAGGATCTCTTGCTGCAGCCATACAAAAGAAGCTTGAGAATGTTCTAGCAAAAAATGAAGGGTTTTCAACAATGAAAAATATATGGGAGGCATTTACATTGAGTTGCAGTAATGAAAATTATTTGAGAAACTTTACAACCGATGAAATTTCTTCCTTTAAGAATGCACCACTTACGTTAATTGACGTAGAACGTGCCTTTTCGATGTATAAGACGCTCCAAAGGCCCAATCGCAAAAGCTCTATTTTTAAAAACTTTAAGAAGAATTTCATCATTTATGTCAATTTTTCTATTGTCTGTGTTATTTTGAAAAAAAAAAAATTATTCAAAGGGATGTACATATGTATTTTTCTTATGTTAATGTAATTTTTATTTATTGTTTATGTTTTGTGAATTTTTTAATTTTTCTACCTGTTTTTTAGTTCCTTTAAAAGATAAAATAAAATACTGATTTTTTTTATAAAAACTGCATACTAAGTCTTTTTTTGTGTTCAAAAATTTGATTTTAAGTGCATATTTCGTATTTTTAAGAGCATATTTTAAGCACATGGAAATCCTGGCCCTAGTAATAATAGACTCCCGAAAATTAAATCCGAAAAAATACGCCAAAAAAAGGCAGAAAATTCTTCATAACAGATTCTGTTTTATTTTTCTACGAAAAAAGAACACATTTTCTGGCGAACTTTTTCATTGTCTGGGTTTCTGCACCTATAATTTTGTAGCGTTCTTTGCATTTATAAAAATGCTGAAAAAATCTACGTTTCAAAACAATTTCTAACATTCAAACTTTAAACTTTTGTTATTTTCGCTCTAGAATATGGCATATTTAGAATCGTGGTGGAATCTTAGAATGCTTTCATATGTAGGGTGTCATCCGAATTAAATAGTTACACCCATTGACATACTATACATATAGTATAGTATGTCAATGGTTACACCATATCTTGCTGAGCCAATGTGTTCTAAAATAACGTTGTCACTTTTGCGCTTGAAATATAAGGTAGGATACACATCATGATACAACTAATAAAGATAGCGCATTGCGCATGTAAGGTTTTGGTTGTCAAACTATTGTGACGTCACGAACAATCAATCAAATGAAGAGAGCTAGTATATTTGGCGCAATTTCAATCTATTTTCTGTTGTGAATGTTAACGGAAATGAATTTTAAAAGTTTTTAAAT
This sequence comes from Eupeodes latifasciatus, assembly GCA_920104205.1. NCBI lineage: Eukaryota > Metazoa > Arthropoda > Insecta > Diptera > Syrphidae > Eupeodes > Eupeodes latifasciatus. Next base: position 113,705,005 of record OV049926.1, read on the forward strand.
CAATAAAGTTACTTAAAGTGGTATTGTTCATAATTTATACAAGAAAAACAACATTTATTAATAAACATGGGTGTTTGTTCTGTTTTTGACTGCAACAACAACGAAAGAAATAAGATAACGAAAGATTCCAGCTTTCATAAATTTCCATAAGGAAATTTAAATCTCTGGAAGCAGTGGGTCTTGTTCAAAGCGTTGTCGCGAGCTGTTAGCCTTGGATACCTCGAAGACGAAAGTTGGGAAGAATGCTATCAACTGTTCAAATATGTAAGTCTCTAAACAGTAATGTATCGCACATAGTATTTCAGTTCAAATTTTTTGCAGACAAATGATTGGTTCGACGTCATGAATGTCAGGTCTCCCTACAGTGATTCACGTGAAAGGGTCCACGCATACGGACTACATTTGGAAACCCAAAATAAAATTTTAGATGACATGTCGGATATGATTTTAAATATGCGGGTAGTTGGCAAAAAATGTTTGCTACCATTTCAAAAAGGTAAACTACAAAACTATTTCAAATAAACACTATTGAATATATTATATTGAAGGTATCGTCTAATCTAATAACTATTAGAACGGCTATTTCAGGAAGTCCAATTTATAAATAAGAAGAAAATTTAATTCGACAAAAATTAAATAAGATGTTTATTGTACAAGAAAATATGATCAAAAAAATAAACTGAAAAATATCTAACTTCAACATTGTTCGATATTAAACCTATAAATATTAATATCACAAGTGTTTTTATAGTAAAGTATATATGTATGTATATACAAATAGTTCATTATATACATATATACTAACAATAACGCCCTGCAATTATTGCACAAGGATGTATTGCAACGTTTTGGCGTTAAGTTCATAATGACATACCGATTGAACCAAGACGTCCTTGAAAACTTCTTCGGTGTCATAAGAGCTAAAGGTGGTCTTCATGATCAACCAGATGGAGAAGGGTTTAAGTACAGGATGAGGTCATACATCCTTGGGCACAATGAAGGTGCACTTTCTGACAACGAAAATGTTGGTGTGGAAGGTGAAGGCATTTACATCTGTCCAAACTACATCCAGCATTTACTTGAAGTTGCCGAGAAAGCAAATATCAAATGCGATGAGAAGATTATGAAGCTTTTCTTTCGTTGTCGTATGCACTTCCGAATGCGAAAACTGAATAGACAAATCACTGAAAACAAACTGTCCAGAAAAAGAAAATACAAAAAAATTATTAATTAAATAAATGGTTGAAAAACCACTGATTCAAAAAAACCATCATATCTTTTATTTAACCATTTATCACTAATTAAACAATCTTCCAGGTAATTCTATGAAGAAAAATGCATCCGAATGAAAAAGAAAAAAATACATCAAATTCTTCATTCACTTCGATTTTTTATTAATTTCTTTCACTCAAACACACAAATTTTCTTTAACTTACGAAGAAACACAAATATTAACTATTTAAAACCATTTACTTAAATGAAAAATATTAGAAATATTAACATTTTATTATAATAACAAAATATCTAAACAAATTAGTGCCAATTGTTTTGTTTTGATTTCACATACTGAATAATAAACGTCAAACTCGTTGAGTGTTCGTGACGTAGATGTGCAGAACGAAACAAAAATAGAAACGCGAATGCGCTATCTGTTTTAGGCGCCAGTTATAGCTATCATTGGTTTTCATCATTGAAAACAAACATTGGAATTTTTTGGCAGGTCGTTTATAGCTATCATTAAAAATTTCTGTCATTGAAAAAAATTTCCTGATTGAAAGCCACTGAAAAACTTTTACTGACAGAAATCTGTCATTGGAATTGTGTGAAATTGGATCACAAATCAGTGGAACGATTCGTTTCACTTTTGAACATAAGTATCAGCTGTTCAGGAAAATGAATTTCCGTCCGGAAAATAGAAAAATACATTTTTAGTGAAAAATAAATGCGTAATTACACTTTTTTCTCAAAAACAATTCTTTGTTTGATTTCCGATCGATCAGTATATAATTTTCATTTTTAATCAAAGGGAAACACCGTCAAATATCGATTCAAAAATTTTTCCGGATCGATTTCAATGATAGCTATAACTGGCGCCTTAGAGAACATTAAACACAATTTTTAAGCGGTACTCAAAAACTGATCTTTATGTTAGGTGTATAGAGTTTCATTAACTTTAAATTGTCGACGACAACTTGTATTTATTGTTGGAATAACAATGTTCGATAGTTTGCTTTAGGATAACCCATAAGTGCTGAACTGGGTTTAGGTCGTGGGATTGAATGTATAGAGCTTTAAATGTTTTTTTCTTGGAACAGTTTAAGGTTTTCGAAATTTCAACCACCGTTTTTTTTTTCAGTTTGTCTTATTTTTTTCATCACTTCGCGTTCAAAGTGAGTATAATATCTATAATCCACGACCCATATTTATTAAAACTATGGATAAGTTTTGAAAATTTTGTTTAGTATGGAATACAAAATATCCGACAAACTAATAAACAAACTTAAAACGCCTATTTGCATACAAAAAATTGTTCCTTACCTTAGAATAACAGTTAAAGTACCTACCTATATTGTTTTTATTATTTTTCCATGCGAAATCTTCTTTGACCTCAAACTTTTTACAGTTAAGTGAAAGCAAATAGTTGTTTCCACAAAACAATTTTGCTATTTGAGAGCATTATTAGGTACGATTAAAATATAGAAAAACTAACGACAAAAGACTAATTGCTTAAAAAATATTGTGTATTGAAAATGATGAAGACACTTATTTCTATTATTTTTTCCAACACTGTAGGTATAAATGACTATAGTTTTACACACTCTGTAGGTAATATATTTTGTTTTCTTAAAATATTTGGCATGAAAAATGCTCGTTTTTAATTTTTGTTTATATTTTTTATAAAAAAAAATAAACTGAATTCTATTTATTTGTATTCATATTAATTCTGAAGAGACATTTTGTATCAATCACACAAGTATCTACTAGTACTTCTAAAGGTGCTGGACGCTGGTACTGAAACCGAGCCTGGGACTGGAATAGGCAATTAAGCGGTTTTTTTTAGACTTGTTTCGGAGTTGTTCTTTTTCACAGCTTTCGCTTGATTTATGCTCAGTTCAGTTTGGTTTGCCATTTCTTAATGAATAGAATTACTACTAAACAACGTTTGCAAATCGTGCAAATTTATCACCAAAATAATGGTACAGCCAACGAAACCATCAATTTATTGAAGGAAACTTTGGAATTTATTAGAGCCAGCCGCGGTGGCCACTTTCCCCAAATAATTTTAAAACATAACAGCAAACCCTTATCTTTATAATGAAACATAACATTAAATTATGCACGCTTAATTTTTCTTTTGAAAATATTCATTTTAGTTTCAAGGTTTTACACAGAATCTGACAACTATTTAATGGTAACAATAAATGTTTTAAACAAATTTTATTTAAGTCGATATCATTATTTGCTCGTGACTTAACTTTTTTAAGTTGATAGGTTTAATAAAAAAATATAGCTACTTATTTTAGTAAGTTCTTAATTTTGTTATTATTTCTAAAGAAAATTTCAAAATTCTTTGGATATAATAATAAATAGCATTCACGCACAGATGCTTTGAAGAGATATTTACTTACACATTTAAACGCTTTCCTTTTTTATTGAAAACTTACTTGAGATAAATTCAGTCAAGATGACTAAAGTAATGTTTATATGGAACCTGGTAAGACTGTAATCACAAGTTTTTAACATCAAAATCATTTATATCCGAACCCGACAGTTAGGAGACATTTTGACAAAATATTGGATTAATTACCAAAAATTATTTGAAAAATAAAAAAATCGTTTAGCAAAGCTTTACATTGGAAGTTTTCCATAATTTTCACAAATATATTAACCAAAAACTTGATCTAGATTTTATAAATAAACGTATAAGCCATAGTAATAAAAAAAATTATTATTAAGTTCATTTATTCAAACAAAAAATATTTTAAATTTCTAGCTATTTAAAAGTCCAAATGATATATTGTTTATATTATATTTATCAGCAAAGAGTAAAAACTAAAAAATAAAAAAGAATTGGGTACTCTTACTATGGTGGGTCTAAATGGGTTAGTCTAAAACAGTTGGATAAACCATATTTTTTGTTTTTCCATTTTGAGCATGAATAAATAAACATTTTGGGGGTACCGACTCTAGAACAGGCAACATAAAGTTGGCCATGTGAAAAACATGATTCCTCCAAATTGACACCACAAACGTATAGTGTTTGCCCTTGGGCCTTATTTATGGACATCGCAAATGATAAACGCACAGGATATTGTAATCTTTTGAATTCAAATGGCATATCAGTTGGAATCATAGGGATACGCGGTATCAAACACACTTCTCCTTTTGATTTACCGGTTAAGATTGTAGTTCAATCAAATTTGGCAATAACTTTTTCACTGCCAATCTGGTGCCATTACACAGTTTTGGTGGATTAATATTTCGCAATAATATAATCAAAGAACCAATTTTCAGATTCAAGGAATGCGGTGGTATACCAGCCGGTTCCAATGAATTTAAAAATTCAATTGGATAATTCATTGCCTCATCTTGATTTATAACACTGTCAATTGATTTATATGTCGTGACTACACCTGGCAGTTTCGCTTGAATTTGAAAATTAATGGCATTGATATGAATGTTCTTCGGTGCTAAAATGGTGCGTTCTCTCAACCAATCATGATTTCTGTAATTCTGAAGAATATTCGGAAAAACACATTCAATCAACTCATCTATGGATTGCGCAATTGTACAAAAATTGTTCGGTAAAGTGATCAATCCGTTGGTACTGTCGATTGGTATTTTGCCATCACCAATTTCTAACAATTATTTTGAAAACTTATGGGAATGTCCCCTGACAGCAATATCAGAGCATCACCAAAAAGCTGTTGATTACCGCGTAAATCTTGCATTGTTCGATTAAATGCTTCTATTGATTTTTTATTCGCCATTGTGCACTCATCCCATAAAATAATTGACGTTAATCGCAGAACTTTTGCCATAGCAGAATTTCGTCTTGCTCGTGGCATTTTACCTTCACTCAACAACTCAACAATATTTTGGAAAATATAAACACAAAGCAATAACTCAACAATATTTTAGAAAATATAAACATAACAAAGGAATAATTATCGCTGATAAAATGAAATGACATGTGATGATGATGACATTAAATTTGTTTGACAGAACTAACGTCACTTTTTTTGTCTTCGATTGTTTTGCCAAAGATTCAAATTGGCTCTTAAGTATTAGTACAAATTGTTTGTATCTATATATGAGAGTATAAGAAGATGTTGATTTTACACTTTTTTAAGATTTTTTTAAATTTTCTCTACGTACAAACCTTCTTTGGACTTCCACGAATAATTCAAGACCAAAAATTAGCCAAATCGGTAAAGGCATTGTTGAGTTATAACATTACAACGAAAAGTGGCATTGATTTTTATATATATAATGTCATTATATTCAAAATATTCGTTTTTTATTTTATTCTTATCTACATAATGTATGTACAAAATATTTAAATTTTCTTTTTGGTGGCACGTAAGGCTATTGTGCACCGACAAAGTCGAAATTCGGTTATTGACTGATTTTTCGAGTTATTTATTTTATTAAATACCACCACCCGTTTATGGCTTTTCTAATGACTCGTTTTTGATTCATAAGGGCTACTGGCGAACCAAACACTCATCATCTCTAGCAGTTTGATTGAAATCACTTGCCACTGAAAAGTCTGACGAGAGATGCTATGAAGCATATGTCAACATGCATGTGTCTAGTAAAAAATCACTGGTGTGATATTACCACTGCTCAAGTTTTGAAAGAAATGCCCTCGATAGCCTTCAAAAGATATGATTTAAACTAAGATATGTACATACATACATACATACGTAACACATCATTGGAAAATTGCAAAAGACATTGTTATACCTAAACAAGATTAGCCACCAGACCAATTTCGCTTATACCATTGCTATTTAGTTGGTTGGAGGCTTTATCACGTATATAAACCATATTTATAGCAAAATAACTGACCTATCTAACCAAAACAAACTTATGTTATATAATCAACTACTAAAATCCGTTTTGACTAATGGCATCCAACAATGGGGCTATACAAAGAAAACTGAAGCCGAACCTTTTCAAAAATTCCAAAACAAAATTCTTCGTGCTCGTGACCTTCAAATTGAAATGGTTATAAAAGTGTCTAAAACAAACGGTGAATCCGAATAGGCCGATTAAATAGTTAGGCAGTTTGCAAACTGCGATGTAAAAAGTCAAATTTGTCTTATTTTACTGATGGATCAATATTCATATTAATGGTCTCAAGTTAACCTTAAGCTTAAGAGAACAAAGTTATTAATTACATTAGTAAACAAAATTAAGCTTACTGCCTCATGCAAAAATCAAATATTTTATACTTTTCCCAATTATTTTGTTGTATTGAATTCGAATTGGAACTTTTAATTTCTCCATCAGATCAAATCTTTAAATTGAACCTCTTAAAAAATGTAAATAAATTATAATAAGGTATTTTTAAGGCTAGGGTAAAACAAGAAATGCTTCGCAACAAATTGTATGATAATTTTGCAGAAAACAAATGCTTATCTTTCTAGATACAATTTAAATCATAGTATCTCACTCAGTGTCCGGAATAATGTGACTTATGATTCCCAATAGAGACAAGCTGATTTCGATCCACGACAACATCAAATTTTAAGTATGAGGCAGACTTTTAGGTGCGGTTATCATGCTCATTTATTAAGATTTCCCATTTTTAAAACATATAAGCTCATATGCACATAAGACCAAGAGTTGTTACCTTAACCGCTTAACGCGAATACGATAAAGAATGCGGTGGATTGGCATAGTAGGCACTATTTTGCTGACAATTTGTCAAGGACCAAATCAGGCTTCGAAATGATTACCAGTTTAACAAACCACACAAACATATTGTGCAGATACTCAAAAATACTATTCAATAAAACTATAATTTGGCATAAAATAATACAGTTTTTAATTACACATATACAATATTGCAAACATGATTTCAAAGTTATAGTAATATTATTTCTTTTTCATTACTTTAATTATATACATCAATATGACACATACAGTATCTTTTTTTGTCACAATATCAATAAGCAATTAATGTTTTGTTGTTGTTGTTGTTTTCATTTAAATTATGAATGGCAACACCAAATATTATAATTATATAACAAAATATTTTAATCGATTCAAGATAAATGTTTGTATAAAAATTGGCATGGAATACCTTATCTTTAATTTTTTGTTTTATATTTGACTTTTTTTTATATGTATATTTTGAAATTATTCATATAAATAATTTTAATAAAACAACCATTTAAAACTTATCATATACATGCACAAAATTATGATTTGCTTACAATAAAAAGAACAATCAATTGTTGAATAACAATAATAAAAAGGCTGGGGCCTATTAATTTCCGTTTGATCTATTGGTTTGACCTAACCTCAAAATAAAATCAAGTGTAATAATAAATACGCATAGTTATGTATGTTTACTCAATAACTGCCTTTTGGATATATTTGAATACATACAATTATAATTTGATCGAATATTTTTGGTCATTTATAATTCTGAGAACACACAAGGTTTTTTTTTCTCAAATACTTTCGAATCAATTTTGAAAAATATTTTAATAGAAGATTCTAAATTTAGTTTAGCCGTTTGAAATACTCCCCATTATTGTTTCTTAACCAATAAAAGCATCAGCAAAAGTGTTTAAGGCAGGTAATGTGGGTAGTTGAATATTTATTGCAAGAGATTTAAATATGAATCAAACATTGAGAGACTCTGAAACTCTTATTCGCTTGTGCAGAATGGGTATGAAAAAATCAACTAAAAGTCGAATTTTTATTATCTGGTGATAATCATATCGATTAAGAATTCCACAATATTAGATCAACAATGTTTTCCCATTTTTATATATTCTGTTGTTCTTAATGCACTGCTTTTAAGTGTTGTGAATTCTATAATCAGAATGATTTTTCAAAATATAATCGGAAAATGTTTTGTTTTTTAAATTAAAATATTAGACATAAAACTTGGTTTTCTTCTTCACATTAGGCATTTCCAACTACCCTTGAAAAGTAATGAAACCCAAAAAATACATATAGCTATAATTTGCAAATTCATAAACCATACATACAAACATACATATTTTATGATATTTAGTATGGAATACAAAATATCCGACAAACTAATAAACAAACTTAAAACGCCTATTTGCATACAAAAAATTGTTCCTTACCTTAGAATAACAGTTAAAGTACCTACCTATATTGTTTTTATTATTTTTCCATGCGAAATCTTCTTTGACCTCAAACTTTTTACAGTTAAGTGAAAGCAAATAGTATCCGACGTCATCAGTTTGGTCTTCTCCGCCTCCATCCTCTTCCTTATCGCGCTACGCGTAGCAGCACTCTTTCGTTGCACCAAATTTGGATTTGGTGCTTCCCGCTTCCGCTTGATTGTTGTTGCTGTGTGCGTTGGATCGCTCAGATGGCCTGATGTTGCGGTGATTTGAAGTACCGCTGCCGGAACCACACTCACATCACCTGATTTATTAGCTGAGGTATCTTTCGATACCCCCGCTTTCTTCTCCTTCACCATTTGCTTTTCTTCCCAATCGATGAAATCAACAATTTCTCGATTGTGAAAAAAGCAATTAAATTTTTCGTTGACTCCGCACGGGATTCGAACCCACGACCTTTGGAGCTGTTTTCGGACGCCACTTTTTTTTTTTTCTTTTTCCAAATTCATTTTTATTAATTCATTCTTAAGACTATCTTAAAGCTAGACAAAAATTCATAAAACTAGCCTAATTATCCATAACTTACAACTAACTTACTGGTCCCATACGGACACTCTAAGTTAAACAATAATACTTAATGCTAATGCCTTTCGGCCCTATGATCTATTTAACTTCAATTCCATTTTATTTATTTTTTTATTCATTAGAAAATTTCAAAAAAACTAATATCAATTTCCTTTTTTTTTATTTTTACTTAAAAACTACTTAAAATAAGGTCCTTAATATAAAACTTAAAGCTAACTAAAACTACCTATTCTACCTATAAACTACTTAAAACTAGAACAACCACAGCAGCAAATCTAACTATGTAACGTTTTTTGTTTTTCATATTTTGTCTTTTTTTTTATTTTTTTTTTTTTGATTATTCTATTTTTTTTTTTTGAATTTTTTTTGTATTTTTTTGTATTTTTCTTTTTTGTATTTTTTTTATTTTTTTTGTATGTTTTTTTTGTGCCACCATGCCTATTCTACTTAAAACTAAACCCTAAAACTATAAAATAAGTATGTAAGCCGGCTAAGGCTTAAAACCCCATCCCGACTACTCACTATCAAGTGCCGATTGAAGCCACCAAAACTGGCTCTCCTGCTTCACCCTATCAGTTCGGTCCCGTTCGGACACAGCCCTACTGAACCGAAGGAGCTCTGCTCCGCCTTGTGCCATGACGTCCCGATTGTACAGGAGTCGCCTATCCACGGTTCGTCGTCTGACGTGGTAGATTAACGGAACTGCCAATCTATCCTGTATCAGACCGCATCTATCTAAAAAGAGGAATGAAGCCGCTCAAGCGTGCACTTTCAAAATACTCGTCGTTAGGATAGAACGCCCCGAAAATTAAATTGTTGGTCGAAGACATAGCTCTTGCAATGTGACCTCGAACGAGTTTTATCACGAAATTGTCAATTCTGTTGATTCGAGGCCCGCTGTATAGGACCTCGTTGGAATAGTAATGCACGTAAGAAGATTCTGCTGTTCGATATAAGCCGGTACAGCGTCGTAAAGACTGCCGCTCGAACACCCGAAACTTCTCCATCTATGAAGGGGCAACGTTGAACCACACCGGACAACCATAAACGATCATCGGCCGTATGAGGGCCATGTAGCAAATGACCTTCACTCTGGGGTCAAGCCGACTGCTAAAAAACAGCCGTTTCATCAGAGCGAAGGCTCCTCTGGCCCTGGTCAGAGCAGCATTTATATGTCTGTCGAAATATAAATACTGATCTAACCAGATACCGAGGTACTTCACTACACTTTTGCTCGCTAATGGCTGCCCGTGAAGATCAACGATGACCAGCTTGCGCCAATTCTTGCACGTATCCCTCGTGGCCCCAGCCAACGGAGTCCGGAACAGAATTGTCTCCGACTTCTGGACATTTATTTTCAGTTTCCAGTCGTCGCAATATCGCTGAATCTTGTCGAAATCACGCTGCAAGAGAATTCTAATAACCTCAACCTTTCGGGCCGTTCTGTACGCAATAATATCGTCGGCGTACGCAATTGCCTTTGTAAGACTACCTATCAGATCGCTGGTGTAAATGCTGAAGAGAATCGGCGAATTCACCGCTCCCTGTTGAAGACCATTTTTAATTAAGAATGTTGTGGTAGAAGTTACATTGCCACTTTTGACAACAAACTTTCTACCGTTAAGCATATCATAAAGTATATACAACAATGGCTTGCTTATGCCAAGCCTGCTCAGTTTTAGGTAAAGACCCTCTAACCATACGGTGTCAAAGGCCTTTTCCAAATCAACCAGAACAGCACCTGTGCATTGTTGTTTTGTTTTATTCCATTGGATATCAGAAACGAGTTTAGACGCAGCATGAATTGTGTCATGACCCGGCTTGATACCGAACTGTTTATCCGGAATTATTTTGTTGTCCGCAGCCCACTTAGTCAGAGCCCTATTGATGATCTTTTCGAAAACTTTGCTGATGCTCGGAAGAAGACTTATCGACCGAAGATTTGACGGGTTGGAGTTGTCCTTTCCCTTTTTCGGGAGAGGATGAACCACAGCGGTCTTCCAATGCACTGGATAACATGCATTATTCAGTGCATTATTGAAGAGTGTGGTGTAAATGTCAATTGCCTCCATCGGTAAATGTCTTAGTACAACGTTGGATATACCATCGACAGACACCTGCTTTTTATTTTTTATTGAATTAAAGATGACCTTCGTCACTAACAGGGGACTTGCTCCCGTTTGCTCGGCGATTATGGCATTTGCCAAGGAATCTTCATTGAACCGTATGAAACCGCGGTTCTCAGATCGCCATTATGTTATATCATTTCGAAGGTAAAAGTGATTAAGTAGGGCTCTGTTTTCCAGGTCGTGGTTGGGGCGAATGCTAACATTCACCTTGTACACTTGCTGGAAAGCAGCTCCCACCGCCTCCACTTTTTCCTTCGGATCTTCAATTATATAAAAGTCATCGTCAAAGATGGCTTCTTCTGGATCTATTTGCGCTGTCATGAGTACGTCTCTGTTCTGTTCAGTTCTTTGAAGTTTCAGACACGGAAGGTCATTGTCGTTCTTTTTCCTGAATATCTTGTTGATTGTAGGGAACATACTAGGGTCACTGGACTTAACTGACCGGATCTTGCGGTCCCAGTACTTGTTAATTGATAACCTGTAGTTCTCCTTAATCAACAGATGGACATTTTTTATTGACGACTTCAGTGTCCTAACCTCTAAGTCGTGTGTGTCTGTAAATCGTCTGTACAAGTTTTGAGTCTTGTCAGTAAGCCACTCTTGTGCTTACGCAGTGCGTCAATAGTCGCGTTTCTGTAAGCGTCCATTTGGTCCCGTTCTTTGTACTTTGGTATTGTCCGTTCCATTGTTCGTTTTATTGTTTCGTCCATCTGTTGTAAATGTTGGTCAATTTCTGTATTTGTCAGGTTTCTGTTGTTTGGTGGGGCTATGTCACTCGAACGAAGTTCTCTCGCTAGGGCGTTGGTGAAACGAGGCCAGCGCATCTTACTGTAATTGTAAGAATGCGTTGCAACGTATTCCTCCAACTCCACGCGTTCGTTCGGTATCTGCATTACAGCAGCCAGTCCGCAGTGATCACTGTCGTACTCGATTGTCTGTAAGCAGTTTCGAGGGTGATTACCCACTTTGTCTGTAACTGTCAGTCTTGTGTCGTACAGCAAAAGATCCAGAAAGGAGCCGCTTCTTGGATACGATGGCTTTTCAGTAGCCAGCAGGTCGACGCCATATTCAACGCTGTAAAGATTCATCAAATTAAAAAGATGGTTACCTCTGGGATTACTATGTTGATTTCCCCAATCTTCATGTTTTGCGTTCAAATCACCGGCCAAGATGAAATAGTTTTCTTCCAAGCTCAGTTTCAGTTCCCTAAAAAGAATCTCGAGTTCTGAATAAAAGTAAGTAACCTGCGGAGCTCCAGCCGCATAAGCCGCAATCATATACATCCGCTTCCCTTGAGTGAGAGAGATGCATACAACGCAAACTTCTAGCGTCTTGAGCTTTCGCAATTCATTGTTGTATATGACTTTATAATTAATGCCTTTTCGTATAAAGAGAGCGACACCGCCCCCTTGAGTGGAGTCGGGCCGGTCTCTTCTTACGATATTGTAATTTTTATGAGTCAATTTGTGTTTGTGGTTTAGCTTAGTTTCGCTAGCCATAAACACATCGGGACTGTAGTCTTTCAACAATTGGAACATATTGGCTCTTCGTTCAATCCTAATCAGTGAATTTACTTCACAGCTAGGACTTTTAGGCGCGTCTCCGGCAGCACGCCCATTATGGTCTAAATTGCGCCAGGCCAGGCAACAAAGAGTAGAGATGGTCTACCCTTTTGCCTTGCTCCTTTATCTGACTTTGCAGTCCTGTTAGTTGACCTTGAATGTTCAACAACAAGGCTACAATGTCAGGCTGCACCTCTGGTGCCTTAGGCGCAGGGGCCTTTGGGGCTACCGTTGGTGGAGCCTGTCTCGTGTTCCCATTCCCCGACACCATTTCGGCGTAGGAAAATTTGGGATCCACGAATTTTTGTGTAGGAGCCTGTCGAACTGTTCGACTTTCTTCGGCTTTTTGACTGGCCTGTTTTTGTTTCATTTGTTGGACCTTAGGGCAACCCCTATAGCTAGCCGGGTGCCCTTGGTTTCCACAAAGGACACACTTGAGCTGGGTCAAGTCCTCAACCCGCTCATTCCCCAGCTTGCAATCTCCCTTGATGTGGGTTTCGGAGCACCTGACGCAGCGCAACTGCATATTGCAGTTGGCTCCGGCATGGCCGAACCTCGGCACTGCGTACATTGTAAAATGTCGTCGTGCCTTTTTAATGTCTCCCAGTGTATGGCTTGATAGTCGAGGCATTTGATTTCCCTCAGACTCTCAAGACTACTTTGGGGCGATAATGTTACGAGGAACATTGGCAGCCTATAACCCCCTCGCCAGGACTTCACCGTAGTGAAAGGCTTGACACCGATAAAATCGAGATCATCATTGGCATTTTCACGGAGCTCAGCTAAGAGCGCCTCCGGTTCCGTGCAGGAACTTATGCCCTTCAGAAGGACCGTCTTAAATTTTTCGCTCTTAGGCGTGTAGCTGAAGAACTCAGCTGTGGCCTCTTTTAGTAACCCTTTTACTAACTTGTAATCGGCCAGTGAGAAGCACTGGACCGAATAATTCTTTTCTTTTTCATTTAGGATTTTAATGAAAAAATTGCCCTTAGTGGCCGACTTACATACATACCTGTTTTATGTCGTCCAGGTCAACTCTATGGGTCCTTATTGGTGGTATTTTTTCTTTCTTGGCCTGTGGTTGTTTCTGGTGTTGCTGCTGCTGTTTCTGCTGCTGCTTCTGTTGCTGTTGTTGATGTTGCTGCTGCTGCTGCTGCTGTTTCTGCTGCTCCTGCTGCCTTGGTTGTAGCTGTTGTTGTTGCTGTTGTTTGGCCTTAGCCGAAGTCGATGGGCCCTCGGACATTGGGCCTGTCACTGCTGATGGCCTCTTTTTATTTTGCTCCGCTCCTGTGTTTTTGGGAGCGGGCTTGGGTTGTGGCTGTTTTTGCTGCTGCGGTTGTTGTTGCTGTTCTTTTTGCTGCTGTTGTTTTTGGGCTGCCTCTTGCTTTCGGCGCGCCTCTTGTTTCAGCTTTAGCTGACTGAGGAGGGGCTCTATTTCCTGCTTGAGCTTGTTGAGGCTTTGCTCGAACTGGCTAATGGCTGCCTGTTTGGCTTGCAGGGCCTGCACCAGTTCTGTTTCTTGGAGGTCCGCCTCTACCTCCTGAGCCTTCCTTGTCGGCGGGACTGGCTCTGGCTCCGAAAGGATTAAATCCCTATTCGTAGGCCTGAAGAGCCCCTCTCCACCTTCGGAAATGTATTCCGTTTTCTCAGACTCGGCGTAGTCTGAGAACTCACTTTCAGTGGTAAAGCCCCCTTTTCCACTCTCTTCCATTTTTTTTTATTAGCCTGCCGCTTAGCCGAATTGGTTCTTTCAACCTTATTTGGGCTTTGTTTTTTTAATTTTCTTTTTTGGTTTCTGGCCGTTGACTGGTCAGATGCCTGACCTGATGTTGTTGCGGTCGTTTGCGGTACCGCTGGTGGCACCACCGTAAGATCGCCTGATTTGTTGGCAGAGGTATCTTTCGATACCCCTGCTTTCCTCTCCTTCTCCCTTTGCTTCTCTTCCCAATCAATAAAATCCACTATTTCACGATTGTGGAAAAAAGCATAAATATTTTTCGTAGACTCAGCCCGTCTTCGGACGCCACCTCCACTAGGCTACGATTAGTTAATGAAAATTGTGGCAAACTGCCTTGTTTAACCACTAAAACCTTACAAATGCAAGTTTATTTTTAATTAAAAGTCCACTACTTATCACTTCCAAACACTTGTTTTCACTTTGAAAGTCAAAGAACGACTGACTTCTTCGGACGCCACCTCCACTAGGCTACCGATAAGTTGTTAAATACACTGGCAACTTGCCAACTTTAATTTTAAATTAACACTTGTATTTATTTAACTTTGAAATTATAATTTATAATTTAACTACACTACTTCTCCGTTTGGAAGTCAAAGAACGACTGATGGGAACCGATGCTTTATCAGTGACTAGGCCGTTGCCGTAGTATTTTCATCATTTAAGCAGTTCGATAATTGCAAGACCAAATTTTAGTTTTGTTTGTTGCAGAAATATTCCTGAAAATTTCCTTTTGAGGGACTATGTTAGAGTTAGAATTTTGTTTGTAGTTAGATTTTGGAATAAAAATTTGAGGAAACCATGTTTTAAAAATAAGCTGCTTTGTGTAAAGCAACTTTAAGGAATAGAAATAGGCGATATGGTTACACACAATACATACTAAATGCTGCTATTAATGCTAATTTTTTTTTCTAAAAAAGTTGATGAAGGTTAGCTGAAGCGGAAATTTCTTTAATGAACATACCTAAAATATTATTGGCTTTCTCAAAAATATTTTTCCACACTAACTTCTGCTTTATATCTGAAAACTATTGTTTATGTATATTTTCTTCTATGTTCTGCATTTATAAAATGTAATCTATGGAAGTATTTATTATATTAACAAAAACAAAAACATGTACGTAAAACTCATTCATTTTTTCATTATTAGCAACACTTTTACTAAACATACCCTTCAAACAATAATAAGTATAATTCGAAGTTTGTTAACTAAACATTTTTAAGGAATGAATTAAAATTATATTTTGCGTTAAACTGTGGGAATTCACTAAAAAAAACTTCTGTATTTCAACAATAAACATTAATGTCGATTACTTGATCTATTAAATCAGTTGTGCATGAATTCAGAACGATTTTAAAACGTTTTCATTTTGTGATACATGTCAAAATTTTCATTTTATTTGCTATGCATTTATTCAACAGGTTCGCTATAATCGTTCTGATTATTTTTTTAAAACATTGGTGTTCCTTTGATGCATAGTTTTTTTTGACAGCAAATACATGTATGTTTCCATCAATCAAGAATGTCATGGATGAGGTATTTTTAGATTATAACTCTTTTTTTAAATTTAATATTTATTAATCAAAATGGAATTAAAAACAAACTATAAATATACTTGGATTGGTTAAATTTATACAGATTTTAATTACTTGCAAGAAAAATATTTGGTTCGTTCATTAACGAAAATTTATTAGAATTCAATAAAAAAAATTGCGCTCGCACCCTTAACTTGATGGTTCTTCGAACGCATCTTTGATACAATAATTCAAGGTTAATTATGAAATTTAAAGAATTTCGTAGTGATTAATAAGTGAATTAATTATAATAAACTGATGTTGAACATGCTTTTTTCAAGACAAAAATTTACATTGGTTCGCTATCAACAAAATTACTGTAAAATTAAAGCTTAAAACTGACTTTTTCATCGAAAAAAAGTAAAAAGAAAAACCTGAAAAAAACGTATTAACCACCCCATTTTGTTTTTGCTGTGCAAAGTGCCGCTAGCCCACGGCATCGTTTTTTTTTTTGTTTGTGCTCACATCTATTCATGGACTAATTGTCAAAATTACAAATTCAACAATGTAAACAAACGGGTTTTGGAGAGTGAAACGTACGAAAGATTCCGCTCTTGGTAAATGGAGTATTTTTGGTTAAAACTCTTATCCGAAGTTGATACATGTAACCAAAAACACTCTATATGAAGATATAAATCCTTCGTACGTATCACCCTTCAAAACCCATTTGTTTACATTGTTGTATTTGTAATGTGGACGTATTCAACGAGAAAAATTGACGTGTTTTCACGCATACATAGACACAATTACTGAGTTTTTAGGGGAAATTTCATAAATTAGAGGAGAAATTACACGCACACTAAGAATAATTTTATGAGACTGGTTTCCGGTTAAGCTTGTAGGCAAACCAAGATGTCTACCGAGGATTTATATCTTCATATAGAGTGTTTTTGATTTAATATCTTTACTAGAGTGTTTTTGCATGTAAGTAACGTGTTTAGCTCATGCACTGCATCGAGTTGCAGATGAACTATGAAGTAATTTTAAAAATGTTGATTTATTGGTGGCAAACCGAAAACAATTTTTTATTAAAAAATCAAATTGATTTAGTTGAAGATGCTGTTGTAAAAATTACTGCTGTTAAGGATCTCTTGCTGCAGCCATACAAAAGAAGCTTGAGAATGTTCTAGCAAAAAATGAAGGGTTTTCAACAATGAAAAATATATGGGAGGCATTTACATTGAGTTGCAGTAATGAAAATTATTTGAGAAACTTTACAACCGATGAAATTTCTTCCTTTAAGAATGCACCACTTACGTTAATTGACGTAGAACGTGCCTTTTCGATGTATAAGACGCTCCAAAGGCCCAATCGCAAAAGCTCTATTTTTAAAAACTTTAAGAAGAATTTCATCATTTATGTCAATTTTTCTATTGTCTGTGTTATTTTGAAAAAAAAAAATTATTCAAAGGGATGTACATATGTATTTTTCTTATGTTAATGTAATTTTTATTTATTGTTTATGTTTTGTGAATTTTTTAATTTTTCTACCTGTTTTTTAGTTCCTTTAAAAGATAAAATAAAATACTGATTTTTTTTATAAAAACTGCATACTAAGTCTTTTTTTGTGTTCAAAAATTTGATTTTAAGTGCATATTTCGTATTTTTAAGAGCATATTTTAAGCACATGGAAATCCTGGCCCTAGTAATAATAGACTCCCGAAAATTAAATCCGAAAAAATACGCCAAAAAAAGGCAGAAAATTCTTCATAACAGATTCTGTTTTATTTTTCTACGAAAAAAGAACACATTTTCTGGCGAACTTTTTCATTGTCTGGGTTTCTGCACCTATAATTGAATGAATGAATTAAAATTATATTTTGCGTTAAACTGTGGGAATTCACTAAAAAAAACTTCTGTATTTCAACAATAAACATTAATGTCGATTACTTGATCTATTAAATCAGTTGTGCATGAATTCAGAACGATTTTAAAACGTTTTCATTTTGTGATACATGTCAAAATTTTCATTTTATTTGCTATGCATTTATTCAACAGGTTCGCTATAATCGTTCTGATTATTTTTTTAAAACATTGGTGTTCCTTTGATGCATAGTTTTTTTTGACAGCAAATACATGTATGTTTCCATCAATCAAGAATGTCATGGATGAGGTATTTTTAGATTATAACTCTTTTTTTAAATTTAATATTTATTAATCAAAATGGAATTAAAAACAAACTATAAATATACTTGGATTGGTTAAATTTATACAGATTTTAATTACTTGCAAGAAAAATATTTGGTTCGTTCATTAACGAAAATTTATTAGAATTCAATAAAAAAAATTGCGCTCGCACCCTTAACTTGATGGTTCTTCGAACGCATCTTTGATACAATAATTCAAGGTTAATTATGAAATTTAAAGAATTTCGTAGTGATTAATAAGTGAATTAATTATAATAAACTGATGTTGAACATGCTTTTTTCAAGACAAAAATTTACATTGGTTCGCTATCAACAAAATTACTGTAAAATTAAAGCTTAAAACTGACTTTTTCATCGAAAAAAAGTAAAAAGAAAAACCTGAAAAAAACGTATTAACCACCCCATTTTGTTTTTGCTGTGCAAAGTGCCGCTAGCCCACGGCATCGTTTTTTTTTTTGTTTGTGCTCACATCTATTCATGGACTAATTGTCAAAATTACAAATTCAACAATGTAAACAAACGGGTTTTGGAGAGTGAAACGTACGAAAGATTCCGCTCTTGGTAAATGGAGTATTTTTGGTTAAAACTCTTATCCGAAGTTGATACATGTAACCAAAAACACTCTATATGAAGATATAAATCCTTCGTACGTATCACCCTTCAAAACCCATTTGTTTACATTGTTGTATTTGTAATGTGGACGTATTCAACGAGAAAAATTGACGTGTTTTCACGCATACATAGACACAATTACTGAGTTTTTAGGGGAAATTTCATAAATTAGAGGAGAAATTACACGCACACTAAGAATAATTTTATGAGACTGGTTTCCGGTTAAGCTTGTAGGCAAACCAAGATGTCTACCGAGGATTTATATCTTCATATAGAGTGTTTTTGATTTAATATCTTTACTAGAGTGTTTTTGCATGTAAGTAACGTGTTTAGCTCATGCACTGCATCGAGTTGCAGATGAACTATGAAGTAATTTTAAAAATGTTGATTTATTGGTGGCAAACCGAAAACAATTTTTTATTAAAAAATCAAATTGATTTAGTTGAAGATGCTGTTGTAAAAATTACTGCTGTTAAGGATCTCTTGCTGCAGCCATACAAAAGAAGCTTGAGAATGTTCTAGCAAAAAATGAAGGGTTTTCAACAATGAAAAATATATGGGAGGCATTTACATTGAGTTGCAGTAATGAAAATTATTTGAGAAACTTTACAACCGATGAAATTTCTTCCTTTAAGAATGCACCACTTACGTTAATTGACGTAGAACGTGCCTTTTCGATGTATAAGACGCTCCAAAGGCCCAATCGCAAAAGCTCTATTTTTAAAAACTTTAAGAAGAATTTCATCATTTATGTCAATTTTTCTATTGTCTGTGTTATTTTGAAAAAAAAAAAAATTATTCAAAGGGATGTACATATGTATTTTTCTTATGTTAATGTAATTTTTATTTATTGTTTATGTTTTGTGAATTTTTTAATTTTTCTACCTGTTTTTTAGTTCCTTTAAAAGATAAAATAAAATACTGATTTTTTTTATAAAAACTGCATACTAAGTCTTTTTTTGTGTTCAAAAATTTGATTTTAAGTGCATATTTCGTATTTTTAAGAGCATATTTTAAGCACATGGAAATCCTGGCCCTAGTAATAATAGACTCCCGAAAATTAAATCCGAAAAAATACGCCAAAAAAAGGCAGAAAATTCTTCATAACAGATTCTGTTTTATTTTTCTACGAAAAAAGAACACATTTTCTGGCGAACTTTTTCATTGTCTGGGTTTCTGCACCTATAATTGAATGAATGAATTAAAATTATATTTTGCGTTAAACTGTGGGAATTCACTAAAAAAAACTTCTGTATTTCAACAATAAACATTAATGTCGATTACTTGATCTATTAAATCAGTTGTGCATGAATTCAGAACGATTTTAAAACGTTTTCATTTTGTGATACATGTCAAAATTTTCATTTTATTTGCTATGCATTTATTCAACAGGTTCGCTATAATCGTTCTGATTATTTTTTTAAAACATTGGTGTTCCTTTGATGCATAGTTTTTTTTGACAGCAAATACATGTATGTTTCCATCAATCAAGAATGTCATGGATGAGGTATTTTTAGATTATAACTCTTTTTTTAAATTTAATATTTATTAATCAAAATGGAATTAAAAACAAACTATAAATATACTTGGATTGGTTAAATTTATACAGATTTTAATTACTTGCAAGAAAAATATTTGGTTCGTTCATTAACGAAAATTTATTAGAATTCAATAAAAAAAATTGCGCTCGCACCCTTAACTTGATGGTTCTTCGAACGCATCTTTGATACAATAATTCAAGGTTAATTATGAAATTTAAAGAATTTCGTAGTGATTAATAAGTGAATTAATTATAATAAACTGATGTTGAACATGCTTTTTTCAAGACAAAAATTTACATT
Source organism: Eupeodes latifasciatus (assembly GCA_920104205.1). Lineage (NCBI taxonomy): Eukaryota > Metazoa > Arthropoda > Insecta > Diptera > Syrphidae > Eupeodes > Eupeodes latifasciatus. The sequence continues at coordinate 113,725,527 of OV049926.1, forward strand.
GGTTCGCTATCAACAAAATTACTGTAAAATTAAAGCTTAAAACTGACTTTTTCATCGAAAAAAAGTAAAAAGAAAAACCTGAAAAAAACGTATTAACCACCCCATTTTGTTTTTGCTGTGCAAAGTGCCGCTAGCCCACGGCATCGTTTTTTTTTTTGTTTGTGCTCACATCTATTCATGGACTAATTGTCAAAATTACAAATTCAACAATGTAAACAAACGGGTTTTGGAGAGTGAAACGTACGAAAGATTCCGCTCTTGGTAAATGGAGTATTTTTGGTTAAAACTCTTATCCGAAGTTGATACATGTAACCAAAAACACTCTATATGAAGATATAAATCCTTCGTACGTATCACCCTTCAAAACCCATTTGTTTACATTGTTGTATTTGTAATGTGGACGTATTCAACGAGAAAAATTGACGTGTTTTCACGCATACATAGACACAATTACTGAGTTTTTAGGGGAAATTTCATAAATTAGAGGAGAAATTACACGCACACTAAGAATAATTTTATGAGACTGGTTTCCGGTTAAGCTTGTAGGCAAACCAAGATGTCTACCGAGGATTTATATCTTCATATAGAGTGTTTTTGATTTAATATCTTTACTAGAGTGTTTTTGCATGTAAGTAACGTGTTTAGCTCATGCACTGCATCGAGTTGCAGATGAACTATGAAGTAATTTTAAAAATGTTGATTTATTGGTGGAAAACCGAAAACAATTTTTTATTAAAAAATCAAATTGATTTAGTTGAAGATGCTGTTGTAAAAATTACTGCTGTTAAGGATCTCTTGCTGCAGCCATACAAAAGAAGCTTGAGAATGTTCTAGCAAAAAATGAAGGGTTTTCAACAATGAAAAATATATGGGAGGCATTTACATTGAGTTGCAGTAATGAAAATTATTTGAGAAACTTTACAACCGATGAAATTTCTTCCTTTAAGAATGCACCACTTACGTTAATTGACGTAGAACGTGCCTTTTCGATGTATAAGACGCTCCAAAGGCCCAATCGCAAAAGCTCTATTTTTAAAAACTTTAAGAAGAATTTCATCATTTATGTCAATTTTTCTATTGTCTGTGTTATTTTGAAAAAAAAAAAATTATTCAAAGGGATGTACATATGTATTTTTCTTATGTTAATGTAATTTTTATTTATTGTTTATGTTTTGTGAATTTTTTAATTTTTCTACCTGTTTTTTAGTTCCTTTAAAAGATAAAATAAAATACTGATTTTTTTTATAAAAACTGCATACTAAGTCTTTTTTTGTGTTCAAAAATTTGATTTTAAGTGCATATTTCGTATTTTTAAGAGCATATTTTAAGCACATGGAAATCCTGGCCCTAGTAATAATAGACTCCCGAAAATTAAATCCGAAAAAATACGCCAAAAAAAGGCAGAAAATTCTTCATAACAGATTCTGTTTTATTTTTCTACGAAAAAAGAACACATTTTCTGGCGAACTTTTTCATTGTCTGGGTTTCTGCACCTATAATTGAATGAATGAATTAAAATTATATTTTGCGTTAAACTGTGGGAATTCACTAAAAAAAACTTCTGTATTTCAACAATAAACATTAATGTCGATTACTTGATCTATTAAATCAGTTGTGCATGAATTCAGAACGATTTTAAAACGTTTTCATTTTGTGATACATGTCAAAATTTTCATTTTATTTGCTATGCATTTATTCAACAGGTTCGCTATAATCGTTCTGATTATTTTTTTAAAACATTGGTGTTCCTTTGATGCATAGTTTTTTTTGACAGCAAATACATGTATGTTTCCATCAATCAAGAATGTCATGGATGAGGTATTTTTAGATTATAACTCTTTTTTTAAATTTAATATTTATTAATCAAAATGGAATTAAAAACAAACTATAAATATACTTGGATTGGTTAAATTTATACAGATTTTAATTACTTGCAAGAAAAATATTTGGTTCGTTCATTAACGAAAATTTATTAGAATTCAATAAAAAAAATTGCGCTCGCACCCTTAACTTGATGGTTCTTCGAACGCATCTTTGATACAATAATTCAAGGTTAATTATGAAATTTAAAGAATTTCGTAGTGATTAATAAGTGAATTAATTATAATAAACTGATGTTGAACATGCTTTTTTCAAGACAAAAATTTACATTGGTTCGCTATCAACAAAATTACTGTAAAATTAAAGCTTAAAACTGACTTTTTCATCGAAAAAAAGTAAAAAGAAAAACCTGAAAAAAACGTATTAACCACCCCATTTTGTTTTTGCTGTGCAAAGTGCCGCTAGCCCACGGCATCGTTTTTTTTTTTGTTTGTGCTCACATCTATTCATGGACTAATTGTCAAAATTACAAATTCAACAATGTAAACAAACGGGTTTTGGAGAGTGAAACGTACGAAAGATTCCGCTCTTGGTAAATGGAGTATTTTTGGTTAAAACTCTTATCCGAAGTTGATACATGTAACCAAAAACACTCTATATGAAGATATAAATCCTTCGTACGTATCACCCTTCAAAACCCATTTGTTTACATTGTTGTATTTGTAATGTGGACGTATTCAACGAGAAAAATTGACGTGTTTTCACGCATACATAGACACAATTACTGAGTTTTTAGGGGAAATTTCATAAATTAGAGGAGAAATTACACGCACACTAAGAATAATTTTATGAGACTGGTTTCCGGTTAAGCTTGTAGGCAAACCAAGATGTCTACCGAGGATTTATATCTTCATATAGAGTGTTTTTGATTTAATATCTTTACTAGAGTGTTTTTGCATGTAAGTAACGTGTTTAGCTCATGCACTGCATCGAGTTGCAGATGAACTATGAAGTAATTTTAAAAATGTTGATTTATTGGTGGCAAACCGAAAACAATTTTTTATTAAAAAATCAAATTGATTTAGTTGAAGATGCTGTTGTAAAAATTACTGCTGTTAAGGATCTCTTGCTGCAGCCATACAAAAGAAGCTTGAGAATGTTCTAGCAAAAAATGAAGGGTTTTCAACAATGAAAAATATATGGGAGGCATTTACATTGAGTTGCAGTAATGAAAATTATTTGAGAAACTTTACAACCGATGAAATTTCTTCCTTTAAGAATGCACCACTTACGTTAATTGACGTAGAACGTGCCTTTTCGATGTATAAGACGCTCCAAAGGCCCAATCGCAAAAGCTCTATTTTTAAAAACTTTAAGAAGAATTTCATCATTTATGTCAATTTTTCTATTGTCTGTGTTATTTTGAAAAAAAAAAAATTATTCAAAGGGATGTACATATGTATTTTTCTTATGTTAATGTAATTTTTATTTATTGTTTATGTTTTGTGAATTTTTTAATTTTTCTACCTGTTTTTTAGTTCCTTTAAAAGATAAAATAAAATACTGATTTTTTTTATAAAAACTGCATACTAAGTCTTTTTTTGTGTTCAAAAATTTGATTTTAAGTGCATATTTCGTATTTTTAAGAGCATATTTTAAGCACATGGAAATCCTGGCCCTAGTAATAATAGACTCCCGAAAATTAAATCCGAAAAAATACGCCAAAAAAAGGCAGAAAATTCTTCATAACAGATTCTGTTTTATTTTTCTACGAAAAAAGAACACATTTTCTGGCGAACTTTTTCATTGTCTGGGTTTCTGCACCTATAATTTTGTAGCGTTCTTTGCATTTATAAAAATGCTGAAAAAATCTACGTTTCAAAACAATTTCTAACATTCAAACTTTAAACTTTTGTTATTTTCGCTCTAGAATATGGCATATTTAGAATCGTGGTGGAATCTTAGAATGCTTTCATATGTAGGGTGTCATCCGAATTAAATAGTTACACCCATTGACATACTATACATATAGTATAGTATGTCAATGGTTACACCATATCTTGCTGAGCCAATGTGTTCTAAAATAACGTTGTCACTTTTGCGCTTGAAATATAAGGTAGGATACACATCATGATACAACTAATAAAGATAGCGCATTGCGCATGTAAGGTTTTGGTTGTCAAACTATTGTGACGTCACGAACAATCAATCAAATGAAGAGAGCTAGTATATTTGGCGCAATTTCAATCTATTTTCTGTTGTGAATGTTAACGGAAATGAATTTTAAAAGTTTTTAAATCAATAAAGTTACTTAAAGTGGTATTGTTCATAATTTATACAAGAAAAACAACATTTATTAATAAACATGGGTGTTTGTTCTGTTTTTGACTGCAACAACAACGAAAGAAATAAGATAACGAAAGATTCCAGCTTTCATAAATTTCCATAAGGAAATTTAAATCTCTGGAAGCAGTGGGTCTTGTTCAAAGCGTTGTCGCGAGCTGTTAGCCTTGGATACCTCGAAGACGAAAGTTGGGAAGAATGCTATCAACTGTTCAAATATGTAAGTCTCTAAACAGTAATGTATCGCACATAGTATTTCAGTTCAAATTTTTTGCAGACAAATGATTGGTTCGACGTCATGAATGTCAGGTCTCCCTACAGTGATTCACGTGAAAGGGTCCACGCATACGGACTACATTTGGAAACCCAAAATAAAATTTTAGATGACATGTCGGATATGATTTTAAATATGCGGGTAGTTGGCAAAAAATGTTTGCTACCATTTCAAAAAGGTAAACTACAAAACTATTTCAAATAAACACTATTGAATATATTATATTGAAGGTATCGTCTAATCTAATAACTATTAGAACGGCTATTTCAGGAAGTCCAATTTATAAATAAGAAGAAAATTTAATTCGACAAAAATTAAATAAGATGTTTATTGTACAAGAAAATATGATCAAAAAAATAAACTGAAAAATATCTAACTTCAACATTGTTCGATATTAAACCTATAAATATTAATATCACAAGTGTTTTTATAGTAAAGTATATATGTATGTATATACAAATAGTTCATTATATACATATATACTAACAATAACGCCCTGCAATTATTGCACAAGGATGTATTGCAACGTTTTGGCGTTAAGTTCATAATGACATACCGATTGAACCAAGACGTCCTTGAAAACTTCTTCGGTGTCATAAGAGCTAAAGGTGGTCTTCATGATCAACCAGATGGAGAAGGGTTTAAGTACAGGATGAGGTCATACATCCTTGGGCACAATGAAGGTGCACTTTCTGACAACGAAAATGTTGGTGTGGAAGGTGAAGGCATTTACATCTGTCCAAACTACATCCAGCATTTACTTGAAGTTGCCGAGAAAGCAAATATCAAATGCGATGAGAAGATTATGAAGCTTTTCTTTCGTTGTCGTATGCACTTCCGAATGCGAAAACTGAATAGACAAATCACTGAAAACAAACTGTCCAGAAAAAGAAAATACAAAAAAATTATTAATTAAATAAATGGTTGAAAAACCACTGATTCAAAAAAACCATCATATCTTTTATTTAACCATTTATCACTAATTAAACAATCTTCCAGGTAATTCTATGAAGAAAAATGCATCCGAATGAAAAAGAAAAAAATACATCAAATTCTTCATTCACTTCGATTTTTTATTAATTTCTTTCACTCAAACACACAAATTTTCTTTAACTTACGAAGAAACACAAATATTAACTATTTAAAACCATTTACTTAAATGAAAAATATTAGAAATATTAACATTTTATTATAATAACAAAATATCTAAACAAATTAGTGCCAATTGTTTTGTTTTGATTTCACATACTGAATAATAAACGTCAAACTCGTTGAGTGTTCGTGACGTAGATGTGCAGAACGAAACAAAAATAGAAACGCGAATGCGCTATCTGTTTTAGGCGCCAGTTATAGCTATCATTGGTTTTCATCATTGAAAACAAACATTGGAATTTTTTGGCAGGTCGTTTATAGCTATCATTAAAAATTTCTGTCATTGAAAAAAATTTCCTGATTGAAAGCCACTGAAAAACTTTTACTGACAGAAATCTGTCATTGGAATTGTGTGAAATTGGATCACAAATCAGTGGAACGATTCGTTTCACTTTTGAACATAAGTATCAGCTGTTCAGGAAAATGAATTTCCGTCCGGAAAATAGAAAAATACATTTTTAGTGAAAAATAAATGCGTAATTACACTTTTTTCTCAAAAACAATTCTTTGTTTGATTTCCGATCGATCAGTATATAATTTTCATTTTTAATCAAAGGGAAACACCGTCAAATATCGATTCAAAAATTTTTCCGGATCGATTTCAATGATAGCTATAACTGGCGCCTTAGAGAACATTAAACACAATTTTTAAGCGGTACTCAAAAACTGATCTTTATGTTAGGTGTATAGAGTTTCATTAACTTTAAATTGTCGACGACAACTTGTATTTATTGTTGGAATAACAATGTTCGATAGTTTGCTTTAGGATAACCCATAAGTGCTGAACTGGGTTTAGGTCGTGGGATTGAATGTATAGAGCTTTAAATGTTTTTTTCTTGGAACAGTTTAAGGTTTTCGAAATTTCAACCACCGTTTTTTTTTCAGTTTGTCTTATTTTTTTCATCACTTCGCGTTCAAAGTGAGTATAATATCTATAATCCACGACCCATATTTATTAAAACTATGGATAAGTTTTGAAAATTTTGTTTAGTATGGAATACAAAATATCCGACAAACTAATAAACAAACTTAAAACGCCTATTTGCATACAAAAAATTGTTCCTTACCTTAGAATAACAGTTAAAGTACCTACCTATATTGTTTTTATTATTTTTCCATGCGAAATCTTCTTTGACCTCAAACTTTTTACAGTTAAGTGAAAGCAAATAGTTGTTTCCACAAAACAATTTTGCTATTTGAGAGCATTATTAGGTACGATTAAAATATAGAAAAACTAACGACAAAAGACTAATTGCTTAAAAAATATTGTGTATTGAAAATGATGAAGACACTTATTTCTATTATTTTTTCCAACACTGTAGGTATAAATGACTATAGTTTTACACACTCTGTAGGTAATATATTTTGTTTTCTTAAAATATTTGGCATGAAAAATGCTCGTTTTTAATTTTTGTTTATATTTTTTATAAAAAAAATAAACTGAATTCTATTTATTTGTATTCTTATTAATTCTGAAGAGACATTTTGTATCAATCACACAAGTATCTACTAGTACTTCTAAAGGTGCTGGACGCTGGTACTGAAACCGAGCCTGGGACTGGAATAGGCAATTAAGCGGTTTTTTTTTAGACTTGTTTCGGAGTTGTTCTTTTTCACAGCTTTCGCTTGATTTATGCTCAGTTCAGTTTGGTTTGCCATTTCTTAATGAATAGAATTACTACTAAACAACGTTTGCAAATCGTGCAAATTTATCACCAAAATAATGGTACAGCCAACGAAACTATCAATTTATTGAAGGAAACTTTGGAATTTATTAGAGCCAGCCGCGGTGGCCACTTTCCCCAAATAATTTTAAAACATAACAGCAAACCCTTATCTTTATAATGAAACATAACATTAAATTATGCACGCTTAATTTTTCTTTTGAAAATATTCATTTTAGTTTCAAGGTTTTACACAGAATCTGACAACTATTTAATGGTAACAATAAATGTTTTAAACAAATTTTATTTAAGTCGATATCATTATTTGCTCGTGACTTAACTTTTTTAAGTTGATAGGTTTAATAAAAAAATATAGCTACTTATTTTAGTAAGTTCTTAATTTTGTTATTATTTCTAAAGAAAATTTCAAAATTCTTTGGATATAATAATAAATAGCATTCACGCACAGATGCTTTGAAGATATATTTACTTACACATTTAAACGCTTTCCTTTTTTATTGAAAACTTACTTGAGATAAATTCAGTCAAGATGACTAAAGTAATGTTTATATGGAACCTGGTAAGACTGTAATCACAAGTTTTTAACATCAAAATCATTTATATCCGAACCCGACAGTTAGGAGACATTTTGACAAAATATTGGATTAATTACCAAAAATTATTTGAAAAATAAAAAAATCGTTTAGCAAAGCTTTACATTGGAAGTTTTCCATAATTTTCACAAATATATTAACCAAAAACTTGATCTAGATTTTATAAATAAACGTATAAGCCATAGTAATAAAAAAAATTATTATTAAGTTCATTTATTCAAACAAAAAATATTTTAAATTTCTAGCTATTTAAAAGTCCAAATGATATATTGTTTATATTATATTTATCAGCAAAGAGTAAAAACTAAAAAATAAAAAAGAATTGGGTACTCTTACTATGGTGGGTCTAAATGGGTTAGTCTAAAACAGTTGGATAAACCATATTTTTTGTTTTTCCATTTTGAGCATGAATAAATAAACATTTTGGGGGTACCGACTCTAGAACAGGCAACATAAAGTTGGCCATGTGAAAAACATGATTCCTCCAAATTGACACCACAAACGTATAGTGTTTGCCCTTGGGCCTTATTTATGGACATCGCAAATGATAAACGCACAGGATATTGTAATCTTTTGAATTCAAATGGCATATCAGTTGGAATCATAGGGATACGCGGTATCAAACACACTTCTCCTTTTGATTTACCGGTTAAGATTGTAGTTCAATCAAATTTGGCAATAACTTTTTCACTGCCAATCTGGTGCCATTACACAGTTTTGGTGGATTAATATTTCGCAATAATATAATCAAAGAACCAATTTTCAGATTCAAGGAATGCGGTGGTATACCAGCCGGTTCCAATGAATTTAAAAATTCAATTGGATAATTCATTGCCTCATCTTGATTTATAACACTGTCAATTGATTTATATGTCGTGACTACACCTGGCAGTTTCGCTTGAATTTGAAAATTAATGGCATTGATATGAATGTTCTTCGGTGCTAAAATGGTGCGTTCTCTCAACCAATCATGATTTCTGTAATTCTGAAGAATATTCGGAAAAACACATTCAATCAACTCATCTATGGATTGCGCAATTGTACAAAAATTGTTCGGTAAAGTGATCAATCCGTTGGTACTGTCGATTGGTATTTTGCCATCACCAATTTCTAACAATTATTTTGAAAACTTATGGGAATGTCCCCTGACAGCAATATCAGAGCATCACCAAAAAGCTGTTGATTACCGCGTAAATCTTGCATTGTTCGATTAAATGCTTCTATTGATTTTTTATTCGCCATTGTGCACTCATCCCATAAAATAATTGACGTTAATCGCAGAACTTTTGCCATAGCAGAATTTCGTCTTGCTCGTGGCATTTTACCTTCACTCAACAACTCAACAATATTTTGGAAAATATAAACACAAAGCAATAACTCAACAATATTTTAGAAAATATAAACATAACAAAGGAATAATTATCGCTGATAAAATGAAATGACATGTGATGATGATGACATTAAATTTGTTTGACAGAACTAACGTCACTTTTTTTGTCTTCGATTGTTTTGCCAAAGATTCAAATTGGCTCTTAAGTATTAGTACAAATTGTTTGTATCTATATATGAGAGTATAAGAAGATGTTGATTTTACACTTTTTTAAGATTTTTTTAAATTTTCTCTACGTACAAACCTTCTTTGGACTTCCACGAATAATTCAAGACCAAAAATTAGCCAAATCGGTAAAGGCATTGTTGAGTTATAACATTACAACGAAAAGTGGCATTGATTTTTATATATATAATGTCATTATATTCAAAATATTCGTTTTTTATTTTATTCTTATCTACATAATGTATGTACAAAATATTTAAATTTTCTTTTTGGTGGCACGTAAGGCTATTGTGCACCGACAAAGTCGAAATTCGGTTATTGACTGATTTTTCGAGTTATTTATTTTATTAAATACCACCACCCGTTTATGGCTTTTCTAATGACTCGTTTTTGATTCATAAGGGCTACTGGCGAACCAAACACTCATCGTCTCTAGCAGTTTGATTGAAATCACTTGCCACTGAAAAGTCTGACGAGAGATGCTATGAAGCATATCGCCGGCTGAATGCTTAAATGCCCCATATACAAAAAAATTATTCCTCAGAAAACGAATTTTAAGGTTTGAAACATAATTTCGTAATTTTGCATTTGAAAATTTCGACCTTTGAATTTTTATATACATGAGTGGAATATTTATTTTTTTAAATTTGAAGTCCTAGGGTTTAAAACATTTATGGTTATTTAAAAAAAAATAAAAGTTTAGAAAAAGTCAAAAATGGATATAGAACCCTTTCCATACGAATGTTAAATCTATGAAAACCAAACTGCAAATTTCCTATGGATATAGAACCTTTATGCTTTTAACATTGGGAATTCAACGATAGCAAAAATAATAATAAAATATAAAATTTCTAGCACTTTTAATTTTTTTAAATCTATTTGTAGTGATAAAAATATAAAACAAAAAGGAATATTAATATAATGGCTTAGCCCTTCGCTATATTACATTGGCTTAATTTTAAGTCGATAAAAAAAGTATGAAAAATGACAAAGTATTTTCACACTTTACAATTAAAAATACCCAACTTGAACTTTGGTTCTTAAAATTTCCTAGAAAAATACATTCAATTTTATTCGGAATTGGTTTAAAAAATATTTCAGCATTCATAGGATTAAGTTTTAGTATTTTTTCACAGTTTTTCAAATTAATTATTTTTGGTTTTTACCTTTTTTGTTTTTATCCATTTTAGTAAAAACAAAAAAAAAAATGCTTGAATATTATCGATAAAAACCTTATTAAGAATACTCTTAATGCATTTATATAGTTTGTGAACCTGAAGATATAGAAATAGTCTTATTAAAAATATTTTTTTCCCTTTATTTTTACCTCGTTTTTATTTTTTTTTTTAAATATTTAAAAAAAAAATAGTATGGCCTTTTTTGAGAAATTATCCTTATAAACACAGCAGATATTACTTCATCAGCCCTGAAAACTATCAAAACCAGAATTGAAGCGTCGAAAAATAATCAATAAATATTTAATTAATTATAGACAGCATTTTTTGGGTTTTTAATTAATGTTTGTATTTAAATTTTATTTTAAAAATGATTTAGAAAAAAAATAAATAATAAATAAAAAATAAATTTGCAATTTGCTTTGCAATCTAGGAACAAGCACGAGATCAACTGAAGTGATCTCATTTTACATTTTTTTACATTTTATCTTTATTGAACTTTTTATATATTACAATTGACTTAAATTAAACTTATAATTAAATATTAAATGGTAACAAATTTTGTTGGCACTTAGGGGGCCTAACTCTATACATTGTTTGTTTTGATAAATTAGAGAATAAACTAAAATATAAATGTTGTTAGATAAAAAAAATTAATGAAAATTTAAAAATCCTCGGGTTGTTCAGACCCGGTTGTCTGTTTGGTGGGCTGTTAGCCACGGTGGTAAGCTGACTCCGTGTCAGCGTAAAATTGAAGATCTCCTTCTTCGATGGTGGGCTCAAGTTCCTCGTTTAATATATCCATAGCACACAGATATATTGGTTCAGGGTGGCGTTGCTGGGAGTTCATCCTTCTGATGAGCTCGTTTTGGTGGTTGTTCAATCCTCCTGTGATCATCCTGGCTGTTTGGAACAGATACTTGTCCAATGGAATTATTTTGGCTTCGTCGTAGACTCGTTTGTTGCTGAAGTGTCTTTGCTTCTGATAGTTGAAGCAAAGTCCAGTGCATCTCCGTAGGATTTTCCTTTCAAAGACGAGAAGTTCCTTCATGGCCTGAAGTGATCTCGAAAATGTTACTTCTATTTATACTTTTCCAGCTGATTGTCTTTTATATGTATATACTTTTGTCCATGGATATAGGGCACATAAGCAGGAAAAATGTCACTTGGTTTCAATAGATTGTGAGAGGTTACATGCTCTATATGCCATCTCATGTGGATATGGGGCAATTAAACATTGAAAATATATTTGAGTGATGTTTGATCTATATCCATTGCCCATTGCAATGAGGAATTTAAGCATTAAGCGTCTGTTTTTAAAACTTTAATAGAAAAACTGCCCCACCTCGTACAAATTTTGGATATGCGGCAAATAAGCACGAACAGAACCGAAAATATGTGGTCTATGGAGCAAAACTGGTTTCTGTAACTTTATTAATAATAGAGATAGAGCAACGGGAATAGCACCAAACGAAAGAGAACATACGAATTAGTATAACTGCATCTTTAACTCAGTTTCCCGAAAAAGTGGTCTGTGGGGCATTTAAGCATTCAGCCGGCGTCGCCGGCTGAATGCTTAAATGCCCCATATACAAAAAAATTATTCCTCAGAAAACGAATTTTAAGGTTTGAAACATAATTTCGTAATTTTGCATTTGAAAATTTCGACCTTTGAATTTTTATATACATGAGTGGAATATTTATTTTTTTAAATTTGAAGTCCTAGGGTTTAAAACATTTATGGTTATTTAAAAAAAAAATAAAAGTTTAGAAAAAGTCAAAAATGGATATAGAACCCTTTCCATACGAATGTTAAATCTATGAAAACCAAACTGCAAATTTCCTATGGATATAGAACCTTTATGCTTTTAACATTGGGAATTCAACGATAGCAAAAATAATAATAAAATATAAAATTTCTAGCACTTTTAATTTTTTTAAATCTATTTGTAGTGATAAAAATATAAAACAAAAAGGAATATTAATATAATGGCTTAGCCCTTCGCTATATTACATTGGCTTAATTTTAAGTCGATAAAAAAAGTATGAAAAATGACAAAGTATTTTCACACTTTACAATTAAAAATACCCAACTTGAACTTTGGTTCTTAAAATTTCCTAGAAAAATACATTCAATTTTATTCGGAATTGGTTTAAAAAATATTTCAGCATTCATAGGATTAAGTTTTAGTATTTTTTCACAGTTTTTCAAATTAATTATTTTTGGTTTTTACCTTTTTTGTTTTTATCCATTTTAGTAAAAACAAAAAAAAAAATGCTTGAATATTATCGATAAAAACCTTATTAAGAATACTCTTAATGCATTTATATAGTTTGTGAACCTGAAGATATAGAAATAGTCTTATTAAAAATATTTTTTTCCCTTTATTTTTACCTCGTTTTTATTTTTTTTTTAAATATTTAAAAAAAAAATAGTATGGCCTTTTTTGAGAAATTATCCTTATAAACACAGCAGATATTACTTCATCAGCCCTGAAAACTATCAAAACCAGAATTGAAGCGTCGAAAAATAATCAATAAATATTTAATTAATTATAGACAGCATTTTTTGGGTTTTTAATTAATGTTTGTATTTAAATTTTATTTTAAAAATGATTTAGAAAAAAAATAAATAATAAATAAAAAATAAATTTGCAATTTGCTTTGCAATCTAGGAACAAGCACGAGATCAACTGAAGTGATCTCATTTTACATTTTTTTACATTTTATCTTTATTGAACTTTTTATATATTACAATTGACTTAAATTAAACTTATAATTAAATATTAAATGGTAACAAATTTTGTTGGCACTTAGGGGGCCTAACTCTATACATTGTTTGTTTTGATAAATTAGAGAATAAACTAAAATATAAATGTTGTTAGATAAAAAAAATTAATGAAAATTTAAAAATCCTCGGGTTGTTCAGACCCGGTTGTCTGTTTGGTGGGCTGTTAGCCACGGTGGTAAGCTGACTCCGTGTCAGCGTAAAATTGAAGATCTCCTTCTTCGATGGTGGGCTCAAGTTCCTCGTTTAATATATCCATAGCACACAGATATATTGGTTCAGGGTGGCGTTGCTGGGAGTTCATCCTTCTGATGAGCTCGTTTTGGTGGTTGTTCAATCCTCCTGTGATCATCCTGGCTGTTTGGAACAGATACTTGTCCAATGGAATTATTTTGGCTTCGTCGTAGACTCGTTTGTTGCTGAAGTGTCTTTGCTTCTGATAGTTGAAGCAAAGTCCAGTGCATCTCCGTAGGATTTTCCTTTCAAAGACGAGAAGTTCCTTCATGGCCTGAAGTGATCTCGAAAATGTTACTTCTATTTATACTTTTCCAGCTGATTGTCTTTTATATGTATATACTTTTGTCCATGGATATAGGGCACATAAGCAGGAAAAATGTCACTTGGTTTCAATAGATTGTGAGAGGTTACATGCTCTATATGCCATCTCATGTGGATATGGGGCAATTAAACATTGAAAATATATTTGAGTGATGTTTGATCTATATCCATTGCCCATTGCAATGAGGAATTTAAGCATTAAGCGTCTGTTTTTAAAACTTTAATAGAAAAACTGCCCCACCTCGTACAAATTTTGGATATGCGGCAAATAAGCACGAACAGAACCGAAAATATGTGGTCTATGGAGCAAAACTGGTTTCTGTAACTTTATTAATAATAGAGATAGAGCAACGGGAATAGCACCAAACGAAAGAGAACATACGAATTAGTATAACTGCATCTTTAACTCAGTTTCCCGAAAAAGTGGTCTGTGGGGCATTTAAGCATTCAGCCGGCGATATGTCAACATGCATGTGTCTAGTAAAAAATCACTGGTGTGATATTACCACTGCTCAAGTTTTGAAAGAAATGCCCTCGATAGCCTTCAAAAGATATGATTTAAACTAAGATATGTACATACATACATACATACGTAACACATCATTGGAAAATTGCAAAAGACATTGTTATACCTAAACAAGATTAGCCACCAGACCAATTTCGCTTATACCATTGCTATTTAGTTGGTTGGAGGCTTTATCACGTATATAAACCATATTTATAGCAAAATAACTGACCTATCTAACCAAAACAAACTTATGTTATATAATCAACTACTAAAATCCGTTTTGACTAATGGCATCCAACAATGGGGCTATACAAAGAAAACTGAAGCCGAACCTTTTCAAAAATTCCAAAACAAAATTCTTCGTGCTCGTGACCTTCAAATTGAAATGGTTATAAAAGTGTCTAAAACAAACGGTGAATCCGAATAGGCCGATTAAATAGTTAGGCAGTTTGCAAACTGCGATGTAAAAAGTCAAATTTGTCTTATTTTACTGATGGATCAATATTCATATTAATGGTCTCAAGTTAACCTTAAGCTTAAGAGAACAAAGTTATTAATTACATTAGTAAACAAAATTAAGCTTACTGCCTCATGCAAAAATCAAATATTTTATACTTTTCCCAATTATTTTGTTGTATTGAATTCGAATTGGAACTTTTAATTTCTCCATCAGATCAAATCTTTAAATTGAACCTCTTAAAAAATGTAAATAAATTATAATAAGGTATTTTTAAGGCTAGGGTAAAACAAGAAATGCTTCGCAACAAATTGTATGATAATTGTGCAGAAAACAAATGCTTATCTTTCTAGATACAATTTAAATCATAGTATCTCACTCAGTGTCCGGAATAATGTGACTTATGATTCCCAATAGAGACAAGCTGATTTCGATCCACGACAACATCAAATTTTAAGTATGAGGCAGACTTTTAGGTGCGGTTATCATGCTCATTTATTAAGATTTCCCATTTTTAAAACATATAAGCTCATATGCACATAAGACCAAGAGTTGTTACCTTAACCGCTTAACGCGAATACGATAAAGAATGCGGTGGATTGGCATAGTAGGCACTATTTTGCTGACAATTTGTCAAGGACCAAATCAGGCTTCGAAATGATTACCAGTTTAACAAACCACACAAACATATTGTGCAGATACTCAAAAATACTATTCAATAAAACTATAATTTGGCATAAAATAATACAGTTTTTAATTACACATATACAATATTGCAAACATGATTTCAAAGTTATAGTAATATTATTTCTTTTTCATTACTTTAATTATATACATCAATATGACACATACAGTATCTTTTTTTGTCACAATATCAATAAGCAATTAATGTTTTGTTGTTGTTGTTGTTTTCATTTAAATTATGAATGGCAACACCAAATATTATAATTATATAACAAAATATTTTAATCGATTCAAGATAAATGTTTGTATAAAAATTGGCATGGAATACCTTATCTTTAATTTTTTGTTTTATATTTGACTTTTTTTTATATGTATATTTTGAAATTATTCATATAAATAATTTTAATAAAACAACCATTTAAAACTTATCATATACATGCACAAAATTATGATTTGCTTACAATAAAAAGAACAATCAATTGTTGAATAACAATAATAAAAAGGCTGGGGCCTATTAATTTCCGTTTGATCTATTGGTTTGACCTAACCTCAAAATAAAATCAAGTGTAATAATAAATACGCATAGTTATGTATGTTTACTCAATAACTGCCTTTTGGATATATTTGAATACATACAATTATAATTTGATCGAATATTTTTGGTCATTTATAATTCTGAGAACACACAAGGTTTTTTTTTCTCAAATACTTTCGAATCAATTTTGAAAAATAATTTAATAGAAGATTCTAAATTTAGTTTAGCCGTTTGAAATACTCCCCATTATTGTTTCTTAACCAATAAAAGCATCAGCAAAAGTGTTTAAGGCAGGTAATGTGGGTAGTTGAATATTTATTGCAAGAGATTTAAATATGAATCAAACATTGAGAGACTCTGAAACTCTTATTCGCTTGTGCAGAATGGGTATGAAAAAATCAACTAAAAGTCGAATTTTTATTATCTGGTGATAATCATATCGATTAAGAATTCCACAATATTAGATCAACAATGTTTTCCCATTTTTATATATTCTGTTGTTCTTAATGCACTGCTTTTAAGTGTTGTGAATTCTATAATCAGAATGATTTTTCAAAATATAATCGGAAAATGTTTTGTTTTTTAAATTAAAATATTAGACATAAAACTTGGTTTTCTTCTTCACATTAGGCATTTCCAACTACCCTTGAAAAGTAATGAAACCCAAAAAATACATATAGCTATAATTTGCAAATTCATAAACCATACATACAAACATACATATTTTATGATATTTAGTATGGAATACAAAATATCCGACAAACTAATAAACAAACTTAAAACGCCTATTTGCATACAAAAAATTGTTCCTTACCTTAGAATAACAGTTAAAGTACCTACCTATATTGTTTTTATTATTTTTCCATGCGAAATCTTCTTTGACCTCAAACTTTTTACAGTTAAGTGAAAGCAAATAGTTGTTTCCACAAAACAATTTTGCTATTTGAGAGCATTATTAGGTACGATTAAAATATAGAAAAACTAACGACAAAAGACTAATTGCTTAAAAAATATTGTGTATTGAAAATGATGAAGACACTTATTTCTATTATTTTTTCCAACACTGTAGGTATAAATGACTATAGTTTTACACACTCTGTAGGTAATATATTTTGTTTTCTTAAAATATTTGGCATGAAAAATGCTCGTTTTTAATTTTTGTTTATATTTTTTATAAAAAAAATAAACTGAATTCTATTTATTTGTATTCTTATTAATTCTGAAGAGACATTTTGTATCAATCACACAAGTATCTACTAGTACTTCTAAAGGTGCTGGACGCTGGTACTGAAACCGAGCCTGGGACTGGAATAGGCAATTAAGCGGTTTTTTTTTAGACTTGTTTCGGAGTTGTTCTTTTTCACAGCTTTCGCTTGATTTATGCTCAGTTCAGTTTGGTTTGCCATTTCTTAATGAATAGAATTACTACTAAACAACGTTTGCAAATCGTGCAAATTTATCACCAAAATAATGGTACAGCCAACGAAACTATCAATTTATTGAAGGAAACTTTGGAATTTATTAGAGCCAGCCGCGGTGGCCACTTTCCCCAAATAATTTTAAAACATAACAGCAAACCCTTATCTTTATAATGAAACATAACATTAAATTATGCACGCTTAATTTTTCTTTTGAAAATATTCATTTTAGTTTCAAGGTTTTACACAGAATCTGACAACTATTTAATGGTAACAATAAATGTTTTAAACAAATTTTATTTAAGTCGATATCATTATTTGCTCGTGACTTAACTTTTTTAAGTTGATAGGTTTAATAAAAAAATATAGCTACTTATTTTAGTAAGTTCTTAATTTTGTTATTATTTCTAAAGAAAATTTCAAAATTCTTTGGATATAATAATAAATAGCATTCACGCACAGATGCTTTGAAGATATATTTACTTACACATTTAAACGCTTTCCTTTTTTATTGAAAACTTACTTGAGATAAATTCAGTCAAGATGACTAAAGTAATGTTTATATGGAACCTGGTAAGACTGTAATCACAAGTTTTTAACATCAAAATCATTTATATCCGAACCCGACAGTTAGGAGACATTTTGACAAAATATTGGATTAATTACCAAAAATTATTTGAAAAATAAAAAAATCGTTTAGCAAAGCTTTACATTGGAAGTTTTCCATAATTTTCACAAATATATTAACCAAAAACTTGATCTAGATTTTATAAATAAACTAGCGGCCCGGTACGTGCTTCGCTACGTATAAGCCATAGTAATAAAAAAAATTATTATTAAGTTCATTTATTCAAACAAAAAATATTTTAAATTGCTAGCTATTTAAAAGTCCAAATGATATATTGTTTATATTATATTTATCAGCAAAGAGTAAAAACTAAAAAATAAAAAAGAATTGGGTACTCTTACTATGGTGGGTCTAAATGGGTTAGTCTAAAACAGTTGGATAAACCATATTTTTTGTTTTTCCATTTTGAGCATGAATAAATAAACATTTTGGGGGTACCGACTCTAGAACAGGCAACATAAAGTTGGCCATGTGAAAAACATGATTCCTCCAAATTGACACCACAAACGTATAGTGTTTGCCCTTGGGCCTTATTTATGGACATCGCAAATGATAAACGCACAGGATATTGTAATCTTTTGAATTCAAATGGCATATCAGTTGGAATCATAGGGATACGCGGTATCAAACACACTTCTCCTTTTGATTTACCGGTTAAGATTGTAGTTCAATCAAATTTGGCAATAACTTTTTCACTGCCAATCTGGTGCCATTACACAGTTTTGGTGGATTAATATTTCGCAATAATATAATCAAAGAACCAATTTTCAGATTCAAGGAATGCGGTGGTATACCAGCCGGTTCCAATGAATTTAAAAATTCAATTGGATAATTCATTGCCTCATCTTGATTTATAACACTGTCAATTGATTTATATGTCGTGACTACACCTGGCAGTTTCGCTTGAATTTGAAAATTAATGGCATTGATATGAATGTTCTTCGGTGCTAAAATGGTGCGTTCTCTCAACCAATCATGATTTCTGTAATTCTGAAGAATATTCGGAAAAACACATTCAATCAACTCATCTATGGATTGCGCAATTGTACAAAAATTGTTCGGTAAAGTGATCAATCCGTTGGTACTGTCGATTGGTATTTTGCCATCACCAATTTCTAACAATTATTTTGAAAACTTATGGGAATGTCCCCTGACAGCAATATCAGAGCATCACCAAAAAGCTGTTGATTACCGCGTAAATCTTGCATTGTTCGATTAAATGCTTCTATTGATTTTTTATTCGCCATTGTGCACTCATCCCATAAAATAATTGACGTTAATCGCAGAACTTTTGCCATAGCAGAATTTCGTCTTGCTCGTGGCATTTTACCTTCACTCAACAACTCAACAATATTTTGGAAAATATAAACACAAAGCAATAACTCAACAATATTTTAGAAAATATAAACATAACAAAGGAATAATTATCGCTGATAAAATGAAATGACATGTGATGATGATGACATTAAATTTGTTTGACAGAACTAACGTCACTTTTTTTGTCTTCGATTGTTTTGCCAAAGATTCAAATTGGCTCTTAAGTATTAGTACAAATTGTTTGTATCTATATATGAGAGTATAAGAAGATGTTGATTTTACACTTTTTTAAGATTTTTTTTTAAATTTTCTCTACGTACAAACCTTCTTTGGACTTCCACGAATAATTCAAGACCAAAAATTAGCCAAATCGGTAAAGGCATTGTTGAGTTATAACATTACAACGAAAAGTGGCATTGATTTTTATATATATAATGTCATTATATTCAAAATATTCGTTTTTTATTTTATTCTTATCTACATAATGTATGTACAAAATATTTAAATTTTCTTTTTGGTGGCACGTAAGGCTATTGTGCACCGACAAAGTCGAAATTCGGTTATTGACTGATTTTTCGAGTTATTTATTTTATTAAATACCACCACCCGTTTATGGCTTTTCTAATGACTCGTTTTTGATTCATAAGGGCTACTGGCGAACCAAACACTCATCGTCTCTAGCAGTTTGATTGAAATCACTTGCCACTGAAAAGTCTGACGAGAGATGCTATGAAGCATGTGTCAACATGCATGTGTCTAGTAAAAAATCACTGGTGTGATATTACCACTGCTCAAGTTTTGAAAGAAATGCCCTCGATAGCCTTCAAAAGATATGATTTAAACTAAGATATGTACATACATACATACATACGTAACACATCATTGGAAAATTGCAAAAGACATTGTTATACCTAAACAAGATTAGCCACCAGACCAATTTCGCTTATACCATTGCTATTTAGTTGGTTGGAGGCCGAACCTTTTCAAAAATTCCAAAACAAAATTCTTCGTGCTCGTGACCTTCAAATTGAAATGGTTATAAAAGTGTCTAAAACAAACGGTGAATCCGAATAGGCCGATTAAATAGTTAGGCAGTTTGCAAACTGCGATGTAAAAAGTCAAATTTGTCTTATTTTACTGATGGATCAATATTCATATTAATGGTCTCAAGTTAACCTTAAGCTTAAGAGAACAAAGTTATTAATTACATTAGTAAACAAAATTAAGCTTACTGCCTCATGCAAAAATCAAATATTTTATACTTTTCCCAATTATTTTGTTGTATTGAATTCGAATTGGAACTTTTAATTTCTCCATCAGATCAAATCTTTAAATTGAACCTCTTAAAAAATGTAAATAAATTATAATAAGGTATTTTTAAGGCTAGGGTAAAACAAGAAATGCTTCGCAACAAATTGTATGATAATTTTGCAGAAAACAAATGCTTATCTTTCTAGATACAATTTAAATCATAGTATCTCACTCAGTGTCCGGAATAATGTGACTTATGATTCCCAATAGAGACAAGCTGATTTCGATCCACGACAACATCAAATTTTAAGTATGAGGCAGACTTTTAGGTGCGGTTATCATGCTCATTTATTAAGATTTCCCATTTTTAAAACATATAAGCTCATATGCACATAAGACCAAGAGTTGTTACCTTAACCGCTTAACGCGAATACGATAAAGAATGCGGTGGATTGGCATAGTAGGCACTATTTTGCTGACAATTTGTCAAGGACCAAATCAGGCTTCGAAATGATTACCAGTTTAACAAACCACACAAACATATTGTGCAGATACTCAAAAATACTATTCAATAAAACTATAATTTGGCATAAAATAATACAGTTTTTAATTACACATATACAATATTGCAAACATGATTTCAAAGTTATAGTAATATTATTTCTTTTTCATTACTTTAATTATATACATCAATATGACACATACAGTATCTTTTTTTGTCACAATATCAATAAGCAATTAATGTTTTGTTGTTGTTGTTGTTTTCATTTAAATTATGAATGGCAACACCAAATATTATAATTATATAACAAAATATTTTAATCGATTCAAGATAAATGTTTGTATAAAAATTGGCATGGAATACCTTATCTTTAATTTTTTGTTTTATATTTGACTTTTTTTTATATGTATATTTTGAAATTATTCATATAAATAATTTTAATAAAACAACCATTTAAAACTTATCATATACATGCACAAAATTATGATTTGCTTACAATAAAAAGAACAATCAATTGTTGAATAACAATAATAAAAAGGCTGGGGCCTATTAATTTCCGTTTGATCTATTGGTTTGACCTAACCTCAAAATAAAATCAAGTGTAATAATAAATACGCATAGTTATGTATGTTTACTCAATAACTGCCTTTTGGATATATTTGAATACATACAATTATAATTTGATCGAATATTTTTGGTCATTTATAATTCTGAGAACACACAAGGTTTTTTTTTCTCAAATACTTTCGAATCAATTTTGAAAAATAATTTAATAGAAGATTCTAAATTTAGTTTAGCCGTTTGAAATACTCCCCATTATTGTTTCTTAACCAATAAAAGCATCAGCAAAAGTGTTTAAGGCAGGTAATGTGGGTAGTTGAATATTTATTGCAAGAGATTTAAATATGAATCAAACATTGAGAGACTCTGAAACTCTTATTCGCTTGTGCAGAATGGGTATGAAAAAATCAACTAAAAGTCGAATTTTTATTATCTGGTGATAATCATATCGATTAAGAATTCCACAATATTAGATCAACAATGTTTTCCCATTTTTATATATTCTGTTGTTCTTAATGCACTGCTTTTAAGTGTTGTGAATTCTATAATCAGAATGATTTTTCAAAATATAATCGGAAAATGTTTTGTTTTTTAAATTAAAATATTAGACATAAAACTTGGTTTTCTTCTTCACATTAGGCATTTCCAACTACCCTTGAAAAGTAATGAAACCCAAAAAATACATATAGCTATAATTTGCAAATTCATAAACCATACATACAAACATACATATTTTATGATATTTAGTATGGAATACAAAATATCCGACAAACTAATAAACAAACTTAAAACGCCTATTTGCATACAAAAAATTGTTCCTTACCTTAGAATAACAGTTAAAGTACCTACCTATATTGTTTTTATTATTTTTCCATGCGAAATCTTCTTTGACCTCAAACTTTTTACAGTTAAGTGAAAGCAAATAGTTGTTTCCACAAAACAATTTTGCTATTTGAGAGCATTATTAGGTACGATTAAAATATAGAAAAACTAACGACAAAAGACTAATTGCTTAAAAAATATTGTGTATTGAAAATGATGAAGACACTTATTTCTATTATTTTTTCCAACACTGTAGGTATAAATGACTATAGTTTTACACACTCTGTAGGTAATATATTTTGTTTTCTTAAAATATTTGGCATGAAAAATGCTCGTTTTTAATTTTTGTTTATATTTTTTATAAAAAAAATAAACTGAATTCTATTTATTTGTATTCTTATTAATTCTGAAGAGACATTTTGTATCAATCACACAAGTATCTACTAGTACTTCTAAAGGTGCTGGACGCTGGTACTGAAACCGAGCCTGGGACTGGAATAGGCAATTAAGCGGTTTTTTTTTAGACTTGTTTCGGAGTTGTTCTTTTTCACAGCTTTCGCTTGATTTATGCTCAGTTCAGTTTGGTTTGCCATTTCTTAATGAATAGAATTACTACTAAACAACGTTTGCAAATCGTGCAAATTTATCACCAAAATAATGGTACAGCCAACGAAACTATCAATTTATTGAAGGAAACTTTGGAATTTATTAGAGCCAGCCGCGGTGGCCACTTTCCCCAAATAATTTTAAAACATAACAGCAAACCCTTATCTTTATAATGAAACATAACATTAAATTATGCACGCTTAATTTTTCTTTTGAAAATATTCATTTTAGTTTCAAGGTTTTACACAGAATCTGACAACTATTTAATGGTAACAATAAATGTTTTAAACAAATTTTATTTAAGTCGATATCATTATTTGCTCGTGACTTAACTTTTTTAAGTTGATAGGTTTAATAAAAAAATATAGCTACTTATTTTAGTAAGTTCTTAATTTTGTTATTATTTCTAAAGAAAATTTCAAAATTCTTTGGATATAATAATAAATAGCATTCACGCACAGATGCTTTGAAGATATATTTACTTACACATTTAAACGCTTTCCTTTTTTATTGAAAACTTACTTGAGATAAATTCAGTCAAGATGACTAAAGTAATGTTTATATGGAACCTGGTAAGACTGTAATCACAAGTTTTTAACATCAAAATCATTTATATCCGAACCCGACAGTTAGGAGACATTTTGACAAAATATTGGATTAATTACCAAAAATTATTTGAAAAATAAAAAAATCGTTTAGCAAAGCTTTACATTGGAAGTTTTCCATAATTTTCACAAATATATTAACCAAAAACTTGATCTAGATTTTATAAATAAACTAGCGGCCCGGTACGTGCTTCGCTACGTATAAGCCATAGTAATAAAAAAAATTATTATTAAGTTCATTTATTCAAACAAAAAATATTTTAAATTGCTAGCTATTTAAAAGTCCAAATGATATATTGTTTATATTATATTTATCAGCAAAGAGTAAAAACTAAAAAATAAAAAAGAATTGGGTACTCTTACTATGGTGGGTCTAAATGGGTTAGTCTAAAACAGTTGGATAAACCATATTTTTTGTTTTTCCATTTTGAGCATGAATAAATAAACATTTTGGGGGTACCGACTCTAGAACAGGCAACATAAAGTTGGCCATGTGAAAAACATGATTCCTCCAAATTGACACCACAAACGTATAGTGTTTGCCCTTGGGCCTTATTTATGGACATCGCAAATGATAAACGCACAGGATATTGTAATCTTTTGAATTCAAATGGCATATCAGTTGGAATCATAGGGATACGCGGTATCAAACACACTTCTCCTTTTGATTTACCGGTTAAGATTGTAGTTCAATCAAATTTGGCAATAACTTTTTCACTGCCAATCTGGTGCCATTACACAGTTTTGGTGGATTAATATTTCGCAATAATATAATCAAAGAACCAATTTTCAGATTCAAGGAATGCGGTGGTATACCAGCCGGTTCCAATGAATTTAAAAATTCAATTGGATAATTCATTGCCTCATCTTGATTTATAACACTGTCAATTGATTTATATGTCGTGACTACACCTGGCAGTTTCGCTTGAATTTGAAAATTAATGGCATTGATATGAATGTTCTTCGGTGCTAAAATGGTGCGTTCTCTCAACCAATCATGATTTCTGTAATTCTGAAGAATATTCGGAAAAACACATTCAATCAACTCATCTATGGATTGCGCAATTGTACAAAAATTGTTCGGTAAAGTGATCAATCCGTTGGTACTGTCGATTGGTATTTTGCCATCACCAATTTCTAACAATTATTTTGAAAACTTATGGGAATGTCCCCTGACAGCAATATCAGAGCATCACCAAAAAGCTGTTGATTACCGCGTAAATCTTGCATTGTTCGATTAAATGCTTCTATTGATTTTTTATTCGCCATTGTGCACTCATCCCATAAAATAATTGACGTTAATCGCAGAACTTTTGCCATAGCAGAATTTCGTCTTGCTCGTGGCATTTTACCTTCACTCAACAACTCAACAATATTTTGGAAAATATAAACACAAAGCAATAACTCAACAATATTTTAGAAAATATAAACATAACAAAGGAATAATTATCGCTGATAAAATGAAATGACATGTGATGATGATGACATTAAATTTGTTTGACAGAACTAACGTCACTTTTTTTGTCTTCGATTGTTTTGCCAAAGATTCAAATTGGCTCTTAAGTATTAGTACAAATTGTTTGTATCTATATATGAGAGTATAAGAAGATGTTGATTTTACACTTTTTTAAGATTTTTTTTTAAATTTTCTCTACGTACAAACCTTCTTTGGACTTCCACGAATAATTCAAGACCAAAAATTAGCCAAATCGGTAAAGGCATTGTTGAGTTATAACATTACAACGAAAAGTGGCATTGATTTTTATATATATAATGTCATTATATTCAAAATATTCGTTTTTTATTTTATTCTTATCTACATAATGTATGTACAAAATATTTAAATTTTCTTTTTGGTGGCACGTAAGGCTATTGTGCACCGACAAAGTCGAAATTCGGTTATTGACTGATTTTTCGAGTTATTTATTTTATTAAATACCACCACCCGTTTATGGCTTTTCTAATGACTCGTTTTTGATTCATAAGGGCTACTGGCGAACCAAACACTCATCGTCTCTAGCAGTTTGATTGAAATCACTTGCCACTGAAAAGTCTGACGAGAGATGCTATGAAGCATGTGTCAACATGCATGTGTCTAGTAAAAAATCACTGGTATGATATTACCACTGCTCAAGTTTTGAAAGAAATGCCCTCGATAGCCTTCAAAAGATATGATTTAAACTAAGATATGTACATACATACATACATACGTAACACATCATTGGAAAATTGCAAAAGACATTGTTATACCTAAACAAGATTAGCCACCAGACCAATTTCGCTTATACCATTGCTATTTAGTTGGTTGGAGGCCGAACCTTTTCAAAAATTCCAAAACAAAATTCTTCGTGCTCGTGACCTTCAAATTGAAATGGTTATAAAAGTGTCTAAAACAAACGGTGAATCCGAATAGGCCGATTAAATAGTTAGGCAGTTTGCAAACTGCGATGTAAAAAGTCAAATTTGTCTTATTTTACTGATGGATCAATATTCATATTAATGGTCTCAAGTTAACCTTAAGCTTAAGAGAACAAAGTTATTAATTACATTAGTAAACAAAATTAAGCTTACTGCCTCATGCAAAAATCAAATATTTTATACTTTTCCCAATTATTTTGTTGTATTGAATTCGAATTTGAACTTTTAATTTCTCCATCAGATCAAATCTTTAAATTGAACCTCTTAAAAAATGTAAATAAATTATAATAAGGTATTTTTAAGGCTAGGGTAAAACAAGAAATGCTTCGCAACAAATTGTATGATAATTTTGCAGAAAACAAATGCTTATCTTTCTAGATACAATTTAAATCATAGTATCTCACTCAGTGTCCGGAATAATGTGACTTATGATTCCCAATAGAGACAAGCTGATTTCGATCCACGACAACATCAAATTTTAAGTATGAGGCAGACTTTTAGGTGCGGTTATCATGCTATAAAATACATTTATTAAGATTTCCCATTTTTAAAACATATAAACTCATATGCACATAAGACCAAGAGTTGTTACCTTAACCGCTTAACGCGAATACGATAAAGAATGCGGTGGATTGACATAGTAGGCACTATTTTGCTGACAATTTGTCAAGGACCAAATCAGGCTTCGAAATGATTACCAGTTTAACAAACCACACAAACATATTGTGCAGATACTCAAAAATACTATTCAATAAAACTATAATTTGGCATAAAATAATACAGTTTTTAATTACACATATACAATATTGCAAACATGATTTCAAAGTTATAGTAATATTATTTCTTTTTCATTACTTTAATTATATACATCAATATGACACATACAGTATCTTTTTTTGTCACAATATCAATAAGCAATTAATGTTTTGTTGTTGTTGTTGTTTTCATTTAAATTATGAATGGCAACACCAAATATTATAATTATATAACAAAATATTTTAATCGATTCAAGATAAATGTTTGTATAAAAATTGGCATGGAATACCTTATCTTTAATTTTTTGTTTTATATTTGACTTTTTTTTATATGTATATTTTGAAATTATTCATATAAATAATTTTAATAAAACAACCATTTAAAACTTATCATATACATGCACAAAATTATGATTTGCTTACAATAAAAAGAACAATCAATTGTTGAATAACAATAATAAAAAGGCTGGGGCCTATTAATTTCCGTTTGATCTATTGGTTTGACCTAACCTCAAAATAAAATCAAGTGTAATAATAAATACGCATAGTTATGTATGTTTACTCAATAACTGCCTTTTGGATATATTTGAATACATACAATTATAATTTGATCGAATATTTTTGGTCATTTATAATTCTGAGAACACACAAGGTTTTTTTTTCTCAAATACTTTCGAATCAATTTTGAAAAATATTTTAATAGATGATTCTAAATTTAGTTTAGCCGTTTGAAATACTCCCCATTATTGTTTCTTAACCAATAAAAGCATCAGCAAAAGTGTTTAAGGCAGGTAATGTGGGTAGTTGAATATTTATTGCAAGAGATTTAAATATGAATCAAACATTGAGAGACTCTGAGACTCTTATTCGCTTGTGCAGAATGGGTATGAAAAAATCAACTAAAAGTCGAATTTTTATTATCTGGTGATAATCATATCGATTAAGAATTCCACAATATTAGATCAACAATGTTTTCCCATTTTTATATATTCTGTTGTTCTTAATGCACTGCTTTTAAGTGTTGTGAATTCTATAATCAGAATGATTTTTCAAAATATAATCGGAAAATGTTTTTTTTTTTAAATTAAAATATTAGACATAAAACTTGGTTTTCTTCTTCACATTAGGCATTTCCAACTACCCTTGAAAAGTAATGAAACCCAAAAAATACATATAGCTATAATTTGCAAATTCATAAACCATACATACAAACATACATATTTTCACAACCCAAATACTTTTTAAAGAACAAAAATCATTCAAAACGAAAAATGCCTTCGGCTTTAAAATTAATTACAAAAATAAATTAAAACCATAATGCGCGATGCAGATAAAAGGACGGACGTTCTACAAACGAAATTAAATTGTCTTTTTTTTTTTGTTTTTTTAATTGTATTGTGTATTTTTATTTTGTTTCAATTCATAATATTTTGGTTTGTTTAACAAACCAAAAGATCCATAAGAGGGGCCTATAATCTGCTCAGTCTTTTCATATTTTTTGTTTCTATATGCAATGTTTTGATTTCTATTTTCAAATTTGACACGATATGACTACATCCCAATGCCTTTAATATTTCAAATAATGAACTACTTAACACCAAAGTTATAATTCAATTTATATGGAAATTGCATAAGTCTACTCGCTTAGTTTTCGAACGAAGAAGTTATAACTAATTGTACATACTTTCCAAACAATACAAGTCAGAGTTTTTTAAACCTTTAGTCACATATGAATCATTGAAACTTGTCGCTGCTTTTTTTTTTTTGAAGGTTTACGTATAAAATAGCGCGTCAAATTTGAAACTGCAAACAAAGATTTCAAAAATTAGTACTTTATTGAAAATTTTAATTCAAATAAAGAATAAAGCTAATCCGTACAAATCAACCGAATATGAGAAAACTATTTTTTTTTAATTGAAAAGCTTGATTAAGATATTTTAATTTATGCATACATTTATTTATATAATTTGAAGTTTCTTACTTTTGATAACTACCTAAAAATAACGGTCACAATACTTTTTTTGTTTTTTTAATTTATTGATACCAATATAAACATAAATATCACGTTAAATATATACCACATTTATTATTATTATTTTTAATTCAGTTTTATTAAAATTGTAACTCTACATATACATATATATAATTTTTGTTTTGTCAAATTGAATATGTTTTAATTTATCCTTCAACTTGAATCCTCTTTTTAATATTACTATTTTTACGGAATTACATTCATTCGATCGCCTTATCCCTCTAAAAAGTTGAGATACTTTTTCTTTACATTTTTGTTTAAATCTTAGTTTTAAATTTCGTTTTCCTTTTTTTGTAATAAAAAAATAAAAAATATATTTCTGTTTGTTGTAATTGTTAAAGGTAAGTTTAATTTTTTTTTGCTTAATAGTAGGTAATGATTTATTATTTTGTTTATCTGTTGTATCTTTTTGTTGATCAATTTTTATAATAGCTAGTTTTAATTAAAACATTTGCACACGTTACATATACTTATTATTAGCTTTTTTTGTATTCACGCTGTGGTCTCATATGGCTTGTCTGCTAAAATAAAATAACTATAAAAATCATTTAGAAAAAATAAAATTAATGAAAAGATAAAATTGAAATAAACCTGATAGAAAAAAATAATTGTGATGACCTGTAATCTGAAATATCTCTGTAAACTACAAGAATGTGAAAGTAGAAGATGAGGAAAGTTATATGTTCTAGCTTTGCAGGAGGAGAGGATAGAATTCATATTATCGGGAAAGGGCAACACTTTGAGTCGAAACGAAAAGAATAACGTTCAACTTTTACAATTTATTTTGCAGCCCCAAAAGATGACTTTAAAAAATATCAAAACGTCAAGGATGTATGGAAATCCAAATGTATAATTTGAAATAAGCTACTTTAAGTTTTTAAGATCTTTGAGCTTGTCAGCTTCAAGATTTCAGCCGTTACTTCGTTTATGAATTATATTAAGAAAGAGATGCACTGTTTTTGTCTCAACATAAGAGATAATGTTTAACTTTTTTCTCAAGATAAATAGTCAAATATATGAGTTCTTAAGATAAAACAAACTATGTACATATTTAAGTTTTTTCAGTAAATGGGCTTCAACACAATCGTATTTGTAAACGCTCTTTTTAAGTGAATATACTTTATTTACTTACATATTTATAAATGGTGTTTTTAATCAATAGCAATTTTTATTTACTGAGATGGCATAAAGATTATTGCTTAGAACTATTTGATGTTTCGTCGACGATTGAATCCTTAACTACAACAAAAGAAATCTTTTTCGAATAATTTTTTGTAGCCGTTCCAAATTCTAGGTGTCTTCTATTTCTGCAGATTTTCATCATTATTTTATTTTGATTCTAAATTCAACTAAGACCATTTTTGGCCTCTTTCTTGGTGATATTTTTTAAACATTTGAAATACATTCCTTTGAATAGATGAATCAATTTTATCACTGATTTAATTTAATTTCACCCTTGTTTTGTATGCTTTATAAACAACTTGAAAAAACCCTCTTATGTACTTTAATTACGTATTGCTAGTTGGTAGTTTTTAGTTGATAAAAACATTTTATGCTCTTACATAAGCGATAAATATTTCCCAATGCCTATACCCGTATACGCATATATTGGAGATTAAAGAAGCCTGACTGACTGCCAAATCATCAAATGATTTAAAAATTGGTGCCAGAATAAATATGTACATATATGAAAAAAAGTTAATGCTGGAACTATTTTCTTCCCTTTTAAAAGGCTGTCAATTCTGATATTTTTAGGTGCTACGTTGGTAAGGCCAAGTGTCAACTTTGAAAAAGAAATGAATATTTCAAATTCGTATTTAAAAAATATATATAAAGTAGTTATTTAATAAACAAAAACAAATAGGAAAAGATAACTTTCAATACTGCCTTCATTAGACTTCCATACATATGTTTATATTTACAACATAAAACAAAACCTTTGGAATGAATGCAAATTGGAGAGGATTACGCCTGCCGGTTTGTTTTAAATATATAAATATATATTTGTGTATATCTTCTTAGTTTTTTTGTTGTTAATTTTTTATTTTAAATTTCTAGTGTTTAGCTGTTTCACCATCTTCTATCTAAAAAAAGCGAGTTTAAGTTTATTTATAATTGTTTTATTTCAATAGTAAGTTTTAAATCTTAAAATGTATTTCATTAATTCCTTGGGAATTTAATTGCGAAGCTGAATAACAGTTTTTTTGTTTTATTTATATTCGTTCACTTTTTTTAGCAGTTTGTTTTTAGTAGTAGGTGAATGTTTTTTGAATGTTTATGATAAAAAAAACATATATACACATAAGTATATGTTTTTGTAATTCGGTTTGAATTTGAAAAAAAAATCATTATTATAACGGCTATCAAAAATATATTTTTTATCACATAATAAAAGTAGATTTTTAAAAGAAAAATTGAAAGAAAATATAAATATATTATAAACTCAGCCTCATTTACAAATAAAATAATAATAACAAAAATCATAAATAATGGCAAAGTACTAAAAATATATATTATTTCAAACAAAAAATATACAATTTGAAGATTTTAACTTTTAAATATTATTTACGCTTAAATTGTAGAAATGTACATTCACATCATATATATTTGTTTTAGTTTTCTTTCCTTTTTTACGATGAAGGAGATTTGTTTTAGTTAAATACTTATTTGATTTGGTTAGATTTGTTTAATATAATTTTTCTGTTATATATAGAAAACAATAGTTTTACATTGAAATATTTCAAAGAGAATTGTTATTTACAGAGCTTAAATTACTGAAGATTATACCATGCACGTGAACTTTTTTATTGTTTTACAAAAATGCCACTGATTCTTGTGCGTTTAATGTGTTTTTTTTTTGACAATATATAATACCAACCTTACAAAGGGCAGTTATTTTAATTTTAACAGAAATAAAAACAAAAATTGTAAGCGCATTCGTTACGTTACATCAGTTGGTTTCGCAAGTAGCACTTGCGTTTTTTCTTAACTTTCAAAAATGTGTGTTCTTAGACCATGACAAATGCTTCCTTACCACAGTATAAATAAGGGAATTGATCAATCATGGTTTGTACAATATCTTCAAGATATGGACGCAGCTGTTCAAAATGTCCCATATCAGTGAATTCAATCGGTATGAGTGTTGGCCACCAGCATATGGCGAGATTTTTACTATCCATGCTATTTAGTTTGGAGTTTTCAGATACGCTGCAAATGAAATTACACAAAGAAAAAAAGAAAAATTAAAATGTTTAGTTTGTAGTTGGTGCACTTGAAACACACAAAAAATAATAAATGAATTTCTACTTTACGGGCTATAACGATAACATAAAACATTTCAACTCAAAATAGTCTTTTGCAAACGCCCAGATCGTATCTTTTTTTTATCAAAAACACAATACAAAATAGATTTAAATTCTTTCAATCATTAATAAACGAGCAGAGGCATTATTGTTTTTTTTTTAATTTCAAAAATGGAGAGAAATCAAAATGACATTGAAATAATAATAACAATAATTTCCTTATGTAGGCTCTATTCAGCCTCAAAACGCGTTTAGCTTATTATGAGACTATATAACCTTGCATAAGTTTTATAAATAGCATTTTTGCGTTTAGAGGCATTATAGAGATTAAATAACTTTATGTAGGCTCTATACAGCGTTTTTAAATAAGACTGATAATGTTTAAAATAAGCGGGCTCAGCTTACTGATTGGCTTAATTTTATATGCAAAATAAGGTATAAATAAAATATAAATATAAAAATAAAGCGGAATTTACGTTCACGATGATTTTTTTTGAAAAGTAAGTGATTACAGGTTGAAAAATTATTTCCAAGCATTCGTTTCCGATTATAAAAAAAAAAACTATTAAAATTGAAAATATATTTAGATTCTAAGATTAACGATTTTAGTATACAAAATTACATATGCTACAGAGACGATAGCTTGGAGCTACAAGTTCTTCGAGACGATATGAAAAAAATAAAATCGGACCTCAACAAATCTTCAAATATATTGCTACAGATCTTATGAAGCTGTTTTACATATTCCACATCTGTCAAACTAAGTTGTTAAACCAATTGTTTTTTATTTCAAATTGTTAAACCCGACTACAAGAATGGTGATTCTGCCACAGCCACATATCGTGCTTCAAGAGGAGATTATTGTTTACATAATCGTCCAACTACGCAAGCAAATGGCAAAATTGTCAAGAAATTTGAGGAGACTGGATTGGTTACAGATATTGTAAGGCCTGTGCATCATCGTTTCACTCGTACCACAGAAAATATCGCCGCTGTAAGTGAAGACCCGATTGTATCGATTCCTTGTCGTTTTCAGGAACTAGGATTGTCTTACGGCACATTATGGCGTATTTTGGATTTGGATCTACACCTACATCCATATAAAGTCCAGCTCACACAACAACTGAAGCCAGCTGACCATTCACAACGTCGTAGATACGTCGAATGGGTGCTTGAACAACAGGCGGTGGACGGCGATTTTTCAAACAAAATTTTCTTCAATAATAAAATTGTCATATTTGGGGTTCTGAGAATCTTCAAGTAATTGAAGAGAGGCCATTACATCCACAAAAAGTTACTATTTGGTGCGCTCTTTGGAACGACTGTCATCGTTAATTCGGAGCGTTGTGGTCATATTATAACCGACTTATTTTTGACTGCTATTTAAGAATACGACTTCGAGAATATGTGGTTTTAACAAGACGGCGCCACATGCCTGGCCACGTAATTTCTCTTCGCGGCGATATTAATTGGCCACCAAGATAATGCGATGTGACACCGCTTTTTTTGTGGGGCTACGCAAAAGACCGTGTTTATGCAGATAAACCTTTAACTCTTGAGCACTTAAAAACCAACATTCATCAAGTTATGGCTGAGAAACCACCCAATATGTGTCAAAAAGTGGTCGAAAATTACCTCAAAAGAATCGATGCTTGCAACATTTCGCGTGGTAATGTCAACGTGCAAACTTTATAATAAAAAAGAAATATCGTCAAAAAAAGATATTTTATATACTTTAACTTTTGAAACCGCAAAATGGATAACCCAGTGTAAATTACGAATTTACTGAAAATGGTATAGTATAGTTCAAATGGTCGTTTTACAGACGGCATTAAAATTGTTAAAATTCAGTTACAAAATGGTAAACTTTTTGAAGTCATAGTTTGCAGTTGCAGTTTTGCAAGAAAAGTTTCCTGAAATTTTGGGACCATGTGAAACTTATTACTGTAGAACTTTATATTTTCTGTACAGATACTTTTTTTATATGACAACAGAGTTTGCCAAAGTGTTGAATTATAAAAACAGTTTGCGAAAAAAGCAACTCATTTTGATGTTAAAAATATCAACTCTAAAAAACACAATTCTATAATTAAGAAACTTCTGTGGTCATTAATGAAAAGAACATTAGTATTTCTAACTTTTTATACTTACCGAACAAAATGTTGAAAAATAAACTTTAATATGGCAAAATTAACAACCGGTAATTTGTTGAGCAGATTCCTAAGAGATATCAATCGGCAGCTACGGTCTGTTTTTACTTCCATACTTAATTTGGCCGATGACATATTTCGCGACCCTGTTAAATAAAAAAAATATTTTTAATAAATGATTTAAAATCATGGAAATCATGAAAATAAAATAAATATGATCCAGCAAGTGTTCATATACATATGCGTTTCGCCCCGGTGCAATGGTTGGGCTCATCAGAAGATGACCATTACACCTTGTCTTGACGCATATTTTTGCGAATTAATCGAGATACCATATAATCCGAGCTACTTAGAGCAACTGCGAATTGTATGGTTGCTACAAGTCTTCAGAGACTTTTAACAGTCTTAAAAAAAAAAAAAAAAAAAAAAAAAAAAATATTATCCAAAATACGTCTTATGGAGATAAAAAATGATTTGATGATTAAAAATAAAATGAAGTTAGCCTATTTGATTTGATTTCGAAAAAATTATAAATTATACAATATTTTATTTTGACCTTTACAGCAGGGGAGAATGCAGTTGTGAAAATTGCAAAAAGGGAAAATGAGCACATATTATAATTTCTAATTTCGATGAGCAAGGGAAAAGGAGTATATATATGATTCGAAACAAAAAACTCAGACATAGGGAAAACTTACCCACAGTTTCCGTTTCTGGTTTAACATTGGGTGTACCTAATTGAAATAAAATAAGCCTAAGACTTTTCAACAAATTAATATATTTTTTTTTAAGCACGTCAACTACTATTTACCTCAAACAAACAAACAAAAAGAAATCAAAATAATATTGTTAATAGCAGGGTTCGTAAAACAAGTGTACACTCACTATACGCTCAGTTAGAGTTCGTAACAAATCAGTTTGTATTTTGTGCATAGGCAAAGCGCAAATAGCGAAGAACTGTCATTACTCAGTATATGTACAATTTCAAATTTCAAGAAGTTAACTCAAATCTAGAATCAAGAAAACAATGACAACTAATAATTACATTTGGAGAACAAACTGAATAATACAATTTTGAAAAAAAATTATCAGCATGGTTTTTCGACACCTTTGAATTTAAAGAAGTTAGTCAAAGCCTTAGGCACAGTAAGCTTAATGAACGTTTTACTGAAACAATGGTTGTATGTGTCAGGACGCTTAGAGCCCCCGCAGACTGCAGACTTTTTATCGGCCGATAGTTTGGTCGGGTTTGGCTGAAAGTGCGCACACCGAGCCAACTAAACAGTTTGGTTGGTGAACAGGGCGCAGACTATCCAACAGTCGGCCGACTATTCTCGAATCAACAATTGTGATTTGGGCGACGCCATATTCAAAATACACGCACACGACGCCAAATCACAGAGCGAACTGAACTATCGGCCGACTAAACAATCGTCATGTTTGCGCAGGGGTGCCAGCACGTAACTTGATACAACCGAGTTTAGTCGATACAATCGAGCATTAGCAGCACACATTTTGGTTCAATCGTGTGTCCTCGATTGTTTCGCCAGATTTGGTAGCACACAAACTTCAAATTGACGTTTGAAACAAAAGTTTTCACTCGACAGAAATTAGTTATCGTCGGCAGTGATTTTTGTATGAGAAAAATGGAAAAACAAAATAATATGTCAATAAATAAAAAATAGACTGAGATTTTGACCAATTTTATGAGTACCATCAACGCAGCCCACTATTCCCGGTAGTTTAAATTTCCTATAATAATACTCCTTGCTGTCTCCAAATTTAGAGCTATCAAATTTAATCCATTGCGGACAAAACTTATTTTCCAGGAGCCTCAACGTTCGGCGAAAGAAATTGGAAACTGTTGTCTGTGCCATACTTAGCAACACATTTGTTCCAACATTGGTTTGGTAACTCCCACTGGCTAGGAGATTTACAGCCCTATTATGGCTATCAACTATCAATTATTTGATAATTGATAACTTCTATCAATTTATTGATAATTTGGTATTATGAGTATCAAATGATAATTTTTCACCCATTGTGAATACTAATCAATATACGATTGTGAATAGGTTTTGTTTAGTGTTTGACGTTTGTCATTTGTGTTGAGTTCTTGTGTTTTGGTCTATAAATAATTTCGGTGGAATAATGTAAGTTGTTTTCATTAAAAAAAATTCTCTTTTTTCTTAATAATATTTTGTTTATTTAGGAGTAGAATAGTTAGCAACAGAAAACAAATAGAAAGGCTTGTGGAACTAATGGAGGAAAATCCTAAGGTTGTAAAAGGCATTTGTGGGTTTGAAGCATCTCGTAATACTGTTTATTTTAGCTTGCACGATAAACCTTCGTTCCTCAGTACAATTGCCTTCAAACAACAATTCTAGTAAAGGCATTTCGTTCTTCAATTTGTATATTCAATAAAAACTACAAAAAAACTTTTATAAATCGTATTTAAATTACAATTCTTTACCATTTACGAATATTTGATACATTTGTCAACGAAGATTTTGTAGCTGATAGAATATTTGATGATTATCAATATGTTTGATAGCCGTAATACCGAGTTTATCAATAAAGCTATTCACAATAGATCTTTTAATTCACTATTTATCAAAAATATTGATAATTGATCACCATAATACCGATTCATTAATTTTGTTGATAATTATCAACTATTATCAAATATCGTGTTGATATTTGATAACCATAATAGCGCTGTTAATGTTGCACAAAGCTGTAAAACTGGTGGAACTGATGTTCTTCTTCTGTCTTCTGAAAGATCTAACGAGCTAAATATCGTGTGAAAACATTCCTTGTTGACTCTAAACTGCTGCACAATGCAAAAAAAAAATTGTTTTACAAATGTTATATGTAGGTACATGATCTTTCTTTTCTTTTTGAATATTTACTCATTTTCACTCAATTCGAATGGGTTGCTATTATCTTTCAAATATCTTCTTTTGATTTTAGCACAGGACACTTCTTCGCCTTCACTTTCACTCTCCGAATCAAAGAAAAGCATTTCAAAAAAACTTAAAATTGAAACTAGAATGAAATAATTTCAAAGAAAACTCATTTGACATTTCACTTTATAGTTCACAATGACTTTTTTAAGTAAAAGTCACAATGGAACTCGTCTCAAATTACGTGCTGTCAAAAATAATTTGTTTCGAGTTGATCGACGATCGACAATCCTCGATTGTATCAAGTTACGTGCTGGCACCCCAGGCGTGTATGCGCCAATATTGATTAAACAGTCGGCCGATAGTTGGCCGACAGATTAGTTTGAATGTAATCGGGTAGCCTATCAAACTTTTTTATCGGCCGATACTGAATCGCTGTAGTGTGCGCATATGCATTCCTCTCCATACTGATTAAGAAGCCGACCAAACTATCGGCCGATAAAAAGTCTGCAGTCTGCGGGGGCTCTTAAATGTCAAAATGTATCTTATTTATTACTTTTTGTTCTAAACATTTGAACAAACATTTTTAAGCTTAAAACTTACACATAACTAAAATTTCTTCGAATCAGTAGGGTGCACTTACCCGATTAAGATTCACCACATGCAACCTAAATTTTTTAAGTAATAACGGTAAATAGATTCTTCTTCATTGAAAAACAAAAAAACTTATAGCGAACCAAAAATGATCATGAGGAACTATCGATTGATTTACAATAAAATCTTTCACCTCACGAACTAAACGTTTCTTTTGTCGGTCTGCGCTTGGACTATTATGAAAAAAGTTTCGGTGCGTACCGAATTTGTGACCAAAACCAAGTTTAATTAAAGCTGAATTCACGGCACTTAAAGTAGAGATAGAGAAGATATGTTAATTGCCGCGTCTCGAAGTTGGTTTCCTTGTACACCCAGTTAGTGATTGAAGGAGCGGAATGGCTACTCCTGGAGGACTTGTGAATTCCTCTCAAGAGTCTTGCCAAGAAATAGTTACCATAGAAAAAACTGTTAAGGTCTTACAGGCAGGGATTGAACCTAGACTATTGGAATGACAGTCCTACGCACTAACCAGCACGTTCAGTAAATTCAAAAGTAAATTATAAAAATAAATAATTTTTATAAAATAAACACTGGAAAAAGTGAATACAGCTTGCATAAAATAAATATATTTTAAGTTTCACTTTATGGCCTAGCCTAGAGCGTCAACGAAATTGTTACTACAAAAAAACGTGAACACAAAAATCATAATTTAAGACGAGTGAAAACAGCTAGGAAATCTAAATCAATGGAAAGGTAATCTTCTTTAAATTCATACCAAAACCAACTACATACGAGTACATACAGTGCCGCACTTAATTATTGGCACGACCAGCTTTTTAAATTTGAAGCAATATTTTAAGCTTTGGAAACACGCTATTGTGTTAATTTCTTTTTGTCTGGTATATGCATATACATATTTACCATTAAACATAGTTAGTTTGATTAAAAATAAGTTTTCCAGATTTAAAGACAAAAATATTGAGTTAGAAAACACCTTATTTCTCCAGCACAAAATTAGTAGTAGTAGTAGTAGTAGTGATTTATTTGGTTCAACAATTTCAGTGTTTGGTACAAAATTCACAATAGAGCATTGGCTTTTGCCGTCAGCCGAAAATGAGTGTGTTCTTTAAATAAAAAAAAAAAAAATAATGTATTATGTAAGTAAAGTTTAAATAATGTTTTTGACCATCTAGTTTTACTATTAAGAAAATATATAGATGTGTTTATTTAGAATGCTTCATTCATAATTTGTTGCCGGTATTTTAGTGCAGTTTTTAAGAAGTTATATAGAAGGCTCCAGTTGTCTCCGTTGAAGATTTGAAGGATTTCGTCAACGACAGTGTATTTTTGTCCCAGATTGCTCTTCTTATTGGGCTAAGTATGGGACAGGTACCCACGAGGTGTTGTACATCTTCCCTTACTCTTAAGTTGCACATAGTGCACTCCACATCTGTTTCATTGATGTATTGCAGGTAATTTAAGTATAGTAGTTCTCCCCTGGTTTTAAAAATGGTAGATATCATATCTAGGTTAAATCTATCATCAAAATAATTCTTTGGACCAAGGTCATGCTGCAATAGTCTGTATGTTGTTCTTGACTGGCTTTGTTCGCTTTGGTTCTTAAATTCATTTCGTGTAGACTCTTCTATTTTTGATATTAGATCTTGTATCTTACTCCTTGAGGGCATCTCGTTATTGTATTCCAAAATGACGCTGTGGACGCTGCTTTGCCTAGCCCATTCATTAAAAAATTGCAGATTTCCCCTTTGGAGATACTTCAGTACTTTGTGAGGGAGACGGTTGATCGATAGTGCCATGACTTTCTGGATGTAGCTGAAATGAAGTTCGAGAGTCTGTATATAAAGTTGTGGTAAACCTGTTTCCAGATGTACCATGTACATAGATTGGAGTGTTGTATGTTAATCTGAAGATTTTTTGACAAAATATCTTAGAAGTTGTTCCACATCTTCATATTGGTATATCCCCCAGACTTGTGCCGCATAGCACATTATGGATCTCATAACTGCATCAAAAATCTTATACTTCGAGCTCGGAGGGATATTCCTCTTGCTCAACACTCCATTCCAGGTAGTATTAATCGCGTGTTTTGATTCTTTTAGTTTTTCTTGTAAGTGTTTTTTGAAAGACAGTTGTGGTGTCATGAGTAAACCAAGATATTTATACTCCTTGACTATTTCGAGATCTTCATTGTTCCAAGTCCAGCAAATCGTCCTGGTCCGTTGCGAAAAATCATGATTCTCGATTTGCTCGTATTAAGTTGAAGATTCCATAAGTAGCAATATTGCTGTAGTTTGTTGATCATCAACTGCATCATGTTGGGGCTCTCTGCTAGTATGACAATGACATCAGCATATAGTAGCAGCTTTATTGCAAGACCATCATTATACCACCAGGTAGGGAATCTTTGAGATCATGAAGAAAAATTGAGAAGAGTATTGGGCTCAGAAGGCATCCCTGCTTGACTCCTGTTTTTGTCTGAAACCAACTAGACAAAGTGTTTCCATCCCATACCGCCGTAAGATTATCCTCATATAGATTCTGCAATACCTTAAGCATTTTCGTTGACATCCCTAGGTTACTCAATTTAAAAAATAGAGCTTTCCTATCAATCGAGTCGAAGGCAGCCTTAAAGTCAACGAAGAATGCGTAAAGTTTCTTTCCTCTATCCAGGAACGACTGCGCAATGCCAGTAAGGGAGAAAATATTGTCCACGGTGGAGTAGTCTTTTCGGAAACCCGCTTGGAACTCACTGAGTAGATCGTTGTCTCGGATCCAGTTCGTCAGTCTCTCCAACATAATCCCAGTAAATATTTTTGTCACTGTATTGAGGAACGAGATTCCTCTGTAATTGCTTGGGTCTTTTGGGTCACCCTTCTTTAGTAAAGGAAATATTATATTTTTCTTGAAGCTTTCCGGTGCCTTTCCAAAATTAAAAATAGAGTTGTAAGCTCTTCTAGAAAAGTTTCGGTTGAATTTATGAAGAATTTATATGGAATACGGTCTTCATCAGGAGCTTTGTTAGTGTTGCAGCGGGAAATGACTCTGCTTACATCTTGTGCAGTTATTGGGCGATCTAGCTCTTCTACTTCCAAAAATGGCAGCGCAAGGTGAAGTTCGTTTTCATTGAGATTGTTGTTCAGGAGTTTCTCGAAATGGGTTGCTAACATAGAAGCATCAACTTTTATATTCTGCCCAAGAGTTGTGCCGTTTATTGTCTTCACGTTCTTCCAGAAGGATCTGCTATCGTTAACATCCTTTAGTTTCAATGCTAGTGTGAGAGTGTATGCTTTTTGTTTTTGTTCGCACAGCGCTTTGTACTTTTTGTTTGCTTCTTGGTATAGGTATTTCGTGTTTGTGGTTCCAGTTTTTTTCAGTATCCTTAAGAATGCGAACGACTTTTTTCTGGCTGCTTCGCATTCCCAATCATACCAAGGCTGTTTTTCCTTTACCCTTTGTCTCGATTGGAGTGGTCTTGCGGCTGTGACTATACAGGTTGTTAGCTCGTCTGTTCCGTTGATGGTTTCGATCAGTCTCTGATTTACTAGCATAAGTTCTTCATCTAGGTTTGATCTGTATCTCTCTTTTATTTGTTCTCTCCATTGCAGCTTTGGTAATAGATAACTGCGATCGATGGTGTTGCCATCATCAGAGCTGTATATCATATTTGAAGATATTGGTTGGTGATCTGAATGAGTTAAATCATTCACCTTAAAATCATCGACACACTCAAGCCATTTCCCTTTAATGAAGCAGTAATCTATCGTTGAGCACGCAGCACCCCTAATAAAAGTTAAACTTCCTTCTTTATCACTTTTTGAGCGACCGTTTAGTAGTGTTAGTCCGATGGTTTCACACATTTCTATTATTTTTTTTGCCATTTCCGTCGATTTTTTTATCAGTTGATGCCCTTAATTCTGCAAAAAATTCTGGTTGTCTCCCTTCGTTAATAATTATTTGGTTGTCTCTAACCCTACCATTGAAGTCTCCCATAAGCATAATATTTTCCTTCTCAAATTCCAACAAGAAGTTATATAAGCTGGTGAAATCATCCATCCATTTGTTGCAGTTTAAGTGTATTGGTATTATAAACATTTTTCCTCATTTGCTAACAATTTCGATTATTTCTCTGTTCATTACATTTACAAAATTACATTTGATTACATTTTTCAATTCTTTCTTAACTATACAAAAAACCTCCACTAGCCCTCCCCTGCACAGACGATCTCACTGCTGGTATCCAGAGTAGTTCATAATGTTGAAAGAAGTTATCGAAAAGTTCCATATTCTTATCTACATAAGTTTCATGCAACATAAAAATATCATATTTATTTATAAATTGAAAAAAATCATAGAATAATATTTTATTGGCTAATCCTGCTACGTTAAATGAAAAAATACTTAATTATTTGTTTGAATTACTAATTTTTATTTTATTTCTACAACGGCTGACGGCATTACAACTTAATACGCTGAACGTGTTCATCGAGATTCCCTTCTTGTGTTCGGCTGGACTGACTGCAACTTGCGTTTCCATCATAATTTGACATTTCTTGATTGTTACTTAGCAGCTGTTCAACTGTCATCCCATCTTCTTGATCGCACGTCAATCTATTGTTTACATCCAGATAATATTTTTTTCCCTGGATTTGGAGTTTGTCTCCACGAAGTTGTATTTTAATATTTGGATTTGTTGATATACATAATTTGTTCTTTTATTTTGATAATTTGTCTTCGCTTTTCACGCGCAGCAAAAGGATAATCTCTGTGTATCGAAATACCAGACCCTTTGAGTTTACTTGCGGCTTGCAACATGTGACTAACGTGTTCTCTATTTTGAAACTCAATTAAAACATTTCCAACATTTGCTCTTGTAGATCTAATTTCTTTCGTTGGTGCAAC
Source organism: Eupeodes latifasciatus (assembly GCA_920104205.1). Classification (NCBI taxonomy): domain Eukaryota; kingdom Metazoa; phylum Arthropoda; class Insecta; order Diptera; family Syrphidae; genus Eupeodes; species Eupeodes latifasciatus. The sequence continues at coordinate 113,768,442 of OV049926.1, forward strand.
AATTGCGGGATTATGGTTCTCAAGCAGATCCATGCAGATTGATTTTGCTTTCTCAGCGGCGACTTCTCCATTCTCAACAGGTATGTGTACAACTATGTTTTTTTCATTGGTTTTATTTGAAAGCCACTCTACTTGCTTCTCAAGAGAGATACAGCGGGTTTCCATTGTCTGCAGTTGAGTTTGAAGGTCAGCATTCTCTTTTTTTATCAAATGCAATTGTGCCCCGATTCCTTCGAGATCAGATTTTGTTGCCAAAAGCTTCATCTTTGCGTCCAAAGTTGTTAATATGGACTCGCAGATCATGGTTTTTAAGTCATTTACAGACAGATTACTAATCGCCAATTCCCCTGAACCTCCCCGTTGTTTTACTGGTGGGAATGTGGGCGAGGTGTCGTGCAGACCCCGTTTCGGTTGTTGAGTGGTATTAGTGAAAAATTCCAAGCCTTTGTTCGGTGGCGGTGTTCGGTTCATTTTTAAAAATTTTAAATCTCCAAAACTGCAATTTCACTTACAATATGAAATGTTTTCGACTTACCCTTGCAAGGATATAAGTTTAAGTTTCAATTGGCGCACTTAAGCGAATTTATTTCGGCACTTTAAGGAGTATTTTCTTTATAAACAACGGAGCTCAGTCGCAAACACTTGTGATCCACTTTACTCTCACACTCACTCCAGCACAAAATTATTGGCACAGTATGTTTGTCTTAAAATAAATACTGCTTTCTGACAGTTCTACCAGCTAAATCAAGAAACTGCATTTATAGTTATTCAAAAAAAATTTGTTTGTGTGGCAAATACTAGTTATTTTGACAAAAATAATAGTTTTTTTGTGAAAATAAAGTAAAATTAATTACAATCAGCCCAAATCAAAAAGAAACCACCGAATCAGAAATAAAAATAATTTTGTACATGCATTTTCAAGGCAGGTCAAATTATGGACAGCGATCGATACACAGTCGCAGCGTTGTTCAGCGTTTCAAAGGGGGGGGCCAAATTTAAAAGTGCAAAGAATTCTGGTCGTCTTCGTGAATGCAGCCGAATTGTACGGAAGTTAAAGTTAACCGTCAAATAACATCAACTCAAATAGCTGATGAAGCCAACCTTAAATTTGCGAAATCAGTTTCCCCCTTTGACCATAAAAAGGAGTAATCCAAGAAGCTGACTACAACGCACGAATTGCTAGGCGTTGTCAATGATTTCGTAAGTCAACCAGAAAAAACGTTTGGAATATACCTTTGAGTACGGAAGCAAGTCAGATGCTTTTTGGGATGATGTACTCCTTTCTGACGAGAGTAAGTTCAATGTTTTCCGTTCCGATGGCCATACAAAAGTGTGGAGAAAACCAGATACAGCACTTCAAAAAATAACTTGGCACCTAAAGCAAAACACGGTGGCGGCGGAGGAGTGATGGTATGGGATGCATGTCTGCTGGAGGTGTTGGCGAGCTTGTTTTTAGCGACGGAATTATGGACAAGAAAGTTTATATTCAAATTTTAAAAGAAAACTTGAAAAAAAGTGCTGAATAGTAGAACTTAACAAGCTCGTTCACAGGGCCGGATTTAGAGGTCCAGAGGCCTCGGGCAGTAAAGGAGCGGAGGCCCCTCACCCCAAATTATTTTCAAAATATATAACATTTTTTTTCACTCGAGTTTTTCAATAAATAATAATTTATTGTGAAACCAAGTAGATTCTTTTAGTATTGAACAAACACATGCATATAAATATAAACGGAAAAAGGAATTATCTGAAATTAAATTTTCGGGTTAACGAACGGAACCTTGATGATGATTTCGTTGAAATCCAGTTCTCGTGGTAAATTTCTTTTAATGCTCAGAAGAGAAAGCTTCGATAGACGGTTTTGTGCCATCGTGGTTCGAAGCCTATTTTTTATAATTTTCATTTTTGAAAATGAGCGCTCTCCAGTGCAATTTGTTACCATCAAAACCAAATACATTCTCAATGCAATTTCGAGCTTTGGGACTGTAGCTCTGAAATTTTGATTTTCGAGCTTGTCACGATGAGGTGGATTTTGTATGACAATCGAAATCGATATTCTTCAATAATTATACAAATAAATTACTATTGACCGACTATGATTTTTTTCAATTTCTTGCATACAGTAAAGTTCGTGAATAATTGATGGCATTTAATTGTGTCACAATAATAAATCTTTGCTTATCAAACTGCATACCTGACTGCATAAAGAAATATGAAACAAATTACCAATTAGTCAATAATAATTGATTTCCGCCCCGGTTGCCCTCCCCTAAATCGGGCCCTGCTCGTTCACGTTTCAGCACGAGATTGACCCGAAACATACGGCTCACGACGTGCGTATGTGGTTAGCACATGGGCTTTTACACCCACCACAATCCCCGGATCTCAATCCAATTGAGCATTTATGGGAAGACTTGGATAGACGCGTAAAAAAGCGTGTAATTTCTAATAAAGCTCAACATTCTAGATACAGCCAGGTCATTTTGGAGCGCTGGTTGAGCGTCCAGAGCGTTTTTCCACATAAAATGGCGGAGTCACATACACCCAAAAAAGTCGCGTGCACCGTTTGAACCCCTCCAACTAGCATTGATTAAGAAATGGCAGAACATTGGAGAAGGAACGATCAACAATTTGATGCATTCTATGTCAAGGCGTTCGGATGCTGTAAAGTTAAAGGGCCTGCCTACTTTATGTAAATAACTTCGTCAAAAGCTTTAATATATGGTGTGCCAATAATTTTGTACTGGAAAAATTAGATGTTTTCTTATTTATTATTTTTACTTTAAAAGTGGACAACTTATGTTAAATTAAACTAACTGCGTTTATTAGCATATACGTATGTATGTAGATGCATATACCAAAATAGCGTGTTTCCAAGGCTAAAAATGTTGCTTCAAAGTTTAAAAGCTTGCTGTGCCAATAATTAAGTGCGGCACTGTGCTTGTTATAAACGGCAAACAACATCGTATATTTGTAAAGCATTGTTTAAACAAAAGAAGACATTTCCAGAAGAAATTATTTAAATAAAAGTATTTGGAACTTGTTTATTGAACAACAGTGGAGCAATAAAATTAAAGAACAAAACAATTTATAATGAGCAAACAAATTTGACAGTTATTTGATAAATATTTGTAAAGTTCAAATTATATAAAGTATATATAAAACGTTTTATCGCTTATGGATGTTGACATATAAAAATAAGTCAATTTCCAACATTATTATTAACAGCACCTAAAGTGAAACATTATGACTTTGATTGTTTTAAGTGCCATGGGCAGTTTTTTTCGAAGATGTAGTTTACGATAATTTAATATGAAGCTGAAGATCGCTGCACACTAGTTTTTTCTATTAAAAAAAAAAACACAAAAATACCGCAACAAATTGTATCCCGTTTAATTTTGTGTCAGTATTAAAACTTTGTAAAATATCTTTTTTTTTTAAAATGCAGATGTACCAAACTAATGGTCCCTAAAAAAAAAAGTAAAAATGGTACTGTGTCGAGCAAACCTTACTCTAGTGATGATGTTTTTTAGTTTTTCCTTTTAAGTGATTTTACGTAAGAAACCTTCAAATGAGAACTAAAAGTTTATAACACTATTACTTCGCACCAGTGAATGGTACACATAAAAAAGTACATGAAAACAAAATAAAAAATATCGTACCTAGAGTTTGAAAATTAAATTCCTATTTTCAAACTCTAGGTACGATATTTTTTATTTTGTTTTCATGTTTTTAGCCCATTTTTCATAAGAAAAATGATAAACTACAGGAAATACACATTAAAAAGTTAGCATATTAGTTTGAAAATTCAATTTAAAAAGTAACAGACATAGTCACTGGAAAAATGTTGGAGTTTAAAATTTTCTAGGTCTGCAACTATAAGCAAAAAAGAAAAACAAAAATGCAGCGATTTTCAGATTCATAATTTGGTTTAGTTCGATATGTACATTTAATTTTTAGAATATTTTTATAACTTATCAAAAAACTAACAAATCGACGTAATAAGAGATTCATATTAGAAAATTCTACAACTAAACATTTTCATAAAAAGTCTACATTTTTATAGTAAAACTTTCGAAGACAGAAATCGCAATAAATACAAAATGAATTTTCAAAAAAAACTCCAGCGTAAGGCCATACTACACTCAATTATTAAATTCCTTATAAAATAAAAATTCACTTTGTCTTTCAAAACCCACAAATTATAGTTATATGTTTGTTATTAAGAAAAAAAATACTTATATATAAACAAACAAAAACTTACCAGCTATTTCTTCCAATTCAGCCATAACTTCTTTGTCGAAAAGTGGCGGAAAACGCTTTGAGAAAAAGTCCTTTAACGCCGTTGCCACGGCATTAACTGGTATGTCCAACGATTCAATGTCAACATTCGAATCTGTATTTAATATAGACTTAAGTATCATAAAGATGTTACAAGACACAATCGTACCTTCTTCAAACTTTTGAAACAACAAGTCCACATGAGCACGATTTCCAGGAACACGATATATACCCTCGGAGTCCAAACCTTCCTGCTCAATAAATTGTATACATTTATGTAAGAATATTGGAATATTATTTTTATCCGATTGCATAAATTCTGGCAGCGACGATAGAGCGGTTTCAAGATTCTCAATCGCACCAGATGACAACTTGCTGTTTTGCTTAGACTTCCGTTTCATTTTCTTTTCTTGTTCTTTTTCTTTGTCTTGCTGCTTTCGCAATTTAGCTTGTTCTTCTTTAAGACGGCGTTTCTCTAGTTTTTCTTCTTCTTTCCAATTTTTTGGTTTTATTTTCATATCAAGCAGTTTATCATTCTCTCCGGTTTTTGAGACCATCCCAAACTGAAATTTGAGAAATGAAACCATATCTGCGTGTGAAGTCACTGTCGTGTCACTTACTATGGGCGAATTATTATCTCTTGGAGACGACACATCTACACTTGATTCCTCTTCTTGAACATCGGTATGCATGTTTTTAACTGAAATAATTACTGATCATTATAATACAATTTATAACAAATTTTACCTTTAACTAAGTTGTGTACATTTTGTTTTGTTCAAAATTTAACTAATTTCTTTAATTTACCTTTTTCAAGAGTTTTCATTTTTTGATAATGCATCGGAATTTCAGGGGGACTCACAAATGTTCCAAAAGGTGGCACTTTTGGAGGCTGTACGGGGATGGGAACGCGCTTTTTCCTTGTACGTTTATGTGTCTGTTGTTTGCGGTTCATCTTATAGTAACCGTCTCTAGCTTTTCTTTGTCCTGATGAACTCGAGTCGCTATCCGACTCCGAATACTCTGAATAAAAAACGAAAACAAGTGATACAATCCGCTCCTTTTCATTTTTAAAACATATACAACTAATTTAGCATTGTAAACGTTCAAATCTACATCTTGCTTTATGGTATGAATTATGAAACAAAAAATAAACATACTATTTTTAATATAGGGAAAGGGTAAATTACACACTCCTCCACCAAAAACAAATTAAATCAATTTTTTGTTTATTAATGTTGTGTGGACAGTTTTCACAAACGATTCATTTATATTTTTTAAGTTGTATGTACTTTAAATGCAACCAACCCATCTACACACTAAAAATCTACTTTACTCTTTTTTATTATTATTATTATTTACAAGTAATATTCAAAAAAAAATAATTAATTAAAAATATAAATATCGAATTATTTCGAGCATTATCACTATTTTTCTGTACTATATTAGTGCAAATACAACATGTTTTTGTTGATAGGTAAAACTTTTTGCTTGCGATCAAACTTTTTGGAGGTCACAAACGCTATTTAAATTGAATTTACTTTGTTCTTTATCCCGACGGTGTCTAGATTTGCTCGATTTGCTTGGTGTCAAATCATATGGCAAGTTGTATATTTGATCATTGTTACCTTCATCCCCGTATGCGTTTTTGATTTGTGCGTATTCTGCCATCTCATCGGAATCATCTTCGGGAGCCGCAAGGGGAGCATGATCAAATATTGACGATTTATTATTTAAATTTAAAACGTTTTTGTTATCACCTTCTGCTAAATTGGTATCACTGCTCACATTCATCCGGGCAACTGCATCACTCACTAGTTGGAAGTTCTTCAGATTTAGTTTTCCAGGTTGCTGTAAGTACAAATTAAAACCATCTTTAGTCCCTTCTGATCTTAACGCACATAACTCAAAACAAAGTGCATGGAAAAAAAATATAAAATAAAAAATAAATGCAAAAATATATATTTTAAGTTGTTTTAAATAGAATATTGCCTTGTTATTTTAATATTTTAATATTTTCATTACAAATAATGCAAAAACTTCAAAATAAATTGTGAAATTGATATCTGACTTCAGATAATATCAAATACAAAAAGAAATATTTTCTATTTAATTCAAAAATTATCATTCACATTTATTCATACGAGTACAATGAATAATGGGGGTTGGGTTTGTCTTTTTTCAATTTTTATTTTAGCAAAAACAACAGTACGAGTCCCAAGATGGGAGAAACGTTGCTACGTGTAAATATAAAAATTATAAAAAGTTGTAAAATATATTTGTTAAATGAATAAAAATTTAAATATAATTCATTTATTTCAATTACATTTCATGCTAAAAATATTACAATCACATTACCAATGCACTAATAAATTGAAATAGGTGGCGCACCAATATTTGTGAACTAAGACCTAGTGACTTACAACTCTCAACCATTCCTGTGTGCGAGTCATGTCAGGGAAGAATTTTTACTCTTGGAGGATTTGTCAATTCCTCCTATTTGTACTAAGGTTACGGTAAAAAGTTTCCTTAAGAAGAGGAAATAGTGATCTATCGTTTACTAAGTACATATTATTTTAGTTAAGAAGGTAGTATTTCGGTATCAGTTATAAACAGGCACTTGATTGCAGTTTGAGTATTCACGTGTAAGAACTAAGAAACAACTGTAAGCTCATTCATATAAAATCGATTGATATTTTTCCACTTTGTCCAAGTGCATGGCTTTGTACTTTTTGAACTTACATGGTGGAATCGAGATAAAAAGCAAACTGAACTGAGAGCAAAAAAAGTGTATGTCCTACGAAATGGTCAAGCAAGCGGGATAATAATATTTGTATTGTAAGGCGCCAGTTATAGCTATCATTGAAATCGACCCGGAAAAATTTTTGAATCGATATTTGACGGTGTTTCCCTTTGATTAGAAATGAAAAATATATACTGATCGATCGGAAATCACACAAAGAATTTTTTTTGAGAAAAAAAGTGTAATTGCACATTTATTTTTCTCTAAAAATGTATTTTTCTATTTTCCGGACGGAAATTAATTTTCCTGAACAGCTGATACTTTTATGTTCAAAAGTGAATGAAAGCTATAAACAACCTGCCAAAAAATTTCCAATGTTTGTTTTCAATGATGAAAACCAATGATAGCTATAACTGGCACCTAACTAGACATTTAAGGTACAACTACAATAATCAATAATCATGCACTCTAATACTATTTAAAATAAAATATATTCCCAAAAAATTACAAACCTTCAGAGTCTGACTAGGTCCTTTTGGCCTTATTTTATTTGCAAAACTGGATTCGTTTTGCCTACGTCCCGTAGTAAAAGCATGATGATTTGACCCACTAAAGTTATTCCAGATCGTGTTTCTCCTAACACTTCCACGAACATCGTGCTTTTCGGCATCTCGACTTATAAAAAGTTGATCGTCCAGCCAACCTATTAAAAATAAAAAAAAATCCGTATTAAAATATTTGTTATGTTGATAATGCTTTGACTTCATTCTTGAAGACACAAATTTAGTGATAATGATGAATTGATCAGAAAATTATATTCAATAATAAGAAACAAAACTATTTGTATGTTTAGTTTTTTTTTAACCTGAATCATGAGTTGTCAATGAATCCTTCGAACCGCTCACATCCGCTAAATGAAAGCATGAAAAAATTCCCCAGAATTATTACAGTAAAATAAAGAAACAAAATTTAATAAACAAAAAATAAATACGACACAAATTTAAATTAAAAAAAAAAACTAAATATAAAAACAAACAAACAAAAAATAAGAACACAAAACTAAAATACAACAAACAAATTATAAAATAATACTTTACGAACAAAAATATACTAAACAGCAGAGTTGTAAAAGAATATAACAATTTTTGAACACATTCTTTAACAAATTTCATTTTATGATTACATTCAGTGACTCAATTTTATGATTTAAAACAAAATAATAATAACAAAATTACCATTAATTTAGTTATTCTTAAATTTGATTTTTTAAATTTCTATGCAAACGTTTGTTGCATTGAACAAAGAAAACATTTTTAATGATAACACTATAAATTTGTATGAAAATAAATATAGTTTCTGTGTCCCAAGTAATTGTTAAAAAGTTTACTGATTCCCGAATTATTAAATTGGTTATTTTCAATTTATTGTTAGTGAAAGAGTTTGAAATCATTTAGTGAAATATGAAATTTAAAGAATGTTGAGGGTTTTTCAAATCTTAAATTGAATTATGTAAATGAAATGAATTCATCGAATGTTCTCATTTAAGTTTCACTCAAACATAATTTTATTCTTTTACAACTCTGCTAACTAAATGGCTTCTTTTGACAGATTTACATGTTATCTCGTCTAAACTGGACTGAGATGCTGAAACTAAATTCCCCTTGAATTGACGCATTATCGATGAAGGAGCCATGTGGTGATCTGGAGGTGCAGGCTCTGGGGGCGTTGTTGGTGGTGGATAAATCTGGAATCCTATAGGCAAGCAAACATCGGAACATTGGTTATAGACATCATTAACATCACAAACCATGTATGCAATGTTGGACAGCAAAAAAGACAATATACAAGCATACAAAATACACATTCAAGAGCAAGTTGGGGATGAGAGTTAACAAAACAATACAGTATAAGAATTCAATGAAACAACAAAGAGAACAAACTTATAGAATAGAAATTAAAAAAAGAAGATTAACACAATAGTAAACAAATTAAAAAACAAAATAACATTGTACATTCAAGCAAACTAAAAATACAAAAACAAAAACATATTTCTTTAAATTTTAAATAAAAATGGTAATGGTGGGTGGTGTTATCGATGATGGAAAAGGGAATAACTTATCCAGAAAAAAATGCATTACCTTGATGTAAAAGTCTAGCTTTCTCATCCTTATCATCATCATATGTATCATCCATGGATATATCTTTTTCACCTGTGAAATGGTCGCTCGTTTATTTATGAGATGACATATTTTAAATCAAGTAAATGCTAGGAGCGTAGATAAGGAAGCAATTTAAAAACAAACGGGCGCGGCGGGTTATGCCCAATTTGTATGTATTTTAACAGTGAATATACTATTGTTTCGAAATAATGGATACAAAGCTAGACTAGACAAAAGTTTAAAGAATATTGCCGATGGGATGGATTAATAGTTATTTTAAATTTCGATTATAAGAACCCTTTAAATTAGCATTTAGCATTAACATGTGATTCGATTTCAAATTGAATTTGAAGCGAATTATGGAATTTATTAATGGAACTATTCTTACCTTAGTTACAACATACATACATAAATATTTCTACTTCATTTGAAGAAAACAAGTTTGTTCAAATAATTTAAGGGAATTTTTAAGACAACAGATGATTTTCCAGATCAAAAATTAGTGAATTTATAGATATTTTGTTAATTAAAAACAAAATTTAGTTTTTATAAGATACAAAATGGTATTGCTACTCTTATCATCATGACTTAGAATCAAACAGACACACAGATTGATTACAAAAACATAGTTTTTTCACAAAAATCGTAAATAGTCAAAGAGTGTCCATTTCTTCGAAACAGTATAATTATCGGGGCTTCGAGTAGGGACTTGACAACTTCATCACTTCATCATCAGTAAACATTCAGTAAACTCAACATGTTTATCATGACAAAGTACACGAACGAGCAAAATTATAAACATTTTCTATCGAAATTCGAAGTCAGTGATCGGATCTTTAAGACAGTTAACTCCAATTTTTAGTCGTTCTTCCCACGTCTCTCGCGTAGAGAGGCATTAATAAGTTAAGTGCAACAAATTTGAGGTTGATCGAAGTGTCGAAAATATCACTGCCGTTCAAGCGTCTGTAGCAAAAATCCAAATCAGTCAATTCCACAGGGACGTTCTAAAAAAATATCTTTTTAACCATGGAGTAATTATTGGCATCAAAACTTATTTTATCTTATAAAAAATATTTATTTTAATATTTGGTAAAATTTTCAGACAAATTCAACAAAAATACTACACAAAATTATTAAAAACTGATTTTCGACTCGAATCTCAAGAATAAAAATTGGGTTTCGACCAAAATATCTCTGCAACAAAAAACTTATCATATGCAAAACATTGTTGTAAACTTTTAGTTAATGTTTAAACAACACAAATTGATAAAAAATGGTTATCGACTCAAGTAGCTTGTAAAAAAAGAAAGAAATTGACAGTTTCTCATAAACTAAGTTTGACTGCTGCGACACGGTAAACGACTCAAAATATTTCAAAACAGTATTCTTGAACCACAGTATTAGAAATAAATGTTGTTCTATTTTTTTATTAGCCAATTGCATTTCTAAGTGTTTTTTGTTTCTTTGAAGCAAACATTTCTCTGACCTTTGTCTCTTACGGCCCTCGACAGAATGATCAAGAAGTAAGAATTCCATCACTAAAGTCCTCTAAATTGGGTATACAACGCGAAAAAAATCGTTTGAAATAAGTGGTTTCAAACATTTCATAATGTTATAGGAATTTCGAAGGTTTTGCTTTTGTACTTTTTTTATTTTAATTTATTCTCTAAAAGTTCTTAATGCACAATTAATGGGCTTAAAAAAATGCATGTAACTATCTTACAAATCCACACCGAAAGTACTGCAATGCTAAGTTTGCGTATTTTCTTGTGTATTTCAGTATTTATTATTCAGAAGACATTTACAAATATATTAAATTAAGCTCTAAAAAGTTTCATTTTGTCTGTTTTTTGTTTTGTGTTTAGTTAAGACAAAATAAGAATAGTTTCTTATCACTTACGGGCCAAACATAATGAGATTGCGCAACAACATAGAATATCGTATTATTCTAGTATTGAAATATAATATATTTTCTGAAGTGATTAAAGTATGATAGTTATATGTGATGCAAATTTGTGTGAACAAAAAAAATAAATTATCGACAAGAATAAAACTTACAAGTTTTTGAAGCCGCTTCCGCCGAATATAATTCCGTTCATAATATATTCCAAATTCTCAATGCAAAACAGTTGGTAATTAATTTTAAATTGTAGATGTTTACAAAATATAATAAAAACTTTCACGAACTGTATTCTATTTATTTAAACTGAATTTATAATCAAAACGATTTGAAAGGTTTCCATTTTCCTCTTGGTAGCCTTTTACTCGAAACACAATTTTCAAAGACAGTGCGAATTTAATTCTCAGTCTTTCTTATCAAATATCTTAGGCGTACCATTTCCATGCGGCACGTTACGTAATTTGTACATTTTTACGATCATTGGTTTTGTCTTTTTCACAAATAACAACAAAATGAAACTGCCAGCCAATGTCTTATACCTCCATGGATTTGCCACCAATAAAGCTTATTTATAAGATAGAAGCCATTCAATGCTCATTCGCAGTCCTAAGCGATAGTACAGCGGCAAGGACACAATTTGGTTTCGCTTTTGCTGGGCTTTTCTAATAATACAATATTAAAATATTTTTCTTAGAAATTAACAATTTATGTATGCGTTTATCATTTAAATAGAATATTATCGCTGTTGCTACTTCTTTTTTTTTATATAATAATATATAATAATGAGTTCAATTATTACAAGAGAAGACAGTTTATTAATTGAACGAATTCCAATCCAAAGCAGTCAGTTATTAATACTATAATGATATGAGCTTCACTTCTTAGAAACGATAGGTACAGGCCAAGCCCAGACTTTCACCCAAATGTGGCAGAGTAAAATACCAAACAAAATTCCAATAAAATAGAAATAAATCGTTACGGAACCATTGACAAAAAATAATAAAAAAAAAAAACAGTGCAACAATGCAATGCTTCACATAAAATTGCATAAATAATACAAAATAAAGTTAGCATTCACTTGATGTAGTGCATACCGTTACTACACACTTACCATTTAATGAATTCAATGATCTAGTTGGAAGATGTTCATAATTTTCACTCCCAGAACCATCAGTACCCGCTGTATTTTTCAGCATATAGCTTTCGTGTCTTGGAGGAGGCTGTGGCAAATGATGCATGGAATGTTCCAAAGTGCCCTCACCGGAATCCAAAGTCACTGGTTCTTCCATGTGTAGACTTTCAATTTCTGGTTTACGATCCCATACTTTTTTCAAGAACGGCGTATAAATTGCAACTGTGTAAATTATAAAAATCAAGTATAATTATTTTACTACTGATACGATATGTTATTACATTTCAATGGTTGTCCAGCTGATGATGTCATAAAATTGGCACGATATCGATCAGCGATCGAGTTTCCTTCTGTTATTAATAGCTGACATAAATCGTTATTGAAAAACGCATTAGCACCTCCATTTTCGGTAATCGCTATTATTTGTATTGGCATGTTTGGAATGTTCATTGTGAAAGCACTTAAATAGAAAAAAATACAATTAGATTTTTAAATTCAAGAAAATACTGTCTGATTTTTTACTTTAAATTTGCTAAAGATGACTTTCTTTTAGTTGAATAGAACAAAATGAATCCGTGTATCAATTCATCACGATATTGGTTTGCCCCGTGATAAGAAGAAATTATGAACTCAACTCGTCTCTTGCATTCGCCCAAGAAGGTATCTACTAAAATACTCCGATCCTGAGTAACACTCGATGTAGATTCTGACACTAAAGGAGCGAGAATGCTTTCTGGAGAATAAAGATCACCACAAAACATACAAATGATAATTCTCAAGTCTGGATGATCTGGCTGATATGAATCATCACATTTAATATCTGATAAACGTAAGCTTATGATCAAATTGTTCAGTATTTCGTAGACATATTTTTGATGAGGTGTTTGGCGGTGGCGGTAAAAATTCATTGTGTCGATAAATTCACAGTGCAACATTTCTGCTAAACGTAATCCTTCAGCACGTAAGTAGTCAATTTCGTTTTCTTTTAAGTCGTGCGGTTGATAAACTAGCACGATGGGTAGATTTTCAAATTTATCTTCCAATTCCAAATTGCAAAGCAAACTGCGTTCTAGGTTATCTTTCAATGTTTCAAAAGATTGTTGGTTAGAGTAAACACAAATTAAACCTTTAAAAAGAAGAGATTTTTGAAATTAGACAATTTAAGTTATTCATTAATTTCTACAGATCTGTTCTATTTCTTTAAAAATGTTTTTAACTAAACTGAACATTCTGCCAAATTTTGTTCTAATTTTGATTAAATTCATTTGAATTCAATGAAATTACGTAAAATATTTTGATTTAACTAATCTAAAAGTCCTAAAAATTTTGTTTTGACTAAACTAATTTTGATTTTAATAATTTAAAAGTCCTTAATTTATTACAATTTGTTACTTAGCGTCATTTGAAATGAAAATTAAAAAAAAAAAATAATTACAATATATAAACAAGAATGCCACTCAGGCAGACGGCAGTCCATTTCATTTTTTCAAAAATTATAATAATTCACAGAATAAAGAATATCTATCTATCTATCTATTTCTTTAAAATTCAGATTTTTCACTCCACTTCTTCACATATCGGTTCAATGTATGTAGTATAATTTTGAATTAATCTTTCTAAATTTACTTACCACTAGATTGAAAATCAATTGACTTAAACGATTCCATGTCTCCATTTACAATTCTATAGTTGAGATAATAAGTCTGACTATCATAAATATATTCGCCTTCACTGCCAGAACTTATTCTAATATCATTTAGTAAATCACTAGCTAAATGCTCTGATCCCATAATCAGGAGATTTAAAATACTTTCGGTGGATGGAGATTTCCATTTGTTTGATGTGAGAGTACTTGTTTTCTTTAAGCTTAATATTCGTTCAATCATGCAATCCATGCAATTTGGAAAAGCTGGACAATGTTCCCTGATTGGACAATGGATAAAGCCAAGATGTTGGAACAGCATTACTTTCCTGTCCTGATCTAGACGATCCAATAGCTTGTATCTGTCGATTGAAAGATTTTATTTTTAAGAAAATCTTTTGAATATTAACAAAGAGCTAAAATACCTTAAATCATCTTGTAATACTTCAGTAATTTCTTTAATATCATCTTGAGTAATCGTACCGGAGGGCTCTATATTTTTAAAATGTTGGAACAGATCTGCATGTTCTAGTAATAACTCCAAAAAATTGTGCTTGGCTTTGTCAATTAGTTCCCGCTGATGATTATCGTAAATTTGTTGGCAATCATGTTCGGATAATGCTTCGAAGCATTCACGTCCCATAAAAAGCACACGAACTTCAGCTAGTTGCTTGCCCGGGGTTACGTAGCCAGTCTCTTCCAGGAGCTTTTTAAACTGCTTCTTCCACCTATAATTTCACATAATTTTATTGAATTTATTTGATTTGAAATAGAAAATAAAATAATATTTCAAGTTCTACCTTTTTGGCATCCTTGGAAAGCGAAAAAAAGAAAATGTATATAACGCATTAGTTAAGTTGTAAAACTATGTGGATGCAACCAAGGAAAGCCAAAACAACTAAATGAGTATATACATATAAGGTTTCAAAAAAATACTAACTACGCAAACTGACAAACTTTCCCAGTAAGTTTATATGTACATCATTCAATTTAAATTATATATTTTATTATTGATTTTTAAGTTACTCATCAGCTTTAAATTGAACGTATTATTCCTGAACATCGACGTTGAGGATCATCGTATTTATAAATGAAAAACAATGTCTATGCTTAAACCAAACTTTAAAAAAATGCTATTAGTTGTAACATGGTGTAAGCTTAAAACGCGTTCAAAATGTTCTCTTTTTTAAAATGCTTATATCCAAAGATTGCAATCCAAGACATGCATTTAACGGGGAGGATTAAAAATAAAATTTAACCCGATGTTAATTGCAACGGTTAAAATGAATTAAAATAGGGTTTAATTTTTTTTTGTTCGACAAGGATTAATTACTCTTATGCAGATTCATTATCATCATGTTCAAAACAATTCTACTTGCGAAGACATTCAAAGTTTTCCATCTGGAAGAATACCTTCAATCAAATTGGATTCATATGCTTAAACTACTCAGGTTAGGTTAGGTTAAAGTGGCTGTCTGTGATGGAGTAGGACACACTTAGGCCAGTTTAATGGCCCATTGTGATACTACATGAATCTACAGGCTTTCTTCTTAGCTCAATGAAACCAGTTTGAGTCCCTTACGAAACGTGAAAGACTTATTATGTTAATTTGATTGAGATCGTTTAGATCGTTACAGAAGAATTCTCTTCAAACGAGATGAACACTTATGGACTTCGATAGAATTTGTAGAGACAGAGTCTAGAGATTTGATAGCGGCCTGAATATCTGAGAAAATACGGATATCAGATGTTGATATCACGTTTTCTTTAAGCCAGGACAAGACTTCTTTTATCGTCTAAAGTTCCACCTGGAACGCGCTACAATGATTGGGAAGGCGGAATAAGAGACTTAATTTCAGTCGTTCAGAGTACACACCACCACCAACCCCTACATTTGTTTTTGGGGATGGTGTAGTTTGTGTGCTTTGGAATTGATTCTAAATACTTAAGAATTACGGAGTGGCAAATTTAGATTTAAGAATTTGTTTTAATTTTAAGCCTTCAGCTCACTGAAAAAATAATCAATTTTAGGAAAACAATTTTGTAAAACTAATAAATAAGCTCTTTTAAAATAAAAATAACACAATAAATTCATTTTAAAAATTTAAAAGATAAACCTTTAAAATAGTGAATACTTTCATCCTGCTTTTAAGAATCCTTATTCCAGTAGCCACTAACACTTATTATTCTAAATTTTATTATTATTATAAGAGTGAAATTAAACACCAAGATTTAAGAGTTGATGAAAGATTTTGAATCTAGTGACTTAAATTTTGAAATACAAAAGTCTGTTAAGTTGTCTTTCAGAAATGTTGATTAGAGTAAAACAACTACAGATCTGTACTATTTTATATTAATAAATACTGAAAATCTTTTAATTTTACAATAATAAATCTCTTGAGAATACAAAAAATAATAAGTGGGAAGAGTTTGAATTTGAATGAAAGATATTTTAAGTAGTTCTAGAAAAATTAACCATAACCCAAATTGTATAAAAAATTGTATAAAATAATCTCATAGGACTTTAGTTTATAAATGAATTTTTTTTGCTCCTACATTATTCTTTTATTAGCATGCTTTGAAATAATATCAATGTAAATGAAAATTAATCAAAAGGACTAGATCCAACTTTTAATTATATAAATAATTGTTAATCTTACTCTAATCTCTTTTGTTCCTGTTGCAATGCATTTAAATGATTTTTGAAAACAGTTTCGGCTTCAGGAGTATCCAAAATATCAAACGGAATTCTTGCTTCATCTTCGATGTCACTAACATCACTTAAATCTGTCCACGGCGCACGTTGACAATCAAAGAAATACTGATCAAATTCTACATGATTTCGTATGTAGTTTCTAACAGAATTCCAGTCTTCGTCAGTTTCAATATTAAATGTCCCTATATCCGGAATAATATCTTGTAGGGCACCAACAAATCCATCCATATATTGTTGAAGTCGCTTGTTCAAATGGTCATCGCGTAGTTTTTTCATGTGCCTTCGAAATATTCTTTGGCCCGCTTCTTGACCAAACAAGTCTAAAAATTCGTTCCACTCCCGATGTTGTGCAAGCATCTTTGAGCCATGCGACCATAGTGTGTGATAATCAGTTATTTGATTTCGGATCAGCTTAGCCACGGCTTCGGTTCTAGTATCTAGTAGTTCTTTGCGTGTCCGAGCCGCTTCCGCATAAGTTGTTATTTTCGTACGATTTTTAGTCTTATCAATTAGCTGTGCCAGTAGTATAAAAGCCATGTCGATGTTAATTGACTCATGAGCCGATGTTTCAACTAGTTGAATCGCACCTTTATATTCCTTTCGCTGGCAAACTTTCTCCGCTTCGCGGATATAAGCTTCACTCGCATCGTCATTTTTTGTCGTAACTAATACTATTGGCTTCTTTGTCTTAAGCAGGTTCATCAGTATGTTATGAACAAATTCGACTTGTTTTTCAAGTGATCGATTTGGAACTGGGCTCACATCGAAAACCACAACAAAGCCGTCGATTGTAAGGCGTCCATCTGGCAATACTTTTTGCTCGTATTCCTTTTCAATTCCTAACTGACTCTTGCATACGTACATTAGCTTTTCAGCTGACGCTACTTTGGTTGTAGTACAACGCTTGTAGTATGGTTCCATTTTGCCTACTTTAAACGGTTGGAATGTTGCATCATCAATGAACTCAGTTTGCTCTACTACATTGAAATTGTACTCGGTGCCTTCGTCTGTGGTTTTCTTAACTTCCCCCCAGTAGAGGAAATGATCGTTGTTTACTATTCGTCCGCTAAAATCCGACTAAAATGGCCAAAATTTCAATGATAATAACCAATTCATTATGATATTTTTATTTACCTGACTCAAAACAGATATGTGATCGATGAAATAATCATCATTCATTGGGCGTATGAAACGATTGCATAGGCATGATTTCCCTACGCCCATTTGACCTTTTTCTTTTTCATTGCCAGATAGACCCACCACACTCACGTTAATTTGCTTCATCGCAAATTTGTTTACCTATAATATAAACAGTATTAAATAAAATGTTTAGAAGCATGCTTGATTAAATACAATAGACTTATTCTTAAATGTTTATAATTATTTACACATACGTAAGTTTTCTAAGTTCATATTTTTTATTAATTAAAAAACTCGTTTCTTAAAGAGTAGGATATGAAATATTTCTACGGATTATGAAATTCGCAAAACAACATTTTCAGTGAAGTAGTACATTTTCTATCTACTCATCGTGAGAAGAAGAGTGGAGTACATGCGAATATTAACCGTACGGACGAAACTGTCGTGTGTGCAAGAGTTGACTATTAATGGTTTACGTACGGATTATAACTATCCTGTATGAAATAGGCCTAAATGTCTAGACGGATTCATGGACGTAAATGATGCTGTTCAATTTTTGATAACATGACAAAGCAGACTATTTTTTTTTTACTAATCCACGGAAATTTTGTTTAAAATACTGAAAACATGTTTTAGATCAGCTAAGAAAAATGTTAAATCGAATAAAGAAAAACAAGACCATTTACCATTTGCTACAGAGTTTGAAATTCCTTTTCTGGGAAAATCAATATTGTTTTTTTATGTTATTGACAGTCACGCACTTAATTTGGTAATATTAGTAAACAACTATGTCTTAATTTAAAGACCTTTTATAAGCCTTTACAAACATGTTATATTGCTCCATTTTTTGTAAGGATTCAAGTTAAAAAAGTACTAATATTTTCGCACAAAATTATTGACACAATGGCCAAATTATAAGCTAGAACATGCTGTTCTGTTTGTTCAATTCTTCGCAAACATTTTTTATTGGATTTAAGCCTGATAATTATGATAGGTGTAGAAGTGGTTGTGGCGTCTTATGATACCATATTTATACATCGTGAGCCATATTTTTGATGTCGTTGTACCGGAATTTGAAGGCTAGTGAAAAATTTGGCTTTATGCCACTTTTATTTTTGGTTTCTGTCCATAATACCGTCGATGAAAACCAACTCATCCACACCTGCAGGAGGCATATAGCGATAGCCACACACCATAACTTTTCCGACACTATGTTGCGATGTAGGAAGTTTTGTAGTTCTGAAACCGTTCTCCAAAAGGTCACCAGTCCGAAAAAACATTAAATCTATTCGCAACAGAAAATGCAAAGTCGTCCCAAAAACTCCTGCACTTGATTTTGTATTCCTACACGTACTCGAATTGCTTTTTTCACTTTCGGTATCACGTGCCTGGAGCAAACTCCTTGCAGTCATGGGATTAACTTTTTTCCCAAATTCTTCTCCTACTTCAGCAGCAAATTTCGTTGAATTAATTTTTGGATTTGTTTTGACTTTTCGGACAATATTGTTATTTTACCGAGATCCGAGGGCGAACTTTCGCCATGGTTTTGCATATTAAGAATTGCTTTCCGATTGGATTCAGTGGTTTAAATTTTAAACCAGTCTGCTCAATTTGAAACCAAGATTGGTTTTGAATATCTGTAACTAAAGTTATTTCCGTTTTTGGCAGAGCTGTTAGATTGGGGGGCATTTTTTACATAATAATCTAGATCTACTAATAATTTTGTGGGAAAACATAAGTAGCTTTGAGTTAAAAATTTTATTTCTTTGGTAAACGGTAATACTGCCAGAAACCTTAACATTATTAGTTTTCCAATAGCTGTGATTTTTTTGAGACGATTCAACAGCATTCTATTATAAGTAACGGGTTATCCATTTTGTGGTTTCAAAAGTATAGGGCTGGAGTTCGAACATTTTTTTTTGCCAGTTGAAAGTCTGACATTTACGAAAATGCATCGCTTAACTATAGCACAACGCATACAAATTGTTATAACATACGACAAAAATGGTGATTCTGCCACAGCCACATGTCGTGCTTTAAGAGGAGATTACGGTTTGCATAATTGTCCAACTACGCAAGCAATTGGCAAAGTTGTGAAGAAATTTTAAGAGACTGGATTGGTTACAGATATTGTTAGGCCTGTGCATCATCATTTCGCAAGTACTACTGAAAATATCGCTGCTGTAAGTGAAAGTGTTGCCGAAGACAATTCCTCGTCGTTCCCAGGAATTAGGACATTATGGCGTATTTTGCATTTGGTTTACACTTACATCCATATAAAGTCCAGCTCACAAAACAACTGAAGCCAGCTGACCATTCAAACGGTCATAGATACGTCGAATTTTCTAACAAAATTTTCTTCACATTTTTCATTCGGTGGTCATGTACAAAATTGTCGTATTTGGAGTTCTGGGAATAATCAAGTAAATAAAGAGAGGCCATTACATCCACAAAAAGTCACTGTTTGGTGCGCTCTTATTTCTTCGAAAACGACGTTGAAACGAATGTCACCGTCAATCCAGAGCATTATGGTCATTTGATAACCGACTTTTTTTTGCATGCTATTGAAGAATACGACTTAGAGAATATGTGGTTTCTATAAAACGGTGCCACATGCTACACAACTCGAGCGAATATGGCTTTATTGCAAGAGACATTTCCTGGCCGCGTAATTTCTTGTCGCGGTGATATCAACTGGCCACTAAGATCATGCGATTTGACACCGCTTGCTTAAGGTGGCGCTACAGTCCAGGGCGGAACTGCGCACCGCTGGACTTTTTTTGTGGGGCTACGCGAAAGACCGTGTTTATGCAGATAAACATTTTACTCTTGAGCACTTCAAAGCCAACATTCGTCAAGTTATGGCTGAGATACCGCCCAATATGTGTCACAAAGTTGTCGAAAATTACCTCAAAAGAATCGATGCTTGCAACAATTCGCGTGATGGTCTTTAGAAAATAATTTGCACTCGAAATTACAGAGCATGATATTCAAAAACACTACAAATTTTAAGAATTTTTGGAATTAGAATCGCTAAGTGTCATGTTAAATCAATGAAGTTTGTTATTTTTTATTTTAAAAGTTTAATTTTTTTTTCAAACGAACATTAATTTGTCCAGTGTCAATAAATACATATTATACAATACCTAAAAACATGAATATCTAAATAAGGGGATCTATTTGGAAGAAAAATGCTAGTTCATAAATAAAAGACTTATTCCATTCAAATATTTTTTTTTTATTTTATGCAAGTTTAGTACGTAGACATGACATCATTTCAATCACTCACAAACCAAACTTACTGACGGGACAGGGCGGGACGGACAAAAATATGACTCTTGTGCATCGCACAACGGAAACTTATTTAAAATTGCGAATACACTTAATGAGGGATTTAATTCAATTTAATTAAATCCCTCTCAAACGTGAACAGAGAATTTAGCTTACATGCATCCCAATCCCATTCCATATAAATTATTTCCATAGGAGATGCTACACTGGCTAGAGAAAACATAAATTCAGCTCTTGTCCACTAATGCAATTACTTAACTCTATAGAAACAAATATCATCATTGGAAATATTTTGCAGCGTGAAATCTGTACAAAAATAGTGGATTGCATTTTAAATAGCTTGTCGTTACATTCAATCCGCATTTAAATTAAATAATGTACAAATACCAAGACTCTATTTATGTAGTAAATTTACAAATAAATCATACAATGTTAACTGAAATAGTTAACTTAAGCTTTTACTTCATAAAGTTACATTAACCACCACACAAAAGTTTATACAGGTATGTACCAAATACAAAAACGCTACCTTCATTTGGGAAATCTGTGTTAAATAATAAAATAATAAAAGAGGAAACAAAATTCTGTACTCTAGTTTTTTGTAAAGCAAGGCAACAATATGACATTAAAAGCTAAATTTGTTGTTCTTAATCATAAAAAAGAAATGCATTTTTGCAAATAAACGGATGTTTCAAAGAATTTTGTTTGAATTGAAAAACGTTCAAGTGTTGAACCTCAGGCTAGTTAAAATGTGTGGAATTAAAGACAAAACTCTAAAAGCCAAAGGCGTAATACAAAAGTATTGTCGTTTTTTTTTCAAAAATTATTTCACTTTCAAAAGTGATTTAAGGAATGAAATAGTAATAATCTCCTAGGTCAAATGTAGAACATCGTATACAGAGTAATAGGAAATTAAGTTGGAGTTGGTTTCACATTTTGGGCTTTTAAACTGAATAATAAATCCGTTAAGAACTAGGGCTTAGCGACTTACAACTCCCAACCATTTCTGCGCGCGAGTCATGCCAGAGATGGAGAGGACCTACAGTTTCAAGCCGAATCCGAACGGCTGATTTGAGAAAGCACTTTTCATGACAAGAATTACTCTTGGAGGATTTGTCAATTCCTCGCAAGAGGCAGTACCCCTGAAAAAACTTTAGGTGGCTCAGGCAGGGATTAACCCCAAGACCGCTAGCATGATAGTCCAATGCACTAACTATCACGCCCGTACTACTAAATCCTCAAACAAATCTTAATTTTCAACCAGTTTAGTTCAATCATAAACAAAGCTTAAGTTAAAGGAAGTATCCAATAAAATTAACAACAAATTATTGTTAAGTTTAAGGAAATTTTATCAATTTCAAGAAACAAGTGTTTAAATAAAACAATTATTATCTGCTTGAAAATGGTAAAGCATGGAAAAATCTTTATTTTGTTTTTTATTTTTAACCAAAAAAATGTTAGCTATGAAAACGTAAACTAGTTTACATAATTGAGGGCACTCCTAGAAGACGACTCAGTCAACTTTTACACAGATGGATCAAAAACAAATGATGGGGTTGGTGGAGGTGTGTACTCTGAACGCCTGATATTAAGTCTCTTATTCCGCCTTCCCAATCATTGTAGTGTTCCCAGGTGAAAGTTTTAGCGATAAAAGAAGTCTTGTCCGGGCTTAAAGAAAACGTGATATCAACATCTAATATCCGTATTTTCTCGGATAGTCAGGCCGCTATCAAATCTCTGGACTCTGTCTCTACAAATTCTACAGTCCATAACTGTCGATCATCTTTAATGGAAATGGCACAACAATTTAATATTCGCCTTTTCTGGGTGCCGGGCCATAAGAACATTTTAGGAAATAGTAAGGCAGATAAACTCGCCAGAAATGGTACAGTACAACCTATTTTACCAAGTTTGGCTAATGCTGGCATACAAATCGCTACATGTAAACTATTGCTAATGCAAGACGCTATGAAGAAGTTAAACTTCAGGTGGAATAACATCACCACGTGTCAGGTCATAAAAAGCATCTGGCCTACACTAGATTTAAAGTGCTCAAGGTGCTTGCTATCTCTAAGCACGGTCTAATAGGAAAGCACGCCACGAGGAGAGGCGTATTCTCACATGACTTTTGCAGAAGCTGCATGGATGAGGAAGAGAAGGAAACAGTTCTTCACCTCCTCTTTACATGCCAAGCTCTAGCTCAAAAACGCAAGAATTACCAAGTGGAATTCTTCTATAACGATCTCAATCATATTAACATTATCAGTCTCTCACGTTTCGTTAGGGACTCAAACTGGTTTCATTGAGAAAGCGTCAATATTCATGTCGTTTTGCAATGGGCCATTAAACTGGCATAAGTGTGTCCTACTCCATCACGGACAGCCACTTTAACCTAACCTAACCTGACATAATTAAATTTTTGATAATTCAAAACGTTGAATTGTAAAACCGTACCTAATTCATCTTCTGGCTTTGAAAAAGTTAGATTTAAATATGTCGTTAAATCTGTTTCTTATGTAAAAAAAATAGTCTGCGTTATTTTTGCTATTTCTACCTAACTTCACTCTATCTTTTTATTTTCTGAACAAATATAAATTTCATAAAAGATGCACTTAATAATTGAATTGAACTGCATACAAAAATCGGGTAGAAAGCAAACTTTCGTAAAAGATTAACAAATTATATTTATAATATGAAAAGAGGAAAAGAGGAAAACAACCAATGGCAACATCTTATCATTTCAAATTTAAATATTTTTTTTTTTTAATCTAGAGATTTTAAATTTATTTTAATAGTTAAAAAGATGTTCCGAAAATTCAATAAACAACAACAACGTATTTAAGGTAATGAAATTTGATTTCGTATGTCCCCATATTTTTGGCAGTGTTAACTTTTCTTCTCTAAACACACCACTAGCAATAGAAACTAAATTAAATTTTTACTCCACAACAGCTCGTGAAGTGCTTTGCACTTTGAGACAAAATTGTATATTCCATTCAATCTGCGAAGTTGAAAATCACTAGGTAGTTTTAGCTTCGTTTTTTTCTTTTCACAAGATCTTTTGATTAGATTTTTCATACTTTTAAACATATTTATTGCTAGGTGTAATACGAATGTAAGTTCCTTGAAACATCTGCATTTAAATTTATTGTAAATGTGTCACATTAGTGTCAGCAACTTCTATCGATACTGTTGAAGTTTGAAGGCTCTGCAACGGTAGGCATGTACTTTAGATGCCTATTTTGTTTACCCGATTTTTAAGATAATGCAATGTCACTTTATTGATAATCAAATCGCAAGATATAGTTATCGATTTATCTTAAATGTATCGCCTCTATTGCAATAACTATTTTACTACTCGACTCTATATTTCTATTTCTATTTGTTTATTTGCAATTAATGCCAAATAAAAAAAAGTTATTTGCTCACTCGTAGAAAGTACAGGTCTGGTAAGGCCGTTTGCTAGTACATGTATGACATTTCTGGACTTAGAAGTAAGAATATAATTACTAAATCAACAATATAATTCCCATTAAATAGTGTGCACAGTATTAACTGCACAGCTTTATTTGAAAAATTTAAGTCATTGGAATGCATATGAATAAATATTTTAAACAAAATTCACAACACATAACATTTAACATTTAATAATTTTGTTACTTTATCAATGTGTCAGATATTGGTATTCAACACGATTAGTAAGTAAGTAGATATCAAGACTTCTCATCAAATTGTTTTGTTAATCACATACATGACTTACTTTTGATTCTTTGCTGGATCCCGCATGTTGCCACATTGCCAATCAATTACGATTTTGACAATTGGTTGTTTTTATTTAGATTATCGTAAATACTTGCGGATAGAAACAACGCCAAATCGGTTGTTGTTTTTGTTTTCTAGTTTCTTCTAGTAACGATGTTTTCAATGCAAAAATGCATAAACAATTGTTCCTAATTGTTTTCCTATAAGTCATGCCCCATTTATTGACGTTATTTATGAGCGAGCTTCCATCAAAGGTGTCGGTGATTCAACGATAACGATTTGCCGAATATTTAACCTAAAGTGATGGAACAAAATTTTAAAAAAATTATCATTCCTTTTTCTTTGTTAATTCAGCTTCTCATATCATATATTTATATATTATGTACATACAAATACAAAACATTTAAATATTTTTTTTTTAATCAGTTTTTATTGAAAGAATAATTATTTTAATTAATGCAGTACGTATTGGCTATGAACGGTGAAGAATATTTTATGTGAGAATTTTGTTAGTATGCAAAAATACGAAAATACGAAAAGGCGAAATATAAATATACACGAAGCACGCTTAAATTATTAGGTAGGTATATTGTCGACCGATCAACAGACCTACGACGATGAGTAATAGGATGACAGCGTAATGGGTGATGATTATTTTGTTAGAGGCGATATTGAGTTAGTTAGTTAATTTGTTGATTGTTAAATTTGGTAAACATCTAGAAATTCGTTTTTAATAATTCAAGTACCTTCTCAGACAATTCTTTCTTCCTCTTCAAGACTTTTAAGAAATATAATGTGTGACATATATTTATTAATAACATAAAAGCTATTTATGTTATGTAGCTTTGACAAGTAAAGATTCTAAAATTTACAATGAAAGGTTAAATGAATTATGAGAATTAAACATTCAAAACTAAAGAACTTAAAGTCTTTTCTATAAGTTTAAAACATTGCGCAATAAATATTAAAACGGAAGATAAACAATGATATAAATTTTTCAAAATAATGGCTATTATTTGGTACCCAACTTATTTTGCTTTAAATTTGCTCATATATTTAAAGAAATCCATCTAAAATCACATATTTATAAACAAAAATTTGAAATATAAAACGCCAAAAACTTAAAACCTATTAAATTTAAGCACGCTACGTCGAATGAACGCAATTATTATTTTATTGTGCTAATAATGTCCATATAACCGTTTTTTAGTCAATCATGACTTAAAATTTTGGTATGCAGCATGTAACAAAACGAAATGCGTATGTACTGTGGCTCTCACGACTAATCGGACAAAGAGAATGTAAATTCTTGCAATGGAATTTCTCCAAGGAAATGTATAGAAGTAGTAGAGCTTAATCATCGTTTTATAACATGTTTAAGTTCAAATTAAGTTTAAATAAAAAAAATTTAATTAGCAAATAAATTAAAAAAACAAAAACAACTCCTTAATTTAACATCTCGCACATAATCGGACACTAGCTGTTTTTCCACTCTGTTAGCTCTGTAACGGTATTTTTCAAGTTAAATGATAATGTTATTATTAAGCTTATATTACGGAAGACTTTTACTTACATTTAAAGTAGTTATTTGCTCAACGTGGAAATGACACTAAAGGTAAAACAAACGTCTTTGGAAATTCGAAAATTGGTTTTGTTGCATTAGACAGGACGGTAAATCAGTACCAGAAATAGCAGAAATTGTGCATCGGAGACCTTCTATAGTTCATTACATAATTTCACAATATAAAAATGAAAATAAAATTCATAATGTGAGTAGAAAAGTAAAAGGAAAGAAGCTGTAGACCGATGATGAGAAGCTTATTTTAGGCTAATCACCTAAAATTCCTTCTTATCTTCGGAATCTCTAAAGATTTTTTTGAAAGAGACGAAATACAAAGAAAACAGCAACAAAACCATCAGAAGAAGAAACATCGCAATACGTTCATTAGAAAAAGAAAGTTTGCTAATGAACGTATAACACAGGATACGTCTTCTTGGAATAGGGAGGAACTACATATTTTTGTACTGTTATTTAACCATTAGACATAAGACGGACGGACGAGCCTTAAAGTTTCAGATGAAAGAATGTATAAATGGGAAAAGGAAATGAAGAATTTTCTCATGAGCATACTCGGTCTACTTTAAAGCATGGCGGTTGGTTACTTAAGGAATGAGGATGTGTTGCAGGTTCTGGCGATCGGAACTAACATTTTGTGGTTACCTTCCACAAAATATATCAAATGGCTAACATCAATATTTTGTAACAACATTTATGGTCCAGTATCAGCAAACTCGGAATACAAGAAAATTTCATTTTCTACCAGCAAAACTACCCAACGCACACATCTTGTAAATCAGGGTCGTGTTTATTGCATATCTGCCCTAAGGTGCTTAAAGCACACAAAAAGTCATCTGGCCTTAATGAAATCGAGCATAATAATGAATGAACTGGGATGTCGAATTTCTCAAAAGAACTTTAGAAACATTGAGGACCTTAAGACGGGCCTTCAAGGAATGCAAAAAATAGCTCCTGAAGCATGTTAGAAACTTGTTTCTTCAATACCTCGACGCCTTGAGAAAGCGATGAAATCGAAAGGATACGCAATTAAGTACTAAATATTAAGTGTCCGATTATGGGTGGGTGTTAAATTATAGAGTTGCTTTTGTTTTTAATATTAATTTAGTGTTTAATGACTTAAAGTGTAATTTTGGCTTATTTAAAATAAAAGTGTGTTCAAATGTAATATAAAATGGTTATAATGTTTTACACTCTCCAAAGAAAATGTATTGCGAAAATGCATGTTTCATGTATCCGATTAGTCGTGTGAGCCACTGTATATTTCAATTAAAATTTTCAATTAGAAATGGTATTGATACAAATGTCTATATTTTTGAAAATTACCTAATAGTATAGAATGTGCAAGATTTTTTAGCAGTTTTGCATTTGCATGCCAAATTAATTATTAATTATTTATATAAAAATAAAAAAGAATACAAAACTATTGCCTATGCATTTAAGTCATAAACACTAAGATTAGTCGTTTACTAAAATAGTGTTCATAAAACTTATTTGATTTGTTTGTTTTTTGCAAGACCAACTTTAATAAAATAATATTCTTCAAATTCTTTGTTAAAACAACTGAGCCTGATAGATTCAGCTGTGTGCCGGGTTATACAGGTAACTAGTAAGAAATTCCTCACACCTCAACATTAAAACAATAAATTAAGTGGCGCAACAATTCGTTGAGAACTAGGGCCTAGTATCTTACAACTCTCAACCATTACTGTGTGCGAGTAATGTTATCAGGGATGGAAGGAACTTACAGTTTTAGCCGAATCCGAATGGCTAATTTGAGAAAGCACTTTTCATTACAAAAATTACTTTTCGAGAATTTGTAAATTCCTGTAAAAAAACCTTAGGTGGCACAGAGAGGGATTGAAACCACACCTCCTCAACATTGGTAAAAGGAAATCTCAGAATCATAGCAGGGCATACCGAAAGGATATCCCATTAATAGAATCTCAACTTTGCGTGTCAAATGCTTAAGAAAGGATACCCTTTTAGATGTCCAAATAAGCGTTTCTTTACCCAAGACCCAAGAGTTTTAAGTCTACAAATTTCAAGAGCACAACTTATGTTACTCTATAATACCTGCGAACCTGTCCACTGTCAAAGAAATATTCATACCTAGATTCCATCTTCAAAAAAGACGAGAATATACATATACATACATAAATACAATAAATTATAGTCTTACAACTGTGAGTCTTTTCAATTTGATTCAGACAACAATTACCATATTACATGAAAAGAAACAGTGAATTTGTTTGTTTAAAAAAGTTTCATGGATTTTCTAAAATTCGTGGTTGTGAACAAAGCCGCTAATACTTTTGTACAAGGATCAAATAGTTATCGTTTTCACTCACGATTTGATCAAATTTAGATTTAGTTAACTCCTCAAATAAATAGAAGTTAGAGAGAAACTGGAAAGTTAAAATGTAATAAAACAATTTTCTGATTTTTTAATAAACAAATAGAAATTCAGCTTCTTTTTTTCGTTTTACAACGAATAAGTAACTTTTGAAAGTTTTGCTTCGTAAACTTACATAGGTACATACATTATATTTATGTAGGACAGGTACCTATGTGAATATTTTTTTTTTGTAAACTGTTTGTCTTTTATTTAATTTGAGGAATGGAAAAGTTAAAGATGAAACCTTTTTATTTCCTCAAAATTCAATTTAAGTAAATATTGGCATTACCATTCCACGCCGATTTTGTAATCGCTTTTGTCTGGTTAAGGTTAAAGTGAATATTTCTTTATAAAGGCATTTTTTGAGACACAGTTTATTTTTGACAAAGATTGTATATGCCTTGAGTGGAGTTAGAATCAAAATAAAAACAACTTTAGAAATGCATTTCATTGCGGCAAATATCACATCGATAAGTATGTATTTTTAAAATGAAAAATCAGCCAACTTTAAATTTAAAATTGCTTTGTAGAGAAACAAATCAAAATATTATTGGTTTTTGGGCAGTTTCAAATGACAACTTATCTAAAATATCGGGTGATTTTTTTGAGGTTAGGATTTTCATGCATTAGTATTTGACAGATCACGCGGGATTTCAGAAATGGTGTCAAAGAGAAAGATGCTCAGTATGCTTTGACATTTCATCATGAATAGACTTACTAACGAGCAACGCTTGCAAATCATTGAATTTTATTACCAAAATCAGTGTTCGGTTCGAAATGTGTTTCGCGCTTTACGCAAATTTTATGCGTTTTTTTTTTTAAAAAAGTTCTCAAGCTCTTAAAAAATCACCCATTATATTAAACAATGTCCTCTTTTCAATGGAGGACAATAAATACATAATGGGTGATTTTTTAAGAGCTTGAGAACTTTTTTTTAAAAACAACCAGGAAATTTAGTTATTCCAAACCCCGCTTGTAAATTTATTTTTTCTTTCATTCTTTTATAAGGTAATCTATGTATCGCACATAAGTATACTTCAAGTAGGTTACCTACTACAAATATTTATTATCTACATACCTATGTAGGTATATTGGTGGAAGCTATTTAATAATTTACATGTAGGAACTTCTCTTAGATAGATTTAAATGTTGAATTTCGTATTGAAACTAGTTATATTAAAATATTTAAAGCTTGAATGTTATTCTTTTTTCATTTTTAAAATCAACAAGTAATTTACCGTTTTCATTTTGTTTTGAAAAAATTGCCACTTTCATGTGATGCAAAGGGAAAAAAGAGTGATTCTTTAGTGAATTCGGCATGTAGGTATCTTAACAAACATATCTATTGGGAATTTTGTTTTTTTTTTGTTTTTCAGCACTTCGATAAAGAAGAAAATTTATGTTTAACAAAAACGAGAAAAAAAAAACAATCTGGGTATACAGGTTTGCCATGATAGCCTGTCGCTGCCGTGCGCATTATCAATGGAAAAAGGAGCAGTGCAACAGACCTTTCTTCCACGACCATTGTAGACACCACCCTTTAAACTACCCCTCCCAGCTGCTTATTTCACTCAAACTCCCACTAACACCCTCGTTATTACTGCAAAGTCCCAACAAATATTTTCCCAACTTCCAACTTTTTTACACCTCTTTCCGACGACCGTTAGATGAATTTTCCTTCGTAACATAATCATGCATCCACCTAGACAAGACACCCTTATTCTTCTAGCTATGTACGTAGACCCTGCACCCAAACAATAAAAGACATTTTTACCAATTACTTTAATTTTTCTTCAGGTTTTTTGATAGACGTAGGATCAATTAATTAATAAACGACCGCAACCGCGTCCGATCAGTATCCGGGAAGAGCAAATTAAAGTTTTGCGATTATTTTTTTTTACTTATTTTCATGTCAAGGCACAACGTCGACGTCTTCGTGTAGGTGGTGCTAGTTTTAGTAGGTACTTTTACTTTTTCACGAATTTTACATTTTGCATTTCATATGAACAAATAAGAAAAATGAATTAACGTATTGCACTTTAGAAATGCTTCTTTATAATTCTCGTTTCTCAATTAATGAGAAACTATGCCGCATGCAATTAAACAATTTCCGAAAATTTGTCGCCGTTGATTCAAAGACGATGCAAAGACTTTAAACCGAGGGATAGACACATTTTTTGTGAGGCTTCATGAACACCACGAAAAGTGTGTTTGTTAGAAAATATTGATGGATAGATGGATGGATGGACATTTAGTAAAATAAACTACGTTATGTATGTAACTACAATTATTATACTTTATACGTACATTAAAATGGAAAATATTCAATTCACTTACTTTTCGTTTTTCTTTATTTTAATTTTTTCTTTATTAGTTAACAGAAAAACACTGAAAATATAATCAAAAACACGAAATCGAGGTACACACACCGCTGAGGAAAAAATTTCTAACTCTTTTTACTTTTTTGAGTGAAAACTTCTTTACAAAGGAAAAAAAGAATCCCGAATACGAAAATTGGTTGGTTTTGTTTCGTATGTACGATGATGACCTTTAAGCACTCGAATTCACTATTCTCAAAGCTTGTTCACTTTCTGCTTTCACTATTATGATTTTAAAAAAGTTTTTCAATTAGGAAACTTGTTAGATGAATTTTTGTAAAAAAATTACAAATCGAAAACATTTTTTTAGCAAAAACAATTGGAGAAAAATTTTATAGTTGAGAACTACCCGCCGCCCCATATGACGCCATTTGTAAAATTCTCACTTTACTTTGGCCTTTGGTGAGATGTGAGAAAAGTGTTTTGATATAACTAAAGAAGGTGCGAGCGAGAGAGAAACATAGAACAACACGAACACTAACAAAGCCACATTGCAAACTGCAACACCGTGTTACTACTTCCAGAAGAAAGGTCGAAAAATGGTTGATAGTTTCAGAGTGTGTGTCTTTGGATGACAGATAATTGACAGTTGGGGAACTGCCAGATATCGAATAAATGTAGTGTAACATTGAATTCTAGTAGTTTGCAAACGGTTTGTATCTTTGCTACAGTAACAACTACACAAAATTACACTAAGAATAAAAAATTTTAAATTCATAGTCTCAACAAGACGCCTCGTAAAACCTAGTCGCTAGCAATTTTACATCGACCAACTTTTGCAACTTTTTGGAATGAGCATATTTCTGATTATTCCTACAGATACTCAAAACTTAAAAACATTAAGCCAAAGAAAATTCTTTAGAATATGTGAAGAACTTTCTTCATTTCAAAATTGCAATATATGGGTATTATTAATTTATGTATTTATATCTATCTAGACAAAATATTTTGCTTCGTGCATGGAAGAAGTTTTTAGTTGACAAAAAATACGTTTCAAAATTAAAGGGCTAGTGATAGCTAAAATTGGTTTTCATAATGCCGTTTATAACGATCATTGGAAATTTCTGTCAATGAAAAAAAGGAACATAACATGAACTTCCGTCCGATAAATAAAAGAATTCATTTTTAGTAAAAATTACTATTCACTTGTACTTTTCTTTCAAAAAAAATCTGAGTGATTTTCAATCGATCAATATAACCAAAAGAAAACACTTAAGGGGCCGTCTACATTCGCGGTTTGAAAAAAATCGATTTTGTTTGCATATTTTTTATGTATACATAACTAAAAAAATGTGAAGGATTTGATTGAAAGCATGCTGGTTTACGAGATATCGAGCCTCAAACCCGGACCTTAACTTTTATCTTTAAACACATTTTCCCAAAAGTAGTGTTTTTCAAAACTGGTTTTGACGAAACTATAGAAGATATGCTAAATCTGTGAAGCGTAACTTATTCACAAAACATCTCGCTAAATCTAGACACAAGACTTTTTCAAAACATGGTCAAAAAATGTAATTTTTTTTTCAAATCGCTGCAATTTTGTGAAATTTTCAAATATTCAAAAAAGCTTGTGTCTAGACCTAATTAACGTTCTAAAAATTAAATTGAAAAAATTTGTTTGTTGTTTCAAGGTTCTGAAGCTGAGATATCGTGCCATCCGTTCTACTCCATCGCACCAGCAGTAGTGCATTCAACGACGCGTCAAGGGCAAATTTTATCAAAAAAAAATCATCCTTTTTTGTTTTTATTAAAGTCCAAGAATTGACTAATCAAATAAAAAAGATTTTATTCAATTTTGTTTTGCAATCCTTCCTTGAATAATAGGCCCGACATTTGAGCGCAAAGGTAGACGACCCCCTTAAATATAAATATCCATTCAAACATTTCCCATATTGATTTCAGTGATAGTTATAAGGGCGCAATTATAGCTATCATTGTTTTTCACCATTGAAATCAATCATTAGAATTTTTTGAAAGGTCGTTTACAGCA
This sequence comes from Eupeodes latifasciatus, assembly GCA_920104205.1. Taxonomy (NCBI): domain Eukaryota; kingdom Metazoa; phylum Arthropoda; class Insecta; order Diptera; family Syrphidae; genus Eupeodes; species Eupeodes latifasciatus. The sequence goes on from OV049926.1 coordinate 113,801,547, forward strand.
GTCATAAAAACATTCATTCAGAAAAATTTCCAGATTGAATTCAATAATGGCTATAACTGGCCGCTAAATGGCTTCTAAAAGTTATTTTAATTTGACGCACAAGAAATCACAAAAAAGTCAAATAATAACAGATTCAAAGTTTTTGTTAACATCTTCATTTATGTTTTTGTTTTAAATTTAAAGTTGTCGGTATTAAAAATTACTTGTTGGTTGACAAAGTTATGTGCCTACAGGGCGGTCTCCCATATAAACCATTGGCGTTATGAGGAAAATTATAGATCTATTAAATGGCTATTTTTTTAGATAATTCCCTAAAACTATACTCATAAAACAACGATATACATGAAACACTGCGGCGGTTTTCAAGCGATGTAAAATTTTTGGTTATAGTTTTGTATCCTACAATTTTCTTTGGACTCTGTTTTTGACTAATACTAATAATAATATCTCTGTCTATCAACTCCTACTCTCACCTCCTCGCGGTGAACATCGGGTGCCTAGTACCTCAACTGGAGATTGGGTTCTAACCCCAGTGGAAAGTTGTTGGGGGCAGCAAACGAGAGAGGGGGAGAGGTGTTTCCACTAAGGCACCTCTCCTTATCCAGACGGCAGCGGACGAATTATCGAGATGGAATCAATGGTGGCGTCTACAGTTCCAGTAAGGTTGAACTACTTAGTGAACACCTTATAGGGCTTCTACGACTTATTCGGAGCCCAGGCCTATAAGGAGCGGTTTATCCGGAACCCCGTCCTTGGAGTTATACTAAGGATCTGGCCCTCCAGGTTGGGGGTTGTGCCGTCGGGGTGACTTCCTGACCACTTAAAAATCTTCTAGTTGCGAAGCACCAACAAACCTCGGATACGGACGGATTCACTGTTGACAACCCAAGCAAACGAAATAAGGACAACACATTTCGGATCTGTATGTGGAATGTTAGGTCCCTTAACAGACCACGTGCAGCCGAAGAATTAGCGGAAGCCCTAAACTGCTGCAAGGCAGATATTACCGCCATCCAAGAAGTGCGATGGGATGGACCGGGCAAACGCAAACTAAAAGACTGCAATATATACTACGGCGACTGCTACCGAGAACAGGCAAAAAGTCTTGAATTTCAACAGTATGAGCGAGCGCATCACGACAATCCGCATCAAGGCTAAATTCGCCAACATTAGCCTAATATTCGCGCATGCCCCAACAGAGGAGAAAGATGAAGAAACCAAAGACATATTCTTCGAGCTCTTGGACGAGACTTATGAGCAGTGCCCTGGCTATGACATTAAAATTATCTTAGGAGATTTTAACGCCAAGCTAGGAAGAGAAGACATCTTTGGTGGCACAATCGGGATATACATCCTGCACGACACCACCTCCGACAACGGATTCAGACTGATGGATTTCGCTGCGGGGCGAGACGTTCTGGTAGCTAGTACGCAGTTCACACATCTTAATATCCACAAGAGGACATGGAAATCTCCTGATCAATCAACTGTCAACCAGATTGACCATATTGCGATCGACGCACGACACTTCTCCAGTATACAGGATATCCGAACTTTCCGAGGGGCTAACATTGACTCGTAGTGGTCCGAGTTGTAGCCAAGGTACGGCTACGGATATCCCGGTCCAAGCCAAAACAAGGAAGTACTGTGAGAAGTTTCAACGTTAGACGGCTACAATCGCAAGAGACTGCCATGTCCTTTTCCGATCGAGTCTCTAGTAACCTCTTAAGGAGTCCTATGCTGCCTGCATTAAGCATTGAAAACCATCAGTGGCAACATTGCCTTGCAGCCATCAGAGATGCCGCCTCTGAAGTGCTAGGTTTCACACGTCCACAACAGCGAAACCCCTGGTTTGACGACGGATGCCGGCAAGCGCACGCAGCGAAACAAGAGGCATGCAAAACGGCGCTGCACAGAAGGACCAGAGCTGCTCGCGAGCTCTACGAGCAGAGGAGGAGAGAGGAACACCGGCTTCTTAGATGGAAAAAAAGAGAGCACGAGAAGCGCGCGATCGAGGAGATAGAGGGATGTTACAACAGGAATGAGGTTCGTAAATTTTATCAAAAGGTAAAAAAAAACCTCCCAAGGGTACCAGCCACGAACCGAAGCCTGTAAAGACGATCAGGGGAACATCGTAGTAGAACCGCAGTCTATGTTGAGAATATGGAAAGACCACTTCTCCAAATTATATAACGGCGATGACGAACGGAATTCCGCTATAAGGGAGATAGAACCACTCAACCTAAGCGAACGCAGATCAACAATTCCGCCTACCCGACCTAGACGAAGTGAAGATAGCTATATCTAAGCTGAAGTCAAACAAAGCTGCTGGAGCTGACAGCATCGCTGCCGAACTATTTAAAGCAGCAGGCGATGACTTGGTTTGGTAGGGAGTGTAATGTTTGAAGTATTTGGCACTACTTTTATACCAAAAAGAAAAGATCAAACATTCTCATTAAAATACCAGAGTTAGTTGAATAAAGATAATCAAATCGATAAGACGCGTTTTACATCGGTATCCTCTTATAACAAACAACAGACGAGAACGCTACATTTGGCGAAGAGAATAAAAGGTACGAGTTTATAACCAAAAAATTCAGTTTATTAACATAAAAACATGGAGGGTGGAAGAATTCCATTTTTCAACCTCAACGACAATCCAACCAACGCTGGCGATCGCTGGAAGAAATGGATTGCTCGTTTTGAAAATTTCCAAATAGCGAGTGGTATTAACAATGTTGAAAGACAAAAAGCATTATTGTTGCATTATGCAGGTGAAGATGTTTTCGAGATCTTCCATAATTTGCCGGAGCTGACCACAACAACAAAGGAAACCTTCGATGAAAATGGCGTGAGGAAAACAGTCAAGATGGACTGCTTCGAGATAGCGAAACAAAAGCTATCGAATCATTTCTCGCCCAAAACAAACATTGAATTCGAAGTATTTTCTTTTCGGCAGGCAAAACAGATTCTCTACGAAACAGTTGGACAGTTCTATGCACGTCTTTTGAAATTGAGTTCCAATTGCGAATTCTCAGACAGAGACAAAGAAATCAAATGCAAATCATATGCACAAAAACTTCGCATAGATTGAGAGCCTTTGCCTTCCAAACAAAGCCAACACTTCAAAAGTTGTTAGAAGAGGCAAAAACGATTGAAATGTCTGAGGAACACTCAATTAAAATAGAAGCGCAACAGCAACATATAACAGAACAATGCAATCATGTTGCAAGAGCGAGGCAACGTCATAACACAAAGCACACCAACACAAACAACAAAGGCGCGCAAACACAAAAATAATCCAACAAGAATCCTAACTGTAGGAACTGTGGAAACAACTGGCATTCTGGTGGGCTTCAACAATGTCCAGCAAGAAATATTTTCTGCGATTTTCGCAAGAAGAAGGGACATTTTGCTAAAGTCTGCATGAAATCGAATTCTTCAAATAATTTAAAAATAAACAACTTGAAACAAACAGAAAATGATGAAACACAAGATTCCATATTCAACATAACGCTACTAATAACAATTTGCCAACCATAACAGTTCCCATCAACAAAACACCAACGAACTTCACAATTGATACAGGGTCAACAGCAACAATAATAAGCAACAACATATTCAACAAACTAATATACAGACCAACATTAACAAAACATACAGGAAAAATAATTCCATATAACTCCACCACTTCATTGCCGATAATAGGAAAATTCACTGCTAGTCTTTCTTTTAAACAACATTCCATAGCCGAGACAGTTTACGTAATAGACAGCCAAGCAATATCCATATTTAGTTACAATGCATCAAAACAACTCAACATAATCCACATAGTTCAACAGTTATCAAACAATATCAATCTCAACATCAAGCAGAAATACCCTGAAGTTTTCAGAGGAATCGGGAAACACAACAAACACAAAGTACATCTTTTCATCGACAAAGAAGTACCACCAGTCGCACAACGTTTCCGTCGGATTCCATTTCATCTAAGACCATCAGTTGAAGACGAAATTAACCGCCTACTCAAAGCAGACATCATTGAAAAAGCAACGGGTCCAACACCTGGGTATCACCAGTGGTAATTGTACCAAAACCCCACAACCCAACAGCTATTCGGATGTGCATTGACATGCGAGCAGCTAACAAAGCCATTCAACGTGTCAGAAAAATAACACCAACTTTGCAAGACATAATAATATCTCTTAATGGCACAACAGTCCACAGCAAAATCGATCTGAACGAAGGATACCATCAAATCGAGTTGGATGAAAAATCTCGTTTCATCACGACTTTCAGCACACACTGTGGAGTCTACAGATACAAAAGACTGAACTTCGGTGTCAACACAGCAGCCGAAGAGTTCCAAGACATTATCCGACAGACGCTCAACAACATCAAAAACGTTCTAAATGTGAGTGATGACATTTTGATTTATGGGAAAACGCAAGCCGAACATGCTAAAGCACTTGAAGAGGTATTCCAACGACTTCGTGCAAACAACGAAAAAAAATGTGTGTTAAGCCAACCGCAGCTCAAGTTTTTCGGTTTCGTTTTCTCAAAGGACGGCATCCAACCTGACGCCGAGAAAGTAGCAGTTTTTGAACAACTCGAAACACCCAACAACGTTTCAGAAGTCCGCAGCATCCTTGGTATGTTGAATTTTGCTTTGCCTTTTCTTCCAGAACTAGCAACACACACCCAACCATTACGAGAACTCATTCAAAAAAACACCGAGTTCGTTTGGAAGAAGAAGCACGAAGAAGCATTAATTTTCCTGAAGAAGCTAATGTGAGATGCATCAAAACTTGCCTACTACGACATGAACAAGCCAACACATCTACATGTCGATGCTGGTCCTGAAGGTCTTTCCGGTATTTTGTCGCAATACCACAACAAAAGATATGAGATCGTGGCTTATGCAAGCCATGCACTTACTGCGGTCGAGAAAAGATACAGTCAAATAGAGAAGGAAATGTTAGCAGCAACATGGGCAATGGAACATTTCAAGATCTATCTGTATGGGACTAAGTTCACGCTCCATACAGATCACTTGCCGTTGATAAGCATCTTCAAAAATCCTCTGTCAAAACCAACAAGCAGAATTGAACGACTATTACTCAAAACACAAGAATTTAGTTTCAATATACAACATCAACAAGGCAATTCAAATCCAGTAGATTACTTTTCCCGACACCCAAACAACAACAGCAGCAACAACAACAAAAACAACATAATAGAGCAGTACGTAAATTTCATCATCAATAATTCACTACCGAAAGCGATCTCCCTACAAAGAATACAACAAGAAACAGAACAAGATCCAATTTTACAATTTCTCATCAAAGCAATAACATCCAACAAAAAACAGCGAATGGAACTGCAAACAAATATCCAGATATAAAGGTGTACGTCAAGAATTATCCATAGCAGAAGGATATGTACTTAAAGGTTCACAGATACTCTTGCCTTATAAGCTAGTTCAATGTGCCATCACTTTAGCACATAAATCCCACATGGGGATAGTCAAAACAAAACAATTGCTAAGAACAAAAATTTGGTTTCCTGATCTCGACAAAAAAGTAGAAGAAACCGTATCACAGTGTCACATTTGCCAAGTAGTTAATAATCAAAACCATCGTGAACCACTTGCAATTGTCGAACTAGCGTCAACACCATTTGAGAAAGTGTCGATGGATTTCGCTGGACCGCTTCCGAATGGGAAGTAGTTACTCATTTTGGTCGATGAGTATTCGAAGTATCCATTCATCGAACAAATACACTCAACAAAATTCTTTGATGTGAAGAAAGTTTTAACAAAAATATTTTCTGCATTCGGTACTCCATTAAATTTAAAATCCGACAATGGACCACCATTCAGCAGTCATGAGTTTAAATAATTCATGGATTTCCAGAACATTAACCATCACAAAACAACTCCGTATTGGCCAGAGGCAAATGGAGCAGCGGAACGCGTGGTGAAAATAATCCAAAAGTCACTCATATCATCCGAGCTAGAAAACCATAATTGTTTGTCACAACTGGACATGTTCTTGATGGACTATCGTTCAACTCCACAAGCAACAACTGAAGTATCTCCGTTCGAATTGATGTTCAACAGGAAGATGAATAATTTTCTGCCAACACTAAAGAAGGAAACAACAAAAATTGTCAAAAATAAACAATACGCAGATAAATGAAGACACACCAAACCAGCAGCATTCAAAGTCGGCATGCCCGATGAGTGGAATCTCAGCATAGTTTGCCCGATACATAAAAAAGGAGACCCTTTAAATTGCGCCAACTACAGAGGGATCAGTCTCCTTAACATTGCATATAAGATCCTTTCTGCCGTATTATGTGAACGTCTGAAGCCGTTCGTCAACAACCTGATAGGTCCTTATCAGTGTGGCTTGAGACCAGGAAAGTCCACTATCGACCAAATATTCACACTACGGCAGATCTTGGAAAAAACCCAGGAGCTTCAAATCGATACCCACCATCTCTTTATCTATTTTAAAGCCGCGTATGACAGCATCCATAGGGAAGAGCTCTACAGAGTAATGTCTAGTTTTGGCATCCCTGTCAAACTTATCCGTTTGTGCAGAATGACGATGGAGAATGCACGCTGCTCCATCAAGGTCGGAAAAGATCTCACCGATGCATTTGATGTCAAAAAAGGTTTTAGACAAGGCGATGCACTGTCATGCGAATTCTTCAATATCGTTCTGGAAAGAATTGTGCAAAACTCAACCGTCAACACTAGAGGCACAATCTTCCAAAGGTCCATCCAATTACTCGGATACGCAGATGATATTGACATAATTGGAAGATCAAAGCGTGATGTCAGTGGACCGTTTTTGAGCATTGCAACGGAAGCGAAGAAGATGGGTTTAGTGGTCAATGAGGGCAAGACCAAGTATATGCTGTCATCAAAAAAGGACATTGAACAACGACGTCTTGGACAAAACGTCACCATGGACAGCTATAACTTCGAGGTAGTTAAGGACTTTGTCTACCTAGGCACCGCTATAAACACAGACAACGACACCAGCGCTGAAATCAAACAAAGAATAACTCTTGCAAATCGCTGCTTCTTTGGACTTAGAAGGCAATTGAGAAGTAAAGTCCTCTCTCGAGCATCTAAAATCACCATCTATAAGACACTCATCATTCCGGTTCTTATTTATGGCGCTGAGACCTGGACCCTGTCAAAAAAAGATGAGAACGTCTTAGGATGCTTCGAGAGAAAAATTCTTCGGGTGATTTTTGGTCCCGTACGTATAGATGGAGAATAGAGGAGAAGATATAACGACGAACTGTACGGGCTGTACAGCGACACTGACCTAGTTAGCAGAAATAAAGTCCAACGGCTTAGATGGCTGAGTTATGTAGAGCGAATGGACATCAACGCTCCAGCCCGGAAGGTCTTCGAATCCAATCCCGTGGGACAGCGCAGTAGAGGAAGACCGCGACTCAGGTGGGTGAAGACCTCAACCAACTTGGCGCGCGAAACTGGAGACAGCTAGCTAGGGACCGAGATGGCTGGAGACGCATGTTGGTTGAGGCCCAGGTCCGCCTCGGACTGTAGCGCCACCTTAAGTAAGTAAGTAAGTAAGTACTAATAATAATATAGCTAGACCAGAACCAGAAGGCATGAAACATTTATTTTATAGTCGTTAAAATCCAACATAATTTTTGATCTCGTCAAATATGTAATCATTCCAAAAGAGGTGATCTGTGCAGTTGCAAGAATACTGAAACTAAAACCTTGACATACACAAATCCGCTGGCCCGGATAGTATCTCCCCTATTGTTCTGAAAAAGTGTTTTTCAACGCTGGAAAAACCACTGCCTAAGCTTTTCCATCTTTCCTACTCTACAGGACTCTTTCCAAACGGATGGAAAACAGCATTTCTCCAGCCTGTCCAAAAGGGGAGATACTATCCGGGCCAGCGGATTTATATATGTCAAGGTCTTTCCAATAGGTTCATTGGTGATCTCATGATTTGTCTCACCGAACAGTGGAACAAATCTTTACATCGTTTTGGACAAAGTAAGATTATTGCACTTGATATTTCAAAAACTTTGTTTTGTCTCCGGCTCTCTTCCTTATATTCATAAACGATCTTTCATCTGTCACTTCCAATTCATTAAACTGTTTCGCTGGCTTTCAACTTTTCATATTCGTTTCTAGATTCACGTCCTTGTCCTTCGGATTTGGAATTTCAACGTGCAGCGCATGTTAAGCTACCGCAGCCGTTGAAGATCCTCCTCCGAAAGGCAAATTATAAGTGAAGACAAGATTGTTTATGAATACAAGAGAGTTGAAGACAAAATGAGCCCTGGGGAATGCCATCATTTCAGAATTTAAACCATCTAATACTACTTGTATTGAACGGTCCAAGAGAATAATTTCTAACCTGACGAAGAAGATTTTAATCGAAATATCAAGTGCAATAATCTTACTTTCTTTCACAACGTTCCGAACGCAGTCTTAGATTTTCCGATACGGCTAGCGAGAAAATGTTCAATTCCGTCTTGAGTAGAGACTAATTTTAAATCATTTAGTAAAATGTTTAAGCAATTTTTAGCAACTTACTAAGCTTTAAAGATGATTTTCCTAATTTTAAACGATTTTAATATCTAACTATCTCTGTACAATTATTCTTATGAGAGTAGTGGATGGAATGATCCAATCAACAGTAAGATCATCCAATTAATAAGTCCGTTTAAGCGTATTTGCTTTGTTCATTTTCAAGAACACTTTTCAGCCATGTTTGGATGCTCTTTTTAGTAAGCAAAACAAAAAGAAAGGTTTAAAATTTGTAGTCCCTTAGCAATTGCTAAATATTTAGCAAATTGCTAACTTATACATTTTTAAACCCTTAACAATAGGCTGTTTAAAATTTTGAGCCAATACTTCCGAGGTACTGAAAATTCTCGGCTCCTATTACCTTCTCAAAATCAATAAACATCAGGTACAGTGGTAATCGATATTCAATGTAATGCTACTGATGACAAGGCGCAAGGTGTTGATGTGATCAATGCAGAAGGATCTAGTGCAGAGACTGCAGAGAAAACGCCAATTGCGTTTAAATACTCATGCTGCTTCTATAAGATGTTGCAGCAATTCAATCGATAAACTTGACGCTGTTGTAACAATTACGCTGGAATGCCATCTAGCCCTACCAATTTGTTGTTCTTCAGTGATTTGATCACGATACATATCTATTCCTTACTGGGTCTGCTGTTCATAATCGAGAACTTATTGTATCGGGCACCCAAAAGATGTCAGTTGCACATTGCTGCCGAATACATGTTTTAAAACCAAACAAAATGTTCCTTCTATCATCTAAGCTTGTTTTCATCTGATATCAGCAGTTAAAAATCTATGGCTTTCACCAGGTATTGTTTAAACTCTGAACACCAGCGAGCCCTTTTGGTTATCCTATATTGTCGCACCTATTTGTGGCTTCTACTTATTTTTAGCCAAAGTGTTGAAGTATAATTGGGCTTATCAAGGCTTACGCTAAGTTCAAATTATTTGATCTTCATTCGGTATCCCATGAGGTGTCTGAACACTTCGTTGTAATTGACTACCTTACCATTCGCCTGGGAAGACTTCCGTTGTGGCACGATGGTGACGTTACGTACTCTACTCCGGAACCTGGTCTTCAAAACCCGTTCACTTATGGGTTCCCATGAAGTCCTGATAGCTGTTTTTGTAAGTTCAATTCTAGTTTCCCGAGCGCTTCTAGGTGTCTTTCCGAAAAAAAGAAGTGCAGTGTAACGCGTTGGAAACTTATACTTGCTCGATACCAACCTTCGTACTTCACTAACACCTCAGATATCCATCTTATACCGAATGAACTCTCTCTCTAGTTGAAGGAATCTGGCATTTTGTGTGCCTTCGCTTCCTGGAATCAGGAGCATCTTCCCATTCCAGAAACCAATATTTGTACTGGTACAATAGCCCAAGTCGTCAACGTGGTCATTCCTCCTTTAAATTGACGACGAAATTGAGCCAAATGAAAAAGATTTGACGAATAAAATTTAAAAGAATTATAAAGAAAAAATTAGTTAAGTGAAAAAAATAACTGTATTTACTTATTTAGTGTAAATATTAACGGATCAATGAAATGCCTTCGAACAATCGTCAGATTGTTGTCCAGTTCGTCTTGGAGACTAAGATGAAACATACATTTATGCATGTCTTAATCTGACGCTCTCGAGTATGTCAAAATGATGTTTTTTGTACAATGTTACAATATCAACGAGAGTGTTTGTCAAGTCCTAATAGTCGAAATATTATATGAAAGCTTTTTTATACGCTGCGCTCGGTCAAATTTATATTTTCTACATCCTCAAAAATTCGAATTTTCTCAAAAACAAACCGATAGCTTTTTTAAAAATGTTGTCCAAATTTGTTTTCCTAATTTGGCTTCTTTCAATAAAAAAAAATATGTTTGTATTGCTTCAGAAGGGTACCTCACATAGAACCGTTATTTTGTTTTTAAGTTTTCTCACGAATTAATCAACCGATTTCAATAATTTTTGTTATGCACAAGCTCTTATACTGTCACAGCAATTTTTGATGTTCAAAAATGTCAGTTTTCATATTAAAAAAAAAATAAAAATCAAACTTCAATATCTCGAAAACGGGTCGTTATTAAGGAAGTTATTGTAATCGGTCCGATTTGTCGAATTGTAAATTTTGCTCTACGTTTCAAGGTCCTTAGAGTCGAAATAAAAGATTTTTAGAGATATGTCTGAGCGTGCGTGTGTAAGTACGTTCGTACGTCCGTTAGTCCGTATGTTCGGGAAGCTTTTTTCGTCGTCCCTATCTCAAGAACCATTTGAGATATAGACTTCAAATAAATGTTGTTATACAGAAAATAACGCAGAAAGATGCAGAAAGGACCCTCAAAAAAATTTAGTGGTTGGTTGGTTGAACATTTTGGGTAACCCAAAATATCTCACGAACTAGTAACGCTTGAGACTTGAATTAAATTTTATATTTTATATTGTGACGTGATACCAAACCAATGAAATTTTGAAAAAAAACAACAATCGTTTTTTTTATAAATCAAAAGAACTAAATTATCACCTCAAATATTCTACGAACAAAAAATGATCTTATCTCCATTTGATGACATTTGATAAAATTTTGAGAAAAATCAACTTTACAAAAGATAAAAAAAATTACTAAAAGTTGGTAAAAATTGATTTTCAACTTAAATATCTTTTTTTAAAATTTAAGATATTAGCTTCAAACTAATTTCATCTTATAAAATATTTAGTTTTCAACATTCAGTTAAATTTTGGGAAAGATCCAATCGACTGTAAAAACCTAAAAAAACATTAATAAAACTTGGTAAAAATTGATTTTCTAACTAATCTTTTCATAAATTTAAGATTGGCTTGAAATTAATTGCATCTTATGGAAAATATTGTTTTAGATATTCAGTAACATTTTTTTTTTTTCATAAAATTTAAAATCAATAATATTGGTAAAATTTGATATTCGATTCTCAATATTATCTTGAATAAATGATTTTATTCTGTGCTAAATTTTGTTGTTAACGTAAAATATTGTTCTTAGAATCCAATCCAATCCAATCTGTTGTTTATATAAGAAATAAAAATTGTCAAGAAATGCTACTAAAACTAGTAAAAATTGGTTTTCGACTAAAAATCTCGTTAACAAAAATAGATCATGAAATCAAATTATTTCGTCATATACAAAATATTGTTGGTAATTTTTAATTAATCTTTTAGAAAAATTCAACTGACAACTTTAAAAAAAACACGATACCTACAAAAACAATAGAAAAATTGATAATAAATGGTTTTTGACTCAAGTATTTATTAGGAGAAAAAAGAAAGATATTGACTTCAAATTATTTATCTCACACAAATTATTGTAATGAATATTTTGTTAAAGTTTTAAGCAAGACTAATCGACAGAAGGTCTGGGAAGTTATCAATATGGGTTGAAATTGAAATGTAAAACGTATACGCTCTAAATAATTTCGTACTAAAAATATTTTTAAACTAAAACTAATGGGTGATTTTTTTGAGGTTAGGATTTTCATGCATTAGTATTTGACAGATCACGCGGGATTTCAGACATGGTGTCAAAGAGAAAGATGCTCAGTATGCTTTGACATTGAATAGACTTACTAACGAGCAACGCTTGCAAATCATTGAATTTTATTACCAAAATCAGTGTTCGGTTCGAAATGTGTTTCGCGCTTTACATAATCGACCAAGTGAGCAAACAATTAATGCGATTGTGACCAAGTTTCGCACTCAGTTTACTTTATTGGACATTAAACCAACCACACGAATGCGTACAGTGCGTACAGAAGAGAATATTGCGTCTGTTTCTGAGAGTGTTGCTGAAGACCGTGAAATGTCGATTCGTCGCCGTTCGCAGCAATTGGGTTTGTGTTATTCGACCACATGGAAGATTTTACGCAAAGATCTTGGTGTAAAACCGTATAAAATACAGCTCGTGCAAGAACTGAAGCCGAACGATCTGCCACAACGTCGAATTTTCAGTGAATGGGCCCTAGAAAAGTTGGCAGAAAATCCGCTTTTTTATCGACAAATTTTGTTCAGCGATGAGGCTCATTTCTGGTTGAATGGCTACGTAAATAAGCAAAATTGTCGCATTTGGAGTGAAGAGCAACCAGAAGCCGTTCAAGAACTGCCCATGCATCCCGAAAAATGCACTGTTTGGTGTGGTTTGTACGCTGGTGGAATCATTGGACCGTATTTTTTCAAAGATGCTGTTGGACGCAACGTTACGGTGAATGGCGATCGCTATCGTTCAATGCTAACAAACTTTTTGTTGCCAAAAATGGAAGAACTGAACTTGGTTGACATGTGGTTTCAACAAGATGGCGCTACATGCCACACAGTTCGCGATTCTATGGCCTTTTTGAGGGAAAACTTCGGAGAACAATTCATCTCAAGGAATGGACCGGTAAGTTGGCCACCAAGATCATGCGATTTGACGCCTTTAGACTATTTTTTGTGGGGCTACGTCAAGTCTAAAGTCTACACAAATAAGCCAGCAACTATTCCAGCTTTGGAAGACAACATTTACGAAGAAATTCGGGCTATTCCGGCCGAAATGCTCGAAAAAGTTACCCAAAATTGGACTTTCCGAATGGACCACCTAAGACGCAGCCGCGGTCAACATTTAAATGAAATTATCTTCAAAAAGTAAATGTCATGGACCAATCTAACGTTTCAAATAAAGAATCGATGAGATTTTGCAAATTTTATGCGTTTTTTTTTTAAAAAAAGTTCTCAAGCTCTTAAAAAATCACCCGATATATAGAATAGAATGAATAGAATATATATAGAAGTTTATTTTTCCAAAAATATTACATTGAATAAAAAATACATTGAGTAAAAATACAGGCATGACATTAATGTCGTCTGCCTGGCTGGCAAATACTATTATTTTATAAATTTCAAATAAAGTGACAATTTCATTATACATTTTGTTATTAAATTAATGTTGCTTGTTTTTTATGATATTTAAGATTTAGTTGGCATATAAAATTAAGTATGTTTGGAACTTTTAGTTTAGTTAAAACAAATTAGTAAATAAATGTAACTTTCAGTTTAGTTAAAACAAAATAGCAAAAAAGGGGAACTTTTAGTTTAGTTAAAACAAAATAGCAAATAAAAGTAATTATTAGTTTAGTTAACACAAAATAGCAAATGCTTTGAAAACTTTACATTACGTGTATTGAAATCAAACTAGCAAAAATAGATCTTTAGAATTTTTAAAAATTTTCTTTGTGGATTTTTTCTTTGTAGTTCATCGTTCAATGGTAAATTTGTAGAGCAGCATCCAATTTGCACCATTCAGATAGTTGAAAAATTCTTCTTTTGTGAGATTATTTTTCCCGAAGTGATATCGCCTAATCTCCTTAAGTATAGGGCACGTCGCCACAAAGTGTAATATGTCTTCCCTTTCGTGTAGATTACAAATACTACATGTTTCAGCTCTCCCTGGTCGATGTGGCAGTGGCAGGTAATTCAATTTTAACAGCTCTCCTCTTATTTTGAAAACTGTGCCTATCATTCAGATTATATAAACTCTTGGCATAAAATTTTCTCTCAGTCGACAATCTCGCCGTTTATATGTATACATGTATGTATGTACATACATATATATGTAAAATGAATTAAAAAAAAACGCTCTAACGATTTTCAAATAAAAATTTTGAAAAATTAAGGTTTTTTTGAGAAATCAAATGACATTTAAATTATTGAAAACAAACTTTTTTGCAGGTACATTTTTAATTCTTAAAATACCGAACATATTTTTAAACATGCTCTTTGGAATTATGAGCGAGTTCGTACGATCCGGTCGTCGGTTTCCCTTCTTTAATCATGGCACTTGTTGTAAACCCAACGAGCCTAGCCAATCGGTATTTTAGAGGTTTATTTTTTGTTAATATAGCGATGCTGATTGTCAAATACATAATAGAAAATCCATTTTAAGGTCACTAGAAAATACTTTATTGTGTAATAGAAAGCGTTGAATAAACCTATAAAATATAAATAACTTGTTTGAAAAAGGTAGATTTCATTCCATCTTATAGCGTACATTTATTTAAAACTCAATATTAGCATTTATTTTAATTGTTTTCCTTTTTCTTTGATAGAGTGGTTAACAAAATAATTTATATTCACGACAAGGTTAATTCCGTCACCCCTCGTCTCAATCCGAAAACGAATCCTGTCGCACAAGGATACTTTGAATATTCCCATGTTTAAGTGACCATACAATCAAAACAAACTCATTCACAAAATTAATACTCACTCCAAATATTTACCCTCCAAAATATTTACTCTGCTCCTATAAATTTTAATTCGAGGATATTGTGTGTTGATGTTCCAAAAGCAACCACATTATACGAACTTGTACATACAAACCTGTGATTCATGTCTCCATTACCACCTAACATAGGCAAAATGAAAAAGGAAAAATAAAAAACTTTTTCGTCTAAAAGTCAAGACTAGGAAAATAGCTTTTTGTTTATTTTGTAGATATGTTTCGGTCGTGATGGTCACCTTTGTAGGAATGATATCAATTTACACTTTCCTATTAAGCATTTCTCATCTCTTCTATGAACACGTTTATGTTCAAGGAGTGTTTTGTTATTTTTTAAATTTTTTTTTGCTAGACCTCCTCACATCGCAAATGCCTTTTTTAATATCAAAATTTTTAAGTTCCCTTTTGACGCAGGAGTATTTTAAGTGAATTTCGTCTTTGATTAGTTATAATTATCGAAATACACTTTGCAAGGAACTGCGCAGGAATTTGTTTGACAAAAACATATATGTAAGCACAACAGTGGGGTGGTTAAGCTACCAATTTGATAGTCTAGTAGTTAATCCGTATTACACTGGTCGACAAGGTTTTCTTACTGGCATTCAAATTGCACTTTTCTAATGGTGTTTGGGCAGACTGAATTCAAATCCGACTTCAAAATTAATACCATTTTGTTTGGGTTTTTTGTCTCCTTTTTGTGTTTTTGAAATGATTGTATTAAAATTCAAAAAAAAACATATATTAATTGAAATAAAAATATATGAAGTTTTAGTTTTTAATAGATTTTATTTTTAATAATTTTCACAAAAATAATTTTTTTATTTTGGGAGGCGATGCGTTTCGGACTCAGTTTTTTTATGAAATTGTGAAAATTATTAAAAATAAAATCTATTAAAAACTAAAACTTCATATATTTTTATTTCAATTAATATATGGTTTTTTTGAATTTTAATACAATCATTTCAAAATTAATATATCACGTCAGGTTTTTGAGACGATATGAAAGTAAGTTCGATTCTTTCAATGAATCTGAAATTCTTTCAAGAAATTTAAAAAAATGTTGAAAACAGGTATTTTTAAAACTTGAGCAAATAGTTTAAATAAAAGTTTGGATTCGAAGTCAGGACTAAAAATTAATATACATGGTGTGGTAGTCTCCGGTTGTGATATAATAATATATAGAAAAACGAAAATAAAAATCAAAAGGAATATTAAATTTTAATTTTACATTTATTATTTTATTTTATTTTATTTTATTTTACTTTTGAAAAAAACAATAATTTTCACAACTTTGGATTTGTTTGATATAACGCGACGCGTTTCAAATATTATTCATTCATCTTCGGGCGTAAAATATACTCTAAAAATTAAGTCTAAAAAGTATTTTCCAAAACTATTGAAGTATCAAATTCGCAAATAAACCCTCATAACTGATGAGAATTTTCAGTAACTAGGTAAGATACCAAAATGCTTTAAATTGTATCCAAAAGATACAAAAGATTGTTAAGATTTTGATTTTTAACTTGGTTGTTTTTAGCATTTTTAAAGGGGCATATTTTACAAACCTGATGTGATAGACAGATTTAAAGGCGAAATTCGAATTTAGGACAACTTAATACTTTTAAATAGTATTCTTTTGTTTGTGCAACAGAAAAAAACGACCAGTGTTATCATGAAATGTAAAAAATCCAATTTAGGTTAAGAGTACCCAAATCACCTGCAAGTGAAGTTGATGCTCTTATAAGATGGTTAGACTGAGTTGCCTTTGACTGACGCATTTTCAATTAGGTTAAGCTGATATAACTATTTTAAATTGCACATCGGGGAGGAATGTCAGGAAACAATGGTGGTATATACCGTTAAAGGGAGATGGCACTTTCATCAATGAGAGGGAACATTTCGATATTTTCTGTATGTTTGTTCCAATCCAACATACAAGGTGTTTGGGTTTCTTAAGGCGATGCAAGAAATTTGTCTCCCCTTCTGATCTGGCTACAAGACTTATATGCGTCCAAAGCTTGAGTATAACTCCCATCTCTGGGCTGGTGCTCCTGCAAATTTCTTTAGCCTATGGGGCAGTACTGTCAAATACCAGAGATTCATTCTTTAAGGATATTTTATAATGCCTTACCAAACTCTGTCTTTCCCAGTCATTGCAATATTTAAGAATTCAAAACCAATGTGCACCGACATCTCCTTTCAAGCCCCCTCTCCCTTTCCGAGTGCTCACACTGTGACTTTGCATAATAAGGGTAGTAGTAGTGATAGTAATAATGAAAATTGGATCTTAAAATAAAACTGTCTTTACGATGTATATTTAACCTACTGAAAATACGGCACCACTGTGCGAAAGCATCATTTAAATAGAAACAAATTTAAAATGTGTGTTGAAAAAGGAGGCAAAAGGATATTCGGTTGCTCGCTTCGCCTTTGACTCAAAACTCGAAGCTTATATTTTCAGTAGCTTGTCGTCTATGGATCGGAACGGAAGCGCGTTGATTTCCTATATAGAAGCCATGTTTGAAGCATCGGAGCGACATGTGAAATATATTTACTTACCGTGCACTCGATATCTGCATAAATGCTGAGTATAATGCAATTTTTAACCCAAAATTGAAGTAATAATTTTGTTTGTACGTATTAAAAGAGGTTTACACAATCCAAGTGCGTGCGTGATTGAAAACAAATTGACATTCATAAAGCTACTCGTATATACTTAATCATATCTCAATACCTTTGTACATATCATTCCATTAATTGTCAGGGTAAGTGACGGTGTTGTTGTTGGCTATCAATTAAATTGTGTTTATTTTCATACCTCTCTTTAAATAGCAAGGACACCTGTAATCACGTCATGTTGTTGTGTCCTTTTTCATGGTTGTTTCTTTATTTTAACTGAATGCGGGAGTTCGTTAAAGTTAATTGTAGGATACGAGTATAGCAGAGTTCTGCACGTTGCGTTGCCGAAATTATATTCATTGTTTGTGCTAAAAAATAAAAATCAATAAAATTAAACTAATGGGTTGTATAGTTAAAGTTAGCCTTTTGGTTATGTTATTTTATTACACATATCATTATGAGTTGTAAGATGTGTGGATATTTCTATTTTTAGAGCATTACTTAAAGTTTCGAATCAGATTGCCTGACACGGTGGGATTTAACTTTTCGAGAAAAAAAGGAATCCCTTCTTACCATATAAAATACTACTCGTACTTTGAGATTACTCATGATTTATAAACTTTCGTGCAAAGTTGAATGTTGAATTGATTTGGTAAAAATTTGAATTTAGAAAGGTACCTAGGAAAGCAATCGGAATAAATATAAAATATGCAATGGGGGAAAGCTAAGGGAGAAAAAAGGAAGAGTGAACAAATTTGCTTAACCTGAAGTGCTCTGATGATTTTTTGTTTTGACGTAGGTTTAAATTCATCTCATATTCAAATTCCTACAAAAGGTAGGTGTAAATTGTCTACCCTCTGTCTACCCTTAAACTATTGTTTCGCATCCCGAATAAGAACAATTTATTCTTCTATACTCATCCTCAATTAAAGATTACGGTACGATTACTTAGCGAAAAAAAATGATAACACATTTTTGAATAGAGTAGTAAAATACATTGTTCAAACATTGAACACTAGGGTAATAAGAAGTGATAAGATAAGTGATATGCATTATGTTTGCTTAGGATATCTTATCTAGCAAACATGAGCACACATACAAATTGAGATAACAAAAAAACTGCTTTGCTTGCGCTTGGGTTCAGAGTTTGTGTGTGTGTTTCTGTTATCACTTATCGATATCACGAACAAAATAGTATATATAAGCGTAGGTTAAGATTTTATAATTCAGTTCGAATAAACAGCATACCGACCTTACAACTCGGTGTTTTATTTTTTAACTCGCGGTTCATAAATTTCCCCCCACCAGAGGTAAGGGATTTTGAACATTTGGTCCTTCGAAACGGATCCTTATTTTATATTTTCTCAATCGTCATTGAGGCGAAGGAAATTGAAATATTCTCAATTGCTAAAAAGCAAAGAAAATATAGTTAATTACCTTTCAAAATTATTATTTTCAATAGCGTACCTTACGGCTGACAGTAAAGTAAGTGTAATCGGGACTTAGACACCGAAATAAAAGTGCAGTTTAAAAAAAAAAAAAAGTCCAAAAATCAATTAAAATGGACAAAAAAGATAAGCTATACAAATCCCAAAAACAAATAGGGGATGAAGTTGTGCTTATTCATAACAAACTCAAAAATAAAACAAATCGAAATTCTGAGTTTGAAATAAGGAATAGACTAAGTTCTATATGGAACGAATTCCAGATAAGCCACTCAAAAATTTTGGAATTTGGAGTCAGCACAGATAAATATTTCGAAATGAATTATTTCCAGTGCATTGAAAGTGAAGTTAGCAAAATAAATGCTTTGCTTGATGCAGGAAAGACACCGATTCGGCCAGTAGAGGATGATGATTCAGCTCCAAAGTCAAATAATCAAGAACAGGTCGAAACAACAACAGTAAGTGCTAGAACACTGCCGACATTGGCACCAACATTGGGAACATTCGAAACAAACCTCATTAAGATGTTTTACCGACGGCATGAAAACTTCAAACGTCAAATGGATAAGACGATCGGAGCAGAAAAAATCTCATCCCGAGAAGAAAAAGACGTGGTGGAAAAATTCAATGATCTCAAATTGATTTATAATAAGATCACGGTAGACCTCGGATATTATGACAATAATATTGAGGACATCTACGAAGAATCGGCAAAGAGCGCTTCTAATGTCCAAAAAATATTTGAAGAGGGAGCTACAAAACCCGAGATCCAGAAGCAGTCCTCCAACCTGAAGCTGGAAGAAGTTAAAATTCCAGTCTTTCATGGCGATTTAAACGAATGGATGTCCTTCCGTGATTTATTTGTGAAATTAGTTCATGAAGTTAAGCATATCTCGAACGTAGAAAAGATGTTTAGACTTAAGTCTGTAGTCAAAGGTGAAGCAGGAAAGCTCATCATGCATCTCAACGTTACTGAGACGAATTATGAAGCGGCATGGAGTATGCTTGAACAGAGATTCGAGAATCGAAGATTGCTGTTTACAACACTGGTTGATAGATTACTTGATCAGCCAACAATTAATGGCGAGTCAGCAAGTTCTGTTAAAAAGTTATTGGACACCACAAATGAATGCATATTCGCACTAAAAAATCTTAAGATACCACTAAATGATGCATGTCCATTTATGCTAGAGTGGTTATAAGGAAACTGGACAAAGATACCCTAAGGCAGTACGAGCAAGGGGTGAAAAAAACGAAAGAAATCCAGAGCTTGGATGACGTTTTACAATTCCTGGAGCAGCAGTATCAAACACTTGAAGCAATAAAAGGAAAAGCGAGTGGAAGCAACAGTGCTCAAAAGAATAACCAAAAACAACACACGTTTTTTACAGACCAGATAAAATGTTTTTATTGCCAAATGTCTGGCCACCAAACAAAAAATTGTCGAAAATTTTTACAACTTAAAGTGGCGGAACGAAGAAGTTGGACTCGGAAATCAAAAGTATGCTATGGGTGTTTAGACCACACAATAAATACAAAATGCACAAGCAAAACAGAAAAATGCCAAATTCGTAATCGTAACCACGATACGATTCTTCACGATAAAGACCTTGCTGCAGAGAAAAAAGGAGAACAACTAACAGCAACAGTGACGAAGGAAGGCGCTTCATCAACCATTTTGCTGGCAACTTCACAAATACAAGTGAAATCAAAAACCAGTGAGTTCGTGCTAATGCGAGCATTAATAGACCAAGGATCCCAAAAAACGATGATATCCGAAGAAGCCGCACAAATATTAGCCATTCACCGGACTAAAGATAGAACCGAACTTCAAGGAATTGGAAATACAACAGTGGGAATATTTAAGAGCAAAGTTTTGTTAGAACTTAAGCCACTTTTTTGAGTACACATGTAATCAAGTTGAGGCATTGGTGTTACCAACATTGGCTAAGGCTCAACCAAGCAGAAGCTTTGATTTTAATTTTAACCACTGGAGTAATTGTGTGCTCGCAGATCCACTATTCAACAAATCAGATAGAATAGACGTGGTAATAGGAGGTGATTTATACGGCTAGATTCTGGAAAATAAAATAATAAAAATTGATGGAGTACTGGGACAATCCACGAAATTTGGCTAGATATTGTCTGGAATAATTAAAAATAATAAACCAATTAATAAAAAACTAACAACTGCCGTTACAAATCTGGAGCAATTTTGGGAAATTGAAGAAGTATCGCAGAATGATTCACATTCAAAAACTGAAGACCAATTATGCCTGGAAGCTTACGCAAATAATAAAGAAGTGGACATCGATGGAAGATATATAGTGGCTCTCCCGCTCAAAGAAGACAAAGAACTTGGAGACTCTAAAAAACAGGCCGTAGATCGATTTCTTAATTTGGAGAAGAAACTTGAGTCTGACAAAGTTCTAAAAGAAGAATATTCGAAGTTTATGAACGAATATTTAGAACTAGGTCATATGCAAGAAGTCGAAAAGGTTAACATGGGAAAATATTATTTACCTCATCAAGCAATAATAAGAGCGAACAGTCTTACTACAAAGCTGCGGGTGGCCTTTGATGCGTCTGCTAAAACATCAAATGGTCGCAGCCTGAACGATATAATGATGGTAGGCCCTAGGCTGCAAAAAGATATTTTTGATATCATCTTAAAGTGGAGGGTATGGAGATATGCTATAACCGGAGATATTGAAAAGATGTACCGGCAAATCAAAATAGCAAGAGATGATCAAGAATACCAACATATCCTGTGGAGAGAAAAAATAAAAACAAGGCCTTAAAGGAGTATCGACTTACTACTGTAACTTATGGAACGGCAGCTGCACCATTCTTAGCTGTACAGACCTTAATGGACATAGCCAACAATTGTAGTAAAATAAACCGTGATACAGCAAAAATAATCCGAGAAGATTTCTACATGGATGATCTTATGACAGGGGCAGATAATATGGAAAAGTGCATGGAAATTCAACAGAATGTAGCCACAGAACTTAAAAAGTATGGTTTTCATTTAAGAAAATGGTTGGCAAATGATTTAAAAATAACAAACAGCATTCCAAATTGTGGCAACAATCAACTGATTGAAATTAAATACAACGAATCAGTAAAGACTCTAAGACTAAATTGGGATCCAACGCAAGACGAATTTAAATTTTATTTAAATTTATCGACTGAAGATAAAATCACGAAACGAATTGCATTATCAAATCTTGCCCGAATATTCGATCCATTGGGTTGGCTTTCACCAGTCACAGTAGTTGCAAAGCTTTTTATACAGAAATTATGGATTCAAGAAATTTCATGGGATTGTGAACTTGAAGAGAACTTGAAGAATGAATGGAATAGTTTCATAGAACACAAATCTAGTCTTAATGAAATAAAAATCCCTCGATGGCTGCAATCATCTGTTGGGATGAAAATTGAGCTTCACGGCTTTGCTGAAGCATCCGAAAAAGCATACGCAGCGGTGATCTATATGAAGATCAACTCATCAACTACACTGATAAGTGGGAAGAGCAAGGTTAATCCAATAAAGAACAGAAAAACACTTCCGAAATTAGAACTCTGTGCGGCACAACTATTAGCAAGACTTTTGCACAGAATTATAAAGGTCATAAATAGAGATTATGAAGTACATGCTTGGATTGATTCAACAATAACTCTTTGTTGGATACAAAATAATAAATCCAAAGACAAATTTGTGCGAACCAGAGTCGATGAGATAAATGCACTTATTCCTAAAGCTAAATGGAGACATGTTGTCTCTAAGCAAAACCCAGCAGATGTAGCATCAAGAGGAATATATGGGAACCAGCTAAGCGAACACACACTTTGGTGGAACGGGCCGGAATGGCTTAAGGAAACTAAAGAAAAGTGGCCCAAACAGTGTGAAGAAACATATCGACCAACTGTATTAATGATGGCTGCAGACAAAACCAATAAACACTTTTTAGATGATCTCATGACAAGATACTCCAGTTTAAAAAACTTCAAAGAATAGTAGCATTTATCATACGCTTCTTTCGGAAAAAGATGCAATTAAAGGCATTTTTAAACTTTTCTCCAGTAGACGAAGTAGAATACGCTTGGACACTCATTGTGAAACATCATCAAAAAAGCGAACTTGAAACAGAAATAAAATGTTTAAAACAAAAGAAATACATTAACCCAAACAATAGAATTATCAATTTAAATCCGTTCTTGGATAAAGATGATATTCTAAGAGTAGGCGGCAGGTTGCATTTATCCAACTTACAATACAATCAGAAGCATCCAGTCATTTTAAATAAACAAATTTAACTACAGCAATAATTGAAGACACACATCAAGCAACATTACACGGATCCATTCGCGTCATGGAAACCATTATAAGGCGAAGGTACTGGATCGTTGGATTACAAAATGCGATAAAAAAATGCATCAGACTATGTCCAAAATGCATTAGATACCGACAATGTGTGGCAGGACAGATAATGGGAAATTTACCAGAATATACATATATATATAGTTACAGTATCACATCCATTTGAACATACTGGAATTGATTATGCTGGACTTGTACTGATGAGATGTTCGAAAGGAAAAGGACATAAATCATTCAAAGGCTATATAAGTGTTTTCGTGTGTATGTCAACAAAGGCAATACACTTAGAAGCAGTGAGCGATATGACAAAAGAAGCTTTCATGGCAGCTTTAAGACGTTTTTTCGGCAGAAGAGGAAAGAGTGCTCATCTATACTCTGACAATGGATCCAATTTTGTTGGTGCAAGCAGACAAATGGATAAGGAATTCTTACAAGCAATCAAACAAAATTCAGACGTTAGTCAGATGCTAGAATCAGAAAGGATTCAATGGCATTTTATTCCGCCGGCAGCCCCTCACTTTGGAGGAATTTGGGAAGCTGGAGTAAAGGCAGTGAAGCATCATCTAAGGCGAGTAGTAGGAGATTCGAAATTAACCTTCGAAGAAATGTCAACTCTCTTAGCCCAAATTGAAGGAGTTCTGAATTCCCGGCCACTCTGTGCATTCAATAGCAACAATCTTGAGGATTTAGATGTACTGACTCCAGGCCATTTTCTAATTGGAAGGCCCTTGATCGATTGCCCTGAATCAGAAAGTCATCTTACAATTAATTCCACCGACAAATGGAAACTTATTCAAAAAATGAAGAGAGATTTTTGGAACCGCTGGAAAAACGAATATTTACATATGCTTCAACAGAGGAGGAAGTGGAAAACACAACAAAATAATGTCAAAGAGAATGATATAGTCATCATAAAAGACGAGAATACACCGCCATCCAGATGGCCGTTAGGTAAAATAACGGAAGTGCACACTGGAAATGATGGAAAAGTACGAGTAGTGACTTCAAAAGTTAAAAACGGCCCGTTGAAGCGGCCTATACACAAAATTCTTGTATGTCCTCAAGAGTCGACAGAGTCAAAACATACTGACATAAGTAATTCTAATTTAACAATGAAATTAGTAACAACAATTCCAAAAATTAGCAAAATGGCCATTATGTTAATGCTACTACTAATGATGACCGCTATTCTTGAAGGAGCACCGCTGGCAATAGGCACTAAAGGGATTTATCTTACAAGGCTTCAGCAAAATTCCGCCATATATTTAGACAATATCGGAAAAATGGATGTTGTAAGATCAAATTGGAAATTAATCGTTTATTACGATCTGGATCCATTCTTCAAAGAGATGCAGGGAATCAATAATCTGACAACACAGTTAGAGAGACAGTGCCATAAATTGACTTACTTCAAAGAATCCTGTGAATCAATGGTTCAATCAATGAGAAGGAGGTTTTGTATATTGGCATCAAACAATGAGCTGTTTATGATGAAGAATAGAAAAAGAAGAGCACCATTGGAATTTGTCGGATCAATCTTACACATACTCTTTGGTACGATGGCGATGGACGCAGACGATAGAGAGGAAATCACGGAAAATATGAAAGCCTTTTGGATAATCAACAAAAATTAAAACAGCTAAGTGAAAAACAGACATCTTTAATTGATTCTACAACTAACATATTAAAGAAAACAACTGAGGATGTGAATAAAAACCTGGAAAGGCTAACTCAACAGCTAAACACATTCCATACGCACTCAGTCCAATTCCAGAATGCTGAAAAATTGACATTACAATTTCAATCACTGGCAATACAAGTTAATACTATGATTGAAGAATGTGATAGCATCCAATCAGATATCATCACGTTGCTTGTTGACATGAATCATGGTCATGTAAATCCACATTTACTCAAACCATCACAACTCATGAAAGAAATAGACTTCATTGAAAGTAATCTGCCAAGTGATCTCACAATGTTGGGAAAACAGGAAAGGAACATTGTTAAAGACACTTACAACTCCATGATGGCTAAAGGAACTATTATCGGTACTCGATTAGTAATTAGAGCTGATATACCACTTATTAATTACGTACCATCAGAGGTTTACAAATTAATTCCATTGCCAATGGAATTTAGAGGAAAGATGATAATAGCACAACCAACTGCAGACTACATGGCGTACAATCCAGTAGAATTTGTGTATACACTGATTACGGAAACACAACTAAATACCTGCAAAAGGAGCCTGGAAGGAAGATTCTCATGTCAAATGAATTGGGTATGGAATGCAGCTACCGACAGATCTTGTGAAATGTCAGCCTTAAAGAATTCAAAACATGCTGAATGTCAATTCAAGGAAATTCCATATCATTCATTTTGGAAAAAATTGTCTGGAAACAACCGTTGGCTGTTCAAAACGTTCAACCAATCAACATTGGACCTAAACTGTAGCGATTATGAACAAGGATTAGTGGAACTACCGTCTCAAGGTATATTGACTTTGGCACCAGGATGTAAGGCACAATTTGAAGGAATCAAAATAACATCTGGGTATCAATTAGGATCAAATGTGAAGGCTGATCCTCTTGCGATGACATGGACAAAGAATATAGATCTGATAACTGAGAACCAACCTACTCTAACGAACTCATCGCTGGTAGAGACTAGGAACAGCATCCGACAATTGATATCACAAGTACGTGACATGCGGGAATATGAGTCAAACATTAAATTAGTTAAATTTCATCAGATAAGCGGAGTGTATCTTTATTGATTACTATTGTTATAATTATTATTTTACTTATTTTGTATTTGAAAAGAAAGAATAAAAAATCTGAGATTGACTTCTCCCTGCCTGCTCTATGAGGCGGGGCAGAATGTTCAAACATTGAACACTAGGGTAATAAGAAGTGATAAGATAAGTGATAGGCATTATGTTTGCTTAGGATATCTTATCTAGCAAACATGAGCACACATACAAATTGAGATAACAAAAAAACTGCTTTGCTTGCGCTTGGGTTCAGAGTTTGTGTGTGTGTTTCTGTTATCACTTATCGATATCACGAACAAAATAGTATATATAAGCGTAGGTTAAGATTTTATAATTCATTTCGAATAAACAGCAAACCGACCTTACAACTCGGTGTTTTATTTTTTAACTCGCGGTTCATAAATTTCCCCCCACCAGAGGTAAGGGATTTTGAACATACATACAAGTAACCTATTTAATTATGGCAAGAAAGAAGTAAGGTTTAAGTTTATATTATTGAAATATAAAACATTTATTAAAAAAGAGGCTGGGATGCGACCCACACTGATAACTTCCCATCCCGTCTGTCAATTTGTTTTGCTTTTCTAATAATCAAGTCGAAAACCTTTTTTTATCAGGTTTTTGTTCTGTTTTGTAGGTTATCGTGTTTTTTTAAAGTTGTCAGTTGAATTCTTCGAAAAGATTAACTAAAAATTTCCAACAATATTTTGCATTTGATTAAATATCTCCATACCAAATTTCATGCAAATTGGTTCAGTAGTTTAGGCGTGATTGAGTAACAGACAGACAGACAGAGTTACTTTCCCATTTATAATATTAGTAATAAACTAGTAATATAATATAGATGGTCCAGATAAATTTTGATTGACGAAAATCTTGGTGTGTTTAAGTGTGCTTATGACATTTATTTATTCAAAACTGTTGAATTTCATGCAAATTGGTTCAGTAGTTTAGGCGTGATTGAGTAACAGACAGACAGACAGAGTTACTTTCCCATTTATAATATTAGTAATAAACTAGTAATATAATATAGATGGTCCAGATAAATTTTGATTGACGAAAATCTTGGTGTGTTTAAGTGTGCTTATGACATTTATTTATTCAAAACTGTTGAATTTCAGTAAACAAATTTTAGTTAAGTCAAAATAATTGAAGAAGGGGGCAAAACGTCAATAAACACGTACCTGAAATTGTATGCCAAACCAATGAATACTTGTTTAAAAAATGGAATAGGGAGCGCTGATGGTGGAACTTACTGCGGAACCATGGCACATCTTCATGGTGCAGATAAAACACCAAATATAATAGAAATATCAATACGCCACCGCCGTCAACATTTAATTTCCATGCCACCTGACAGCCTTCTATGTACATTTCATAATCCGTAACTCTATTTTCACTAAAATATTTTTACTGACTACAGATTTCTTTTTGTTCGCTAATCCGTTGTTACTGAATTACAACTCTTAACCACTCACGAGAAGCACTTTTTATGACAAGAATTACTTACTCTACAAGGATTTGTCAATTCCTTGCAAGAGGCAGGCACAGGCAGGGATTGAACCCAATACCTCTAGCATTACAGTCCTACGAACTAACCGTCACTCCACGGTTACTAAAAATATTAATAAATAAAAGAAATCAGTTTCAAACATGGATTAATGAGTTAATTAGTAAATTTAAGACGTCTTCCCTCGTTCAGAATGAGTCTATATTAAGTCAATATTTTACGTTTTATATTTCGTGAAATATTGTATGACATCTCAGAAATTAATTACTGGTATACCGAATCACACATTTTCGATTGGCATTTCAAGTACGAAAGCTTGTAAAAATTTCTGAAAGAGAGGAATGAATTAAAAACTTCATTTTTTAATATTCAATAATTTATTTTGGGACAAAATTTAATTTTCATATGAGTTTTGTGTTATTTTTTGACCTAAAAAAAACTTTTTAATACTCTTTTTCAGATGGAAACGTTTTATTCACATCACCTTCGTACATTTATGCCTGCAGTTAATTCTTCAAGTGTTACTTTTGGCAGTGAATGGGGTTCTCAGGGAAGTGTTATTACTTTGGGTGTAGTTCTAGGCAGCTCCATTAGTTTAGTTGGACTAGCTTTTGCATTTATAACATACAGGTGAGTCAATAAATACCAACAAAAAAATCCGACAAAGCTGAAACTTGGTGGGGACCCTGAAAATTACAACTAAAATTAGTACTTTTTTCTTAAAATTGTCAACAATATTTTGGTGTACTATTTGGAAAAATGTGTAAGCTTTAACCATAAAATATAAATATTGCACAGTGTTTTTTTTTTGTATTTTTATATAAATATTTGAAATAAATGTGCTACACAGCATTGTTTTTCTATGTTTAAAATCAAAACCTTTTGTATTACAACAAAATTTATAATTTTTAAAACTTGAAATTATTTAAATTCACTTCAAAAATGTGCTACTTGCCACAGAAACAACGAAGCAATTTCAATTTTGAAGAATTTATTATGATAGGACAAAAAAATGTTCGACAATCTACACTAATATACTAATGTACCTATTTATGTCTACCCGTGCGAAGCCGGGACGGGCCGCTAGTAATGAATAAATTAATGACACATCAATTTGTTGAAGGAAACTTGGTGAGCTCATTAACTCCCGTCGTCGTGGCCTACAAGATCATGCGATTTATCATCGATCATCGCTTGACTAATTTTTGTGGGGTTATATGAAGTATCATTTTGGATTTAGTGGGGGTCAAGGCCAATACGGCCCCCCCTCCTGAGATTTTTTTTTAATTTTCGTAGGAATTCCCTTGAATTCAAAACTTATCTTGATGAATATGACCCCGTTATATTTTTTAGTAATTATTTTGTATTTTACTGCTTTAAACTTTGTTGCTTAAAGTACTATTTTTAATTGAGGACTGGACCAAGAACATAATATGAATCGGAAATCCAACCCTATTCCGACCGCGCAGCACAAAACCATAAACTTTTGACCAATGGACGATCCATAGAAGGGGTCATATGAACCATAAAGCTTACACAGTTAGGGGGGTGTAAGTAAATATATCATCTAAAGATTTGTTAGTAATTTAACGACAACTCTTTGCTATCAAAAACAACTAAAATCTTTGTTTTCACACAATTTAGAATTGGGAAAAACTTTAGTAATGCTTTAAATTATTTTCATAAGATATTTTCTGAGAGAAAGAGGAAATATTCAGGTTTTTAAGAAGAAACCTTGAAAAGGAGATCGCCAATTTGATATTAAGTTGACTTCAAATTACTAAAACTCATCTTCAATTCCATCTTTTTTTTGACGTACAAAAAAGTGTAAGGCTTTCTTAAAGTGTATATATATTAGACAAGACCAGAGCAGGGATGAGAATGCTAAGCCCGAAAAGTGAAACATTTTGCCCAAAAAAACGAAGTAGATTTGTAAAATATGTAGCAGATAATGAAAAAAACAAAAATTACAAACAAAACAAATTTATTTTCATTTTATTTTACATCCATATAACGAAAACATACATTGACTAGAACAAGTCTCACAAATTCATAAATTAGGTACATACATTAAACATACATATGTATGTATATAGTACATACTATGTAGGGAACTTGAAAGCCTGGATCTCCAACATATCTCAAAAAAATTCTCATCTTTTCTTCAGCGGACGTTGCTCCTCCCCTTCTTTCAGATTAAGAACCTAGAGATTTTTTAATGCAAAAGGGATAAATAAATTGATTAGCTTCAATTAATTGCAAATAAAATATCTTACCCATAAAATATTCGCTTAGCCACTCAACGTTATATTTTTCAAAACGGTAGAGCATTTTAAAATTATTATTCCCGGGCGTTCTTCGCTCTTTATAAACTTTTTCAGATCTAAAATTGAAAAAAGCTGCCATATTTATACTCGTAATAAATGCTCTGCACACCGATTGCTTTGAAAGTAGAGTTGCGACTGTTGATGTTGGCATTTAACATGAGAAAGCATTTACTAGTAAATGTTCAAGTTGGTATTTAGAAACTTGAAAAATTTGCAGTAAATACTAGAAAGAAAAGTTCGTACTAGTTCTTTATGCATATCAATATAAGTATTTACTATAAAAATTCATCCAAAACTAGTAAATACTTTTCTTCTAGTAAATACTACCTTTACAGCATTTATTATGTCTTTTATGCATTTGGAAAGTAGTAAATACTATAAAAATTTACTAGTAAAAGCATTTGCTACCGTTTATGCATACGGCTCATTATTATATTGAAATAAATAGGAACATTCTGTTTTAAATTAAATTAGATTCTCCTCTAAGGGAAACATAACACAAATTCATAAAATATTATAAAGTATATGCATATAATAAGGATTTTAATCGGTTCTTAATACGTAGCCCTCCTGAACATTATTTAAACTTTGAAAAATATCGTAATAACTTCTTGGGAGGTTCAAAATCTTCCAGCCCAGCCACAAACTCTCCTATTAATAAAAGGGAAGAAGCGGTACTTATGTCTAGTCTATTTCTTTTTTTTTGTTTTGACGTTATTGAAATCTGAAAATCGTCTTTCGGCTGCTGCACTGCTATGCGGTAAACTAGCTAGTGTAAGCAAATCGTCAGGCAAAACCCTAAACATATCTTCTTCCAATATATTTTTCTGAGAGTGTAAACGCGTCCAAAACTCAACAACATCTTCGTCGTCGTACACTTTTATACTTTTAGTAACCATAAGCGTTCTAAATTCGGAGTTCAGAGTTTCTATGTTTGTTACATTATTATTATCAAAATAAGGAAATTAATTCAAAAGTGGAAGGATTGTCGGATATGTTTCAGTTTGTATTACTTTTGGATCCAAAAGTTGTAACGATTATTCTAACTTTTTGTCAGTTAAATCAAAACGAAGTTTCAATTGATCGCACAATTCAACATAAAATGAAACTAAATACATTTTTGTCTGAAATAAATCTACCTCCGTGTCCGTATCTTGATTTATTTTTATTTATTTTTTCATTTTATTTTTCCATTTTTGAGCTGTTGCTGCCAAATTTCAATTTTACATAGCATCTACTTCATAATTATTTACGGATTTGTGCGTTGTGGATGAAGTGCGATAGATATATATGCCGTTGAACAGGAGTACCTGTCTGTACCTATTCTCTTTTCTCATAAATGCAGAAAAAATAAAGGGATAACCACAATAAATGTAGTAGATTTTTGCTATGAATGCATTCAGATCTTGATATTTACTTTTTCGGTTAACAAAAAATGAATCAACGTCTTAAATGAAATTTTGTGCGTTAGAAAAAAATTAAAAACGAAGTAGAAATAAGTTGCTACGTAGCAGATACATAAAAATAAATTAATGAAGTAGATCTGCTACATATGAAGTAAATACTCATCTCTGGACCAGAGGTGCTCGTGCTGAGAATGTTGAATACTGAGAGCACGGTTGCCAGTTTGGTCATTTAAGACCAAATTTGGTCATTATTTTCTCACTTGGTCGCATGGTCATTTTTTATTAATTTTGGGAAAAGGTCAATTATCATAAAAACGCTATAAATGAATATTGTTTTCAAAATTTAAGTTAGTTCGTTTATAACTTATGTTACTTCCTCACAGCTCAGCTACTGCAGAGATGAATTTTTTTGAATTAACCTTGATAAAAATGAAAGCCAGACTTTGGGTACCATTAATAATATAATGCTGGCCAAAGAGCGTCAAGATGACAAAAATACCATTAGCGTTTGGTGTGCAAAAACATTTGTTTGAATTAATTTTATATGAATTTTATTTAGAGATAGTTATCGATCTCCTGACATAATGTTAACATATTGTGATCTTAAAAAAAAGAGGATGGGATGCGTCCCACACTGATAACTTCCCATCCCGTCTGCCGATATGTCTTACTTAAAAGGTATGTGGGCTTTCGTGATTTGCTAGTTGTTAGTTGGATTATTCTAAAAAAAAAAAAATTACCAACAATATTTTGAGTATGATGAAATAGTTTGATTTCAATATCTGTTCTTATTACCGAGATTTTCAGTCGAAAACCAATTTTTACCAAATTTTCGTAGCATTTGCGTACTATTTTTTGTAGATTTTAATTTTTTATGAAAAAAAACTGACTGTTGGATTTTTATGCACAATTTACGGAACGTCGGAAATTATATTTTCTGTGAGATAAAATTAGCCAATATTTTTTTAATTTTTGAAGAGATACTTGAGTCGAAAGTAAATTTTTACAAAGTTTTACTATTGTTTTTTTTTTAAGGTTTTTATTTGTTGTAAAAAATTGTCAATTCGATTTTCTCAAAATTTTACCAGATGTTAAAAACGTTATTCTTCCCGAACGTAAGTACACACGCACGCACAGACATCTCTCTAAAAATCTTTTATTTAGACTCTAGGAACCTTGAAACGTCGAGAAATGTCAAAATTTTCAATTCAAGAAATCAGACCGATTACAATAACTTTCTATGGAAAGTTTAAAGCCATTGCGGACACAAATTATTTTGGTCCTTTTTTGGTACGATTGGTCATTTTTATTGTCAGCTTTGGTCATGCAATTTTTTTTCAAGTGGCAACCGTGACTGAGAGATCTCGTAACGCTGGAGCATCGCCTTTTACTGCTGGAACACAATGCAAAAATCGGAGCCGCAGCCGGAGCCGGAGTCGGAATAGCTGTCGTACGTTAACAGAAAGTACGCACACAATGCGTCGTACGGCTTTTTGATGTTATTTGGTATATTTGCAGTTTACAACCACATCAAATTTCTCTCTTTGTTCACTTTTATTTCTTATTTAAATATTTTTCCACTTTTTTATTGAAAAACTATTAAAAAAATATAATCACTAAGTTATTCACTTCAAAAATGGAAACGTCACATGTGTCGTACGTCAAAGTTAAAAGTTGGTCAACTCTTCCGGCTCCGGCGGCGGCTCCGATTCCAGTTGCGTCGCGTTGTGTTCGTACATTTGCATTTGCGTACATTGAATACTTTGGCAGCTATTCCAGTTACGACTCCGACTCCGGCTCCAACACCATTGTGTTCCAGCAGTTATACTCTGTCAGTTGCAAAAACACTCCATTACCAAGAACGGAATCTTTCGTACGTTTCACTCTCCAAAACCCGTTTGTTTACATTGTTGTATTTGTAATTTTGACAATTAGTCCATGAATAGATGTGAGCACAAACAAAAAAAAAACGATGCCGTGGGCTAGCGGCACTTTGCATAGCACAAACAAAATGGAGGGGTTAATAAGTTTTTTTCAGGTTTTTCCTTTTACTTTTTTCGATGAAAAAGTCAGTTTTAAGCTTTAATTTTGCAGGCATTTTGTGGATAGTGAACCTGTAACAAAATAGCTGTTGTGCCTCACCTTCCCTTACCTTACCACCATTACAACCCCTAGCCACAGGCACTAGAGGCTGATCCTGGCAGCAGGAAGGTGAGGGTGTCCAGACAACGGCAGCTTGGCATGCTTGCGAAAAGCACGAACTAGCTCGCCGGAGGGGGGTTCTTGCTACCGCTGTACTGGACTGTGTTATTATTCTTCTTTTTTTTTATTATTGCAATCCGAGGTTTCCTACAAAGCTTCTTCTTTCCACAGATCTATCGCATTGAAAGAAGAAGAAAAGAAACCTTACCTTCTCTTTCCGTCTCATGCACATACTGTAGCCGGGCGTATAAAGGTGTTCATTTCTTTAGGTCTTTGCAGTGGAAGATGCCAACCTTTTTCCCATTTAGGTCCTCCAACTCGTACAGATTGTTCCCAACTATCCTTGCGATTTTCATTTTGACGAATTTCGGACCCAGTTTTGCGCAAAACCTCTTTGATGCGTCGCTTAAAGCATAATTCCTGCGAAACACTTCCTCTCCGACGGCAAATTTGATGTCTTTGCTTCGCAAATTGTAGGTGTTTTCGTACTGCGTATGAGCTGTCACCAAAGCATTCTTTATATAAGCGTGCATGATGTTCATCTGTGCCGCTTTCGAGACAACTTCTACATTCGAGTTTTTCAACCCGTTCAACTTCCGGAGCAACTTATAATCCGAGCCATGCTCTATGCAGCGTTGTCCAAACAGTGCTTCGTATGGAGACATACTAATCGCTGAATGAGTGGTTGTTCGGAGAGCGCTGGCTATGGACTGTAAGTTGCTGTCCCAGTTCCTTTGGTCAGGGTCAATGTAGGACCTAATTGGGGCAAGGATGGATCTGTTCACCCTCTCACTGGCGTTCGCTTGAGGTGAGTATACAGCAGTTTTAACGTGGTTTATACCCAACAATGACATACACCTTTCAAACTCACGGCTTGTGAATTGTTTGCCGTTGTCGGAGAGAAGTGTTTCCGGTATTCCAAAGACGCAGAACACCTGTTCTTGTAGGAACTTCAAAGCGGTGTCCGTAGTGGCCTTACGCAGAGCTTTTACTACCACAAACTTGGTCAACTGGTCCAACGCAATCACAATATGGGTATTGCCTTCCTTTGAGCGGGGATATGGACCCAGAAAATCGATGTACAACATCTGAAAGGGTCTCTCGGCCAAAAATGCCTTGCCCATCGGAGGCCTCAAGATGGCGTTTGAGGCTTTTGCAGATGTCGCATCTACCAATGAACGATTTTACCTGGGCTGCCATGTTAGGCCAGACGAATTGGCGCTGCAGACGGAATAGCATTTTTGCGATACCTCCTTGCGAAGCTTTTGGCGGCTGATGTGCCAGAGCGATTAAACGTTCGGTTAGCGCTTGAGGAACCCAAAGCTTCCAAACGAGGTCATCCTCTACCGGATTCCCTGTGCAATGTTTGACCTTCTTGTAGACGAAATTTTCCGACACTTGAAGATCAGGTAGCTTTTCTTTTTGTTCTTCGATGCTGTCTATGAGCTTGAGGTATTCCATAGATTTAAAACTTGGATCCTCAAGATCAATACGCAACACATCGCAGGGATCTTTCAACATTGAGACCTCGGAAATCAAAGCGTCGACCCCATGTACTCGCGAAAGCGCATCGGGTACCACGTTCTGAGATCCTTTTCGGTGCTCTATGGTGAAGTCATATCCCTGTAGCTTTAAGCTCCATCTCGCCAAACGACCGCAGAGATCCCTCTGATTCATCAACCACTTCAACTCGCATGATCGGTCACAATTTTAAACGGATGGCCCTCAACGTATGCACGAAACTTCTGAACTTCCATGACAGCAGCTAGGCATTCACGCTCAGTCACACTGTAATTGCGCTGGGCCGAGTTGAGCTTCTGAGAGTGGTAGTAAATAGGACGTTCATTGCCACTTTCGTCCAGCTGGCTAAGCACACAACCCACACCGGTGTTAGAAGCATCGCAAAGAATGATGAACTCCTTTGAAAAATCTGGATTTACCAGGAGCGGAGCGGAAGTTAGGGCTGTTTTGAGTTGGTTGAAAGCTTCCACTGCTTCTTCGTTAAAGACAAATTTCTTCCCTTTCTTCAACGTATCTGTTATCGGTGCTGCTAGTGAAGAGTAGTCTCTAACAAACCGTCTATACCACCCTGCCATTCCCAAAAAACGTCTCACTTGTATCGGTGTTGTGGGTGTAGGAAAATCAGAAATGGCCGTCACTTTGACCGGATCCGTCTTTAAACAACCATCTCCAACTATGTAACCCAAGTACTTCAATTCCTTGAAGCAGAATTTTTCAATCGACCAGCCAAAATCTTCAACAGTTCGATGTGCTCTTCGAACGTGCTTGACACGACCAGCAAATCATCCAAGTATGGGAAGATTTTTTCTCGCAGCTCATGAGTTACCACTTTGTCCATTAATCTGACCATGCGTTGTGGAGCATTACAGAGACCAAATGGCATTACCGTGAACTGCAACAGGGGCATACCGGGCACAGTAAACGCTGTCTTTTCCCGAGAAGCTTTCTCCAGAGGGATCTGCCAAAAAGCATCCTTCAGATCCACACTTGAAATAAAATGTGTCTCTGGCAGACGCGATAGCAAACCCTCTATATGAGAAAGTGGATACGCATCTTTCTTTGTCTTGGCATTAACTTTCCTGTAATCCAAGCACAAACGATTTTTGCCGGGTTTTCGTACTAGGACCACAGGAGAGCTCCATGCGCTGGTACTTTCCTCGATAACACCGAGTTTAAGCATGCGATCCAATTCCTCATATAACAGTTTCTGTA
Organism: Eupeodes latifasciatus; assembly: GCA_920104205.1. NCBI lineage: Eukaryota > Metazoa > Arthropoda > Insecta > Diptera > Syrphidae > Eupeodes > Eupeodes latifasciatus. Next base: position 113,837,815 of record OV049926.1, read on the forward strand.
CCGCAGGAGAGATCGGGTAATGACGTTGCTGAATGGGCTCAGCATCCCCTGTGTCGATGGTATGTACCTCTAGCGTAGTTTTTCCTAAGCCTTGTACAGCAGAGGAAGGAAACAGGCTGATGGCATCTCGCTTTTTGACTGCTGTTCGGTTAGCACGTGAGCATTAGGCTCAGCCACATCCAGGCTAGGAACTGCACAGATTTCAGAGATCACTTGAGGTGCAATCTGAAACTCTTTCCAGAAATCGATTCCCAGGTACAAGTTTTGCTGCAAAGACGGAACCAAATAGAGGGGAATTTTTTTCTTCATCCCTTTGTAAGTGATCTCCACGCTGATTTTGCCCACAATAGCTTGTTGTTTTCCGTCAGCGGTCTTCACTTTGGAGGTAAGCTTCGAGAATTCTTGGCCGTGCTTTTGAAGAAAATCCAATCCATCTGCGCCTAAGCAGCTTATGCTGGCTCCACTATCCAGTAACCCTAAAAGGGGTTTCCCAAAAATGTGGACCGTAGCATAAGGACGAGGATCGTCTGAACTGCAGAGCGTGGCGGCTTCAATGGCTTAGAAGGATTTCTTCTTTTCCCGAAGCTTCCTCCTCAGCTTAGCAACCTTTTCCGAGACAACGGTGTTTTGGTTTCCGAAAATCCTCTTCCGGACTTCCATGTAATTTTGAAGCCTTTCATGCAGGCTTTTGAGCGGCTTCTTGGGAACGACAGGTGGTTTGCTGTCTGTCGCAGAAGGAGTGTTGGTGATTGGTCGGGATAGGATTCGGACTGCAGGAACCGGAGGTGTTCGAGTGAGTAGGATTCTGGGCGCAGGAACTGGAGGTATTGGGGTGGATAAGATTTTGGGTGCAGGAACTCGGTTGGAAGGCGTGGGTGGAGGAACAGGTGTGCAATTGTTGTTTGTAGGTGGCCAGTCCGAAGAGTTTCTTATTGAGGCTCCGGGTTCTTCTCCAGAGAGCAATTCCCCCGGGTCTTCAAACTGCTCTGCGACTCGTTTCCCGAACATCGAGGACATTGTGGAGAGGTGGTATTGTCCCACCCTCATTTGAAACAAAAGAGAGACCTTTGGGGGTCAGGGCATTCGAAGAAGGAATGACCCTTACCCTTACAATTCCAGCAGGTGTAGTTGTGGGTGTCTCGGACCTTCTGTTTATGGTGAAAGGCCTCTACTTTCGGTGCAAACTCTTCTAGTTTTTCTTCCTCAACGAGCAGCTCGGAGACTGCACTTCGGCGCGGGGGTGGAATTGCCCCTGTTCTTGGCTTCAGGGCTCCGGCTTCACGATCAAGGAGGTACTTTTCCACTTTCCGACAGACATACACCATATGAGTCAGGGTCCTCGTATCCTAGGTGATGAGGAGTAATCCCATCTGACGCCGAACATTAGTCTTCAGAAGTTCGATGATCTCTATGTCTGTTTTTGGAATTCTTAGCATGCTGTTCAGTTTCTGAACAGCAGCATAGAAATCATCGAAAGACTCGTTAGGACCCATATGCCTGTCGTAAAGTTTCCTTGACAGCTCGGAGTCGGATTCCAGGCTCCGAAACTGCTCAATGTGTGCATCTTTCAGCACCAACCAAGGAGCTTCTGGGTTACCTTTCATGTAAACCCAAAACCAAGTCTCTGCTGGTCCCGTTACAAAGTGGTGGAAATTGAGGACAACTTCGTCCCACGTTACTTTGTTACTGGACTTCAGCCTTTCAAGTCGGAAGAGAAACTCAATACTCATCCACTGTCATCTTCCTTGGATCGAATTTTAGCTCCCACTTGTGAAAATTATGATATCGATAGCTGGTGGGACGGAGTGGTGCCTGGTGGTGGTCATTAGGCTCACTCATAGTTAGATCGTGTAACCTTCTTAAAAATTCATCCATGTTCGAGGTGTCTGCTGCACCTGGATACGGTTGAGGAGGAGGCCGTGCTCGTGGAGGAGGGGAGGACGATCTTGGCTGCGGTCGGGTCGGCTCACGTGACGTAGAGTAATGGTAAGGCGCTTCAACCGGGTTGGACTGGCTTGTACTTCTAACAACCGGAACTTGTGCCGAAAGCGTCTCTCGAATCACACTTGCCATTTCTTCACGAAGAGCCGATCTGGTGCGCTCCATCTCCGCAGTGAAAAAACGGAAATCCTCCGCTCGACTGGCTCCAACCGCAGCAGTGACAACTTCCTGGATATATCCTGTCAGCTCGTCTTCTTTTCTCCCCAGGGACTCACGAGGCTTCGGAGTTGGTGCCATTTCACGTCGCCTACCATCCGTCGCCTGGGCCAGCAAGGAAGCAGCTCCTTCGCCATGAGCAGCTCCATCTATAGACTGCTGAGGATGGGGTTCTCTAGTGCCTTGAATCGGTCAAAAATTGCGACCTATGACTTAGGCTTCGCACGGAACCTTTGGTTTTCGACCGGGTAACTCGCTTACGCGTTTTTAGGAACTCAAAAAAAAAATAAATAAAGAAAAAGAAAATCCGAAAGATAGAAAGAAGAACGCAACAAAAAGCTGTAGACTGTAGAATAAAAAAGAAGAGACGGAAGAAAGATGAAAAAAGCGGAAAAGATAAAAACAAGAGAAGAAAAGAAAATACGAAAAAAAAATTTAAAAGGAGAACTAAAAATTCAGAAAAAATATCTAAAACCAAATTAAACAAAAAATAACTATCAAAAAAAATTCTAAATTAAAAAAAAAGTAAAAGCTAAATTTACAACGAACTAAAAAAAAATAAAAGAATTAATAATGAATACAAAAACCGACATAAAGGAATTAAAACTCAAAAAAAAAGAAATCTATAAAATAAAGAAATTTAAATCTAAACTAAACTAAAAAAATCAATTTAAATACAAAACGAAATTTCAAAAAAATTCAAAATTAATAAAAAGTTCCAAAATCGAAATTCAAAAAAAAAATAATTCAAAAAAAAATTTAAAAAAAAATCGCGAATCGAAATCAAAATAAAAAAAACTTTAATATCGAAATCAAAAATAAAAAAAAATTAGTAACCGAAACCAAAAAAAAAATAGATGAAAGAGATAGAAAAAGTTTAAGAACTAGAAAGTAGAAAAAAATCAATATCATAAAAGGATGAGGTGAAGATGACAAAAAAAAGGAAAGGAGGAGTAAGGTGCAAGTTGAGATATCCCTCTATAGAACACTTAAAACTGATCCAGGTCACTAGTATGGACTGCATCCGCTTAACTGCATTTTGGATACTGGATACCTGGCATGATAGTGTGAAGCTTGCATTGACTAATTGGCTTCTCCAGCCGAGCAGACAGACAAGCTCCAGTTGAGGTTTGTAAAAAAAAATCTTTTAGTCCAATGATTACAAACCGCGAAAGTAAGATCTCATTTAAATCACAACTTTGGATTTATAATCATCGAACTAAAATAAAAACTTATATAGGGAACAGCCTAAACATGATGTATCACCTATCTAGCGGACGTTCCACCTAAGCTAGACAGACGAAAAGTAGAGAAAACTGCCAAGGTAATACCAGTACAAAATCAAAACACATTGATAGTACGCTTAAAACAGATGCAGCAACATAAGTAAAACCTGATCAGCTTTTCCCCTCAAAAGATCGAAAAGGGCTGAACAAAATCGGGCCCCACGTTGGGCGCCACCTGTAACAAAATAGCTGTTGTGCCTCACCTTCCCTTACCTTACCACCATTACAACCCCTAGCCACAGGCACTAGAGGCTGGTCCTGGCAGCAGGAAGGTGAGGGTGTCCAGACAACGGCAGCTTGGCATGCTTGCGAAAAGCACGAACTAGCTCGCCGGAGGGGGGGTTCTTGCTACCGCTGTACTGGACTGTGTTATTATTCTTTTTTTTGTTTATTATTGCAATCCGAGGTTTCCTACAAACCAATGTACCTTTTTGTCTTGAAAAAAGCATGTTCAACATCAGTTTATTATAATTAATTCACTAATTTACAGTAATCACTACGAAATTCTTTAAATTTCATAATAAACCTCGGATTTTTGTATCAAAGATGCATTCGAAGAACCATCAAGTTAAGGGTACGAGCGCAATTTTTGTATTAAATTCTAATACATTTTCGTTAACGAACGGCCCAAATATTTTGTTTGCAACTAATTAAAATCTGTATCAATTTAATTAATCCAAGTATATTTATAGTTTGTTTTTAATGATTTAAGCTTGCAACTATTTTTCAATTCCATTATGATTAATAAATATTAAATTTAAAAAAAGAGTTATAATCGAAAAATATCTTATCCATAAAATTCTTGATTGATGGAAGCATACATGTATTTGCTATCAAAAAAAATTATGCATCAAAGGAACACCAATGTTTTAAAAAAGTAATCAGAACGATTATAGCGAACCTGTTGAATAAATGCAGAGCAAATAAAATGCAAATTTTGACATATATCACAAAATGAAAACGTCTTAAAATCGTTATGAACATGCACAACTAATTCAATAGAACATGTAATAGTCATGAATGTTTATTGTTGACGTACAGAAGTTTTTTTAGTGAATTTCCACAGTTTAACGCAAAATATAATTTTCATTCATTCCTTAAAAATGTTTAGTTACCAAAGTTCAAGTTTACTTATTATTGTTTGAAGGGTATCTTTAGTAAAAGTGCTGCTAAAAATGAAACAAATTAATGAGTTTTACGTACATGTTTTTCTTAATATAGTAAATACTTCCATAGATTACATTTTATAAATGCAGAACATAGAAGAAAATATACATAAACAATAGTTTTCAGGTATAAAGCAGAGGTTAGTGTAGAAAAATATTTTTGAGAAAGCCAATAATATTTTAGGTATTATGTTCATTAAAGAAATTTCCGCTTCGGCTAACCTTCATCAACTTTTTAGAAAAAAAATAACATTAATAGCAGCCAATTATTTCATAGCATAATTAATTTTTCAGATTGTAAAATGTCTAGAAATTTTGATACGCTACAAAATTCGTAATTTTATGCGTAAACATAGAAGATAACATTATTTAGTCAAGAAGTATGGATTTTGGAGCGTATACCGTTTTTTTTCTATTGGGTGTTCGGTTTCCCCATACTGGAATAAAAAAAGTTACTTAAATCTATTTATTGCACTGATTTAGTTGGTATTGTGTGTAAACATATTGCCTATTTCTATTCCTTAAAGATGCTTTACACAAAGCAGCTTATTTTTAAAACATGGTTCCCTCAAATTTTTATTCCAAAATCTAACTACAAACAAAATTCTAACTCTAACATAGTCCCTCAAAAAGAAATTTTCACGAATATTTCTGCAACAAACAAAACTGAAATTTGGTCTTGCAATTATCGAACTGCTTAAATGATGAACATACTAATCTAATTGAGGAATCTGAACTAGCTAAAGTTGGCAATGGAACTTCACAAGTATGCTTCTCGTAGCATTGTCTGTACAAAAAAAATACGGAGGCACCCGCCTCCACCTGAACTTCTAACGTCGCCAAAAAAATGCTCTAAGCAAACTAACTACAGCTGAAAAAATTGTCTTATTTATTTATTTATTTATTAAAATATCAATATACAATTGAAAAAATTGCTATTAATTTATAGGCTAAGAGCAAACAGCAGCAAAGGCTTTCGGCTCTAGTTTTAAAAATTAAGTTAAATAGAAATTTTAAGGTTATTGAATATATCTTTTAGTTTTGAAATATTGCTTTGCTTCGGTTCCTTAAGAAGTTCCAAAATGTTAAGGTAGTTGTTGTTGTGTTGTTGAGGTTGTCCTGATAAGAAACATGGACTAAGCAAATGGGTGATGGTTGTAGAGTTGTGACAGCTGGGGCAAGTGGGTGGGGCTTCTTTTTTGAGCAGGTGTCGATGGGTGAAGTCGGTATGACCAAGGCGTAGTCGGATGAATGTTCTAAGGTCAGATTTGGGTACATCGGTTGGGAATTTAGGCTGAATTTTCTTGGGGTTGATTAAGCTGTAGTGGTGCTTGTAGTGTTCCCAGTCAAGCAATCTTTGATTGTGACATTCTTGATGAATGTATCGTTTTAGGTCAAGGCGACTAAAGGTGTTGAATGTGTAGGTTGGAGCTTTAAGTACAGCATTAGCTGCAGCATCAGCGAGCTCATTGCCTACAATTCCTGCATGACCTGGAGTCCAGAAATCCAAGTATGTATATTTATAGTTTGTATATTTAAAAAAAAAGAGTTATAATCGAAAAATATCTTATCCATAACATTCTTGATTGATGGAAGCATACATGTATTTGCTATCAAAAAAAAAACTATGCATCAAAGGAACACAAATGTTTTAAAAAAGTAATCAGAACGATTATAGCGAACCTGTTGAATAAATGCAGAGCAAATAAAATGTAAATTTTGACATATATCACAAAATGAAAACGTCTTAAAATCGTTCTGAATTCATGCACAACTAATTCAATAGAACATGTAATCGTCATAAATGTTTATTGTTGACGTACAGAAGTTTTTTTTTAATGAATTTCCACAGTTTAACGCAAAATATAATTTTCATTCATTCCTTAAAAATGTTTAGTTACCAAAGTTCAAGTTTACTTATTATTGTTTGAAGGGTATGTTTAGTAAAAGTGCTGCTAAAAATGAAACAAATTAATGAGTTTTACGTATATGTTTTTGTTTTTCGTAATATAATAAATACTAACATAGAAGAAAATATACATAAACAATAGTTTTCAGATATAAAGCATAGGTTAGCGTAGAAAAATATTTTTGAGAAAGCCAATAATATTTTGGGTATGTTCATTAAAGAAATTTCCGCTTCAGCTAACCTTCATCAACTTTTTAGAAAAAAAATTAGCATTAATAGCAGCCAATTATTTCATAGCATAATTAATTTTTCAGATTGTAAAATGTCTAGAAATTTTCATACGCTACAAAATTCGTAATTTTATGCGTAAACATAGAAGATAACATTATTTAGTCAAGAAGTATGGATTTTGGCGCGTATATCGGTTTTTTTCTATTGGGTGTTCGGTTTCCCCATACTGGAATAAAAAAAAGTTACTTAAATCTATTTATTGCACTCATTTAGTTGGTATTGTGTGTAAACATATTGCCTTTTTCTATTCCTTAAAGATGCTTTACACAAAGCAACTTATTTTTAAAACATGGTTCCCTCAAATTTTTATTCCAAAATCTAACTACAAACAAAATTCCAACTCTAACATAGTCCCTTAAAAAGAAATTTTCAGGAATATTTCTGCAACAAACAAAACTAAAATTTGGTCTTGGAACTACCGAACTGCTTAAATGATGAAAATATTAATCTAATTGAGGAATCTGAACTAGCTAAAGTTGGCAATGGAACTTCACAAGTATGCTTCTCGTAGCATTGTCTGTACAAAAAAATACGGAGGTATCCGCCTTTTGTTTGCACCTGAACTTCTAACGACGCCAAGAAAATGCTCTAAACAAACTACACCTGAAAAAATTGTCTGTTTTGTTGTTTTACAAAGTATTGAGTTACACTTTTGTCCATTTGCAATAATTATACTCAGGGGCGTCTTTAGACTTTTGGGGGCTCTGGGCTCAATAGGATTTGGGGGCCAAAAAAAGTATGTATATATTTTTTTTTAATTCTTTAGGTTAAAAAAATTATTTTAAAATTAATTTGTGTTTTTTTTTAATATTTTTACTTTTTAAAAAGAACTAAAAAAAAACATAAAACAGATATTTTTTTTATACTTTTATATTTTTTTTAATTTACCTTCAATAGTTGAACATTTTTATTGTTTTTTTGGTTGATTTCTAATGTTTTTATATTTTTTTTAACTTTATTTAAGTTTATTTCTTTGTATTTGTTTTGATTTGGTTTTTTTTTAGATATACGTATATGTAAGTTTAAGTATACAATAAAATATTATTGAAGGCATACTTTTCTGACTTTGTCAGTTGCAAAATCGTGAATTAAGTCATCAAATTTAATTTTCTGCAGTAATTCATTTTCAATTGATAAAATTGACAAGCTGGTAAGTCTATCTTGTAGCATTGTCCTTCGAAGTTCATTTTTATCCGGTTCAATTTCGAAAATGAACGCTCTCCATTGCAGTTTGAAACCATCAAAGATACAAAAATTCTACAAGCAGTTTCTACATTTGGAAATGTGTTCCCAATTTCATCCACTGTAATTAGACTGTACAATTTTGATATTGTAATAAGATCTTCATTTACATCTTTATTGAATTCTTTTAAATACTTTTTGAGGTGCAAGCATTCTACCTCAAGTTCTTCTGCATTAACATCTCTATGGATTAGATTAGATTAGATTGATTTTTATTGTTTCTGTTCTTGTTTATATTACAAATTATTTTACAAAAAATCGATAAGCATGGCTTTGCCGTCTGCCTGATTGACATTAAAATAAATATTTAGTATTAAGTTTGTTTCTATTTGTTAGAACATAATGTATAAAAAAAAATATTTGTGGTAAAAAAAAATACAAATTTGTTTTGTTGTTAAAACTCTTCATTGATAATTTGATTGCGATAGCTCATAGCATATTTATAAAAATAAAAAAGTTGCTTTAAATTGTTTTCACAGTTGAGATGTGCTAGGACTTCTTCTTCCGATAACGTGTTACTTCCAAGATAACTTTTTCGTATTTCTTTCAAAATAGGGCATCTTCCAATGAAATGCATGACATCTTCTCCCTCCGATAGGTTGCAAAGGTTACAGTAAATTGGTAAGTCAGGACGGTGGGGGATATAATTAAGACGAATAAGCTCTCCTCTCATTTTAAAAATAGACGATATAATTTCCATTACATTTTCGTTGTGAAAATAATTTCTTTCGCGCAAATTTTGATTTAAAATGCTGTATGTAGATCTGTGGACTGATGCAGTAGCTAAGCTTATACAGTCAGCTCTGTATTGTTCATCTACTTTTGAAATAATGTTTTGGAAAACATCTGTGCAGTACCTTCCATTTCCATTCGCGAGATTGAATTCTATTCCGCAGTACGTTGCAAGCTCCTCTAGTTGTTTAAACCAAAGAGTTCTTCTTTCAATTATCTTTCTAGCAATTATCTTTGGAAGTCTATCATCTGGCATTTCTAGAACTTTCGTTACATAATCAACATGCAGTTTTAAGGTTTTAATAAAAAGTGGTGGTTTCTATATTTATCATGTAGTTGGGCGTTGTATTTGGCAGATTGAAACATTTTTTGACGTAGTACCTTAGCAGTTTCTCAACGGTTTCATACTGATAGTACCCCCAAGATTGTGCTGCATACAACATCACAGACTAAGATACAGCTTGAAATACTTTATATTTTACACTGTGATCAACTATGTTATTTGAGAAACATCTTTTCCAGGTTGCGGATATGGCACTTTTAGCTTTTACTAACTTTTCTTTCAAGTGAGGTTCCATGCTGAGATTGCTAGTTATCGTGACTCCAAGATACCTGTATGCTTTTACAATTTCAATGGGCTGTCCATTCAGATACCATTTTTCGTTTCTGCAAGCTCTGCCAGATCCCTTTTTAAAAATCATTATTTTTGACTTCGTAAGATTCACCGTAAGATTCCATAGTTGGCAGTACGAATCAAGACGGTTAATCATAAGTTGAAGAGAATCTGGTGAGTATGCAAATAAAACTACATCGTCTGCAAATAAAAGGGCCTTTATAAGAACTCTATCTATCTCTATGCCACCTGGTAGAAAGTCGGTCAGGTCATCGATGTGCATGGCAAAGAGATATGGACTTAGAGTGCAACCTTGCCGAACCCCCATTGTTGTCTCAAACCATTCTGAAATCTGAATTCCACTCCACACAGCCGATTGATTATCCTGATAGATGTTTTCGAGAACCCTTCCAAACTTTTGGCTCATTCCAGCATTATATAGCTTATATATTAAAACTTTTCGATCGATATTGTCGAAGGCTGCCTTGAAATCAACAAAAAAGGCGAATAATTTTTGGTTTGTTCGACAAATGTACCCGCGATATTTTGCAGTATGAAGATATTATCTACGGTTGCATAACCACTCCGAAATCCGGCTTGACATTCCTTAATCAATTTATGGCTTTCGATCCAATTTGTCATTCGAAAATTTAGAAGTTTAGTGAATAACTTATATGAAGAGTTCAGAAACGATATTCCTCGATAATTAGTTGGATCGGCTAAATTATGCCTTGATGGCTTTTTTAAACTGTATTTGTATATTTCCCGTTTCCAACATTTCGTTAAAGGTCTTCGAAATTTTCTTGATGAAGTTTGACTTCGCATACTTAAAGAATTCTACGGGGATCCTATCAACTCCTGGTGCCTTTCCATCTTTGAGTTTCCTTAAAGCCTCCACAACTTCTTCCTCTGTAATAGGTGCATCTAAAATTTCATTTGTAATGCATGGTACTGCATATTGAATGGGTGGCATACTAGTTGTTGTGTTCAGTAGCCTTTGGAAATGGTCCATGAGTGTCCTTGCATCTAATTGAACGCTAATTTGTGGTTCTTTGCCATTAAATTTATTTACTGCAACCCAAAACTGTTTAGTATTCTTACAGCATGTAAGTTTGAGAGCCTCGTTTTCTAAATATGTTTTCTTTTTGTCCTTTCAGATTTGTTTAAAGATTTTATTTGTCTAAAGATTTTATTGTTCAGTTAAAACTTCAAAATCGTTAACCAAAGATATCCATTCGCCTCGTACTAAACAGTAATCTATGACTGAGCAGCCTTGTTGTCCTATAAACGTAGATTTCCCACTTTTATCCGATCTACTGGTACCATTAAGAATACGAAATCCAAATGCATCGCATAATTCTAATAATCTAAGTCCCTTTGCGTTTGTAGTTTCATCTTCTGAATTCCTCATTTTACCTGCGAATAGATTTTCTCTTCCCCCTTTTTTTTCCTATTCTTGCGTTTAGATCACCTATTATCATGATATTGTCGTATTGATTGTGTTCAATTAAATTATATAACGCAACAAAATCTCTTTCCCAGTGATTGCAATTAATATATGCTGGCAGTATAAAAAGTTTGGTTGAACCCATGGTTATTTTTAAAAGTTTGAATTCATCTACTGATTTAAATTCACAAAACATAGAATTTAAATGTTGTTTTTTATATCCGAAGAAGCATCCACCACTAGCTCTTCCTCTCGTATTCTGTTTTATAGCAGGTAGCCAAACAAATTCAAAGCTTTTAAAACGATTTAAATATAATTTATAATCCTCTTCCATCAAAAATGTTTCATAAAGTAAAACAATATCATAACTATTTATAAGCTCATAAAATCTTAAGAATATTGACTTATTACTAAGACCTGCTATATTATAACTTAATATTTTAATAATTTTATTATTTATTTTTATAGATCTATTTTTATTTTGGCAGACGGCAACTACACCCTATGCTATAACATTTGTATTGTTTGATTTTCTTGTTGAACAGTTTGCAGCTGAAAATGTAGATGGCGCTACCGGCTCGGCTCTGGTGTTTCCAACTGTCATCTGCTCATCCACGTTTAAACACAGCTGATTGCTTAAATCAATTTGATAGATTTGGTTAAGCACGGCAATCCCATTTGTGTTGTTTTGTAAAAGTCCAGTCCAGTTTTGACATTTTCTTAGACAGGCTTACCGCTTCGCTTTTTGTGTCTGTAGCTTGCTCTGGATCTCTAGAGATAGATGTCAAGGCTTCAGTAATTTGCTTATAACCATAATGGAGCGCGTTAACTGCATCAGTTCGTTGGAGACCATCTTCAGAAAGGCTTTTAAGAACTCTATGTGAACCTAAACATACATTCAATTTATTCCAACGATGGGTAGAAGCAGAAAAAAAGTTATATATTTTTTGAACCACTTGAAAGAAACTTGTTGCCTCCTGTACACAACCAGCTGCATGAAGGCCTACTAAGTTAAGAGAATGTGCTGCTCCTTTAATCTTGCTTGCAAACCAGAATATTTTCCCGACATATTAGACGTATATCATAGCTTTGTCCTCTACAATCCTCTATTGAAATATCATGATTTTTCAGAAATTTCAAGATTATGTCAGCCAAAAATTCAGTTTTTTGCTCTTGAATAGGTATAAATTTTAAGAACCTTTCGATGGGAACACAATTTTTGACATACCGAATTACAAAAGTCAACTGGTCGATATGAAAAAGGTCGGGTGTACTGTCAACACTTAGGGCAAAATATTTTGCCGATCTAATTTCACCTAAAATTTTCATTAGGTCTTGTTTTCCCATTATATCAATGAATTCGTTGCTGATAAATAGGAAGTTTTGCATCACAGGGTCGGATCGGTCTCGTCACTGCTAAGGCATAACACTAGCAGTGAAGGGTATGGATAATTATTCTGTGTGTCAATTCAGTGAATTTTATTCTCAATTTTATCTGTATTGGTTTTAGACATTTTTTTTATTTTGCAATGACTGGACAATTCAGAGTAGATTATTGTAATATTCGTGGGCTAAGGGCGAATTTTTTGTTGGCATACCGACATACTGTTTCATACAGGCCTGCTGTTTTGGCACTAAGTGAAACCCAAGTAGGTGAGGATTCCGATCCTGCTGAATGTTTTATTCATGGGTATAGCTTGGTGCCTTTATTCTTTTTCCACCATGGCCTCGCCATATACATTAGGAATGATGTTGCTTATCAGCTCTTACCACAATATGGTATTTGCACCAATTCCTTTTTTAATTATATGTGGTTTAAATTCTCTGTAAATAAGCAAATCATTCACTACTGCTTCCTATATCGAAGCCCAAATTTAGACAGAGTATCAACTTCTCGTGAATTTGATGCTTTGTCTGATTCCATCCAAAGAATTGTTTAGTCCTATCCTCGCACTGAAATCGTTGTTACGGGCGATTTCAATGTACACAATTCTTCATGGCTTCAACATTCAGGCCAGACAACACCCGATGGAGTGTGTGTAGAAATCTTCGCTGAGTTGAACCACCTAACTCAGCTGGTCAACGAGCCCACCCGAACATCGGACGTTGAAGGTCGAGCTGAAAACACTCTTGACTTGTTTCTTACCTCTGACCCTGATAAGTACACTGTTAGTGTTCTATCTCCTCTAGGCACATCTGACCATTGTGTTATATCAGCAAATTTCTCGTGTCAAAACTGTTCAGTTAAAGAAAGAGCTCCTAAGAGAACCGTTTGGCAATACGAGAAAGCCAACTGGGACGGTCTCAATAATTACTTCAGGATCTTTAACTGGTCACTATGCTTCCTCGATAGTGACGTTGACGCTGATATGATCACAAGTTTAATTCTCCTGGGAATGAGAACTTTTATACCGAACAGGGTTAAAAGTATCAGACCTAAGGAAAACGCATGGTTTGATGCGAGCTGTAAAGAGGTTATCAGAGCCAAAGAGGTAAGTTTCCGATGCTATAAAGCCAACCGTACTGAGGAAAGCCCGAAAAAGTTCAAACAAGCCAGGAAGGCCTGCAACGCCCATATTCGACGGACCAAATTTTTACATGACCAAAAATTACGGCAAAAAATACTGCAATGTCCCAAAGGCAGTAAAAATTTTTGGTCATTTGTAAAAAACATGAGGAATTCTTCCTCTTCATCGGTTCCTACGCTCGTTGTCAATGACACTCCTTTTGTTAGCTCTTTAGAGAAAGCTAATCTCTTTGCTAGGCAGTTCGCCGCCAATTCTACGCTGCCAGTGAGTGTTATGACTCCGCCTGTACTTGAGCGAGTAAGTGATTCTATGGGACCAATCTTTTTTCGCACTTGTACTGTGGCAAGAGTCCTTAGAGATCTAAACACACATAAATCCGCTGGTCCGGATGGTATCCCCGCTATTGTTCTGAAGAGGTGTTCTTCAACGCTGGCAAAACCACTGCGTAAGCTTTTTCATCTGTCCTACTCCTCAGGTCTCGTTCCGAGAGGATGGAAAACTGCATTTGTCCAGCCCATCCCAAAAAAAAGGCGAATCTTCCTCACCCTCTAACTACCGACCGATTGCACTTACGTCCCTTCTTTCCAAGGTCATGGAAACGCTGATTAATTATCAGCTCAAGAAATATCTTGAAGATCGAAAGCTTCTTAATGACCGGCAGTACGGCTTTCGAAGCAATAGGTCCACTGGTGATCTCATGGTTCATCTCACCGAACAGTGGAGCAAATCTTTACATCGCTTTGGAGAAAGTAAGATTATTGCACTTGATATTTCAAAAGCATTTGATAGGGTTTGGCATCAGGCTCTCTTATCGAAAATGCGTGCTTTCGGTGTGCATGAATCCCTGCTTCATTGGATTAGTAATTACCTTTCGGATCGTTCAATACAAGTAGTATTGGATGGATTCAAGTCTGAAAACCATAAAATAAATGCTGGTGTGCCCCAGGGCTCTGTTCTATCTCCAACACTCTTTCTCATTTTTATTAATGATCTCCTGTCTGCAACATCTAATCCATTACATTGTTTCGCTGACGATAGTACTCTTAGTTTTTCATATTCGTTTTCAGACTCACATTCCTCTTCTTCGGATGTGGAACTGCAACGAAAAAATATGATAAGCTCATTAAATTCCGACCTAAACAGCATTGTTCAATGGGGATTAAAAAACCGCGTGGAATTTAATGCTTCGAAAACGCAATGCTGTCTTGTATCGTTAAAGCGAGATATACCCCATTGCCATTATCCATGGATGGCACTTGCATCAATGAGACTGAACACCTCTATATTCTCGGTATGTGTGGCACCAACCACCTCTTGTGGAATGATCACATACGCGATGTCGCCAAAAATGCCGCAAGGTGTTTGGGTTTCCTTAGGCGATGCAAGAAATATTTCACCCCTTCTGATCTGGCTGTTATCTACAAGACTTACATACGTCCAAAGCTTGAGTATAACTCCCATCTCTGGGCTGGTGCTCCTGCAACTTACTTAAGCCTCTTGGATAGTATTGAACGTAGAGCATTTTAATTGATAGATGATAATATCATCATAAGTTCATTTACTTCGCTTGAACATCGTCGTAAGGTCTCTTGTCTGACCCTTTTTTACCGTTATTTTAACGGCTTATGCTCTAGTGAAATAGCCAGTTGCATTCCTCCCCTTAAACAGTTCAACCGTAATACTCGCGCTTCTAGGAATGCCCATCAGTATACCCTCGAGCCCAACTTCGGCCGTACTGTCAAATACAGAGATTCGTTCTTTAGCCGTACTACGCGAATGTGGAATGCCTTACCACACTCTGTTTTTCCTAGTCATTGCAATGTTCAGGAATTCAAAACCAATGTGCACCGACATCTCCTTTTAAACCCTCTCTCCTCTTCCTAGTGCTCACACTGTGCCTCTGCATAATAAGGGTAGTAATATCCCCTTGAGTGTGTGCTTATTATAAAAAAAAAAAAAAAAAAAAAAGTGTATCCCTTTCCCGAAAAGTTGAAAAGTCAACATGTGTGCAGAACTGTAGAGTAGAACGAAAGCAGTTGTTAAAATATTGTATGATTAAAGATTCATGTTGCCAGAAGTTTAGGATGTTGAGGTGGAGAATTTCAACGGAACGGAGAGTAAAATAAAACTTGTTTTTCTGTTACTGTCTACTAACCTTATTTCGTTTTCTATATAATTCTTGTATAGATTCAGTCATTTTGAGTTGGTGGATTTGGGGGCCAAATAATTGCGGGGCCCTGGGCCCTGGCCCACCGGGCCCATGCCTAAGGACGCCACTGATTATACTTGACCAGTTGCAGCGCATGTTGCGTTCGCAAATAATTTAAGTAAACAAAATAAATAATAATAAACTAATAAATCATTAAATAATATGTATTTGGTCAATTTTATTTTATTTAATATACATTTACAACATTTATTTGGACTGAAATTAAAAAGCTATACAAATCTTCCAATGTAGGACCATGTCAGCACTTCAGATTCTGTTGGTTAGGATTGTTTAGTTTTTGAACGAGGCCATGAAACATTCAAAATGAAGCATTTAGATGGGGCTGATTACTATAATGAAGCGTTTTGATGGGCCGAAACACTAAATGTGAGTATGTGTTTGGGTTTTTGCATCATTTCACGCACACTTTCTCACATTTAGTGTGTAGTTAGCTTGTAGGCAAACCGAAATGTCAGTCTGAGATTCCGGTCTTGGTAATGGAGTGTTTTTGGTCAGTTGACATCACGTAGGTTGCCTAGGCCAGAGAGAAAAAACTAATCGAGAGAGCCAAACTTCCTCGTCTCCGTCCCTTCGAAACCTCTTACTCTCATTTTTTATAGCGTGTTGAATTCGTATCGGTGTATACATGTTTTCATTTTGGAGAAGAGTACACAAAAAAACATCATTTCCGGGAAATGCGACATTTCTCATTTTTGTTTATTGATAGCCAAGAAGGCTATGTTTTTTAAAGTCTCATTATAATACTTGTAATTCTCATGAATTTCTTTCTTTAATTTTACTAACATCTTGTGGTTTTTATATCTACAAAAATACTCCTATAATTCAAATTAATTCTAGCAAAACATTTTTGTTTGTCAATAAATAACGGGAGAAGTTATACCGGTAGTTCGTGGTGAATTTGTTTTTCTCTTCTTTTTCTCTAAGTTACAGATAGATGGCATTAACAACCAAAACAAGAAAGGATGTGTGCCGAAAGAGTGTAACAAGGTTAAGATTTTAAAGACTAGACCTTATTTATATATATGAACGAGTACATGTTTTTTATAAATGTATGTTATGTTTATTTCAATAGTAATACCTTAACTAAAAACTTAACTACTGTATTATCTAAAATATACTGCATTGAATTATAAAAGGTGGAAATAATAAAGTTCTACAGTTTACCAGGAATATTTATATAAAATATGCATATCTTCTGCAATTGCGGTATCAATCGATATTTTCTGGAACTTAGTGTTAACGTAAAATTTATCTGTCATAAATTAATTTGTCAGCTTTTTTATACACCAAAAAATCAATTATGAAATTTGGCTGCGATAATAATTACTTGAACACAGCATTTTCTATGTTTATAGTTATTCAGGTTTAGCCCTTAACTTTGATTTGCATTTATTTATGAATAGCCTAAAAAGTTTAGCAAACATCTATGAATAAGCCACAATGCACTTTCAGAAAAACTGTAGTTAGAACTTTTCCTGACAGATTTTCCCTTGTCGCTATATTACTGAAAGATAAGATATAAATAGTTAGAACTGGAAAACTTATAAAAATGATGCATAAGACTTACATTTTTGTTGAAGAACAAATTTGTATATTCTTTTCACAAAACCACTGAACGAGAATACAAATATTTTTACTTTTGTACAAAAGTACTTTTCGGCTTATGTAGTTAAGCCTTTAAAAGCAACACACTAGCTTAGTGGAAAGCAGTAAGAATAGCTTATCATCACCTATTCACAAATCTTATGCAATGAAAATTGGCAACAGAAGTAACAAGTTGACGGTCTTTTTATTTAGTGTCTACTTAAATCACTTATTTTCAGCATTTTGGAAATGTCGTGAGTAATTTAAAGAAAATAAACAACGAGTACACGCAAATAAAATAGGAATGGAAAAAAGAGATGAGTATTTAAAAATGTTTTCAATGTTCCATGTTTACATTCTGTAACTCTCGTTTTCAATGTTCCTGCAACTCTCGCATCTACAAAATTAAGTCGATAAACTCTGAAAATTGAAACAAATCTGAGTTTTTTTTGCATCTTTCAACGGTCTGAGCGAAAATTAAACGCATAAACGCAGCTAATAATACAAATAATAGTTGTAGATAGTGCTTTCAGAGTTTTATGTTTCTAGGTCCTTATTCTCATTGGACTGTTGCACCGCCTAATTTATTTTACTTACTAAATTATTAAAACTGGCTTCAAATAACTAACTAATATTTATCTAAATGCGTAATTTAGAATTGTTTCTAAATCTTCATTGTTCTGGCACCTAACAAGAGTAATTAATTTCACTTCATATTCGAATGATATTACTCTCAAACGAACACAATGAGAGTACCAAAAAGTTGTTCATCCACAATTTTGAATTTTCTTGGAACACCTCTGAACAGCTGACTATATCCGCCATTTTTCAAAGGTAGGCGCCATTTTTCAAAGGTGGTGAGCAGAAAGAAAAGAGAGAAAAGTTTTTTCTCTCTCGTGGTGAGTATGTACACAAACTTGCATAAGTATTTGTTCCCCACATTTTTTTATATGGAGTTAATACATATGCAAGTTGGTGGCCAAATCACAGCTTGTAGGCAAAAAGAGAGCAACCGTCGAAGTTGGTTCTCTCTATTAGTTCTTTTCTCTCTGGCCTAGGCCTACTCAGTTGAGGTTGAGTTCTTTATGTTGCGTGTGCGTGGTTGTCATTGGTTGGATTGGCATCTGCAGCCAGCGTTACCACTTTACTTCAATTGAAGTAGATCTACTTCTTTTTTTCAAATAAATTTAAAATCTACTTCTTACTTCGCACCATCATCAAAATATTGAAATCTACTATAGATAGAACCGTTATTTTGTTTTTAAGTTTTCTCAAGAACTAAACTATTTTTTTTCTGCCAAAAATGTCATTGCTTTTATTTTTAATTTACAAACAAATATTATTTTTTTTTTCCGAAATTTGATATCTTGAAAATGGGTCATTATTTTTTACAAAATTGAAATGCAAGACGTCTAATAATAAGTTCAAAACTATGTATATACCAAAAATATTTTTAAACTAAAATTCAAAAACGATTTTCAAATACAAATTTAAAAAAATTGAGGTTTTCTTGAGAAATCAAATGGCATTTTCATTTCATTTATTTCATTTCATCTTTTACAGTAGACTTAAGTCTATAGAAGCAAAAGTTACATTTATTATATACTATAGTTACACTATAACAAGCTTATCCAAATTTAGATTTGAATTGTTTTAATTTAGTGCATTATATAAAAAACAACGAAAAATCATATTTATATCTATTTATAAATTAAATTTTAAGAATTAGTTACATAAATTACATTTAAACCTTTTTTAAATTTTTAATAAAAAAAAAAGAAAATTAAGTTAAGAATTTTCAGCCAAATACCTAAAGATAACGCGATCAAAATGCTTACGTCCTCGAAGCTCTCGTATGTCTAAGGGTAGGGAGTTCCATAGTCTGACAGCACAAACAAAGAATTGGCGCTCAGAGGCAGAGCAAGTGAATCTTGGTTGAATAAATACAAAAGAGCGGATGGAAGTAGAGAACACAATTTTGTTATAAAGATAAGATGGCTCCTTCTTTGCTACGATGCCATTCAATGTCTTTAAAGTATTGTAACTTAGATATGCGTTTAAGGTACAACCAAGTAAATTTTTCTTATACGCGGAAACATGATCATAACGCTTAAGATTGTACACGTATCGAATTATGTTATTGAAGGCAACATTTAGGTTTCTTTTAGATTCTGAGCTATGACTGCAAAATATCTGGCATCCGTAAGTAATAATCGGGATAATTAAAGTTTTTGCTAAGTAAAGTCTAAAATCTTGTGGTGTATGCTTCTGTGTGAAGGAAAGACTGCGTAGATATCCGTAAATTTTTCCTATAATGTGTTATATGTGACAATCCCAACTAAGTGTGGAATTAAACCATATACCAAGGTTCTTTACTTTATCAACGTACTCGATTACCTGGTTGCCAATTTGTATGGTTGGAAAATAACTGAGATCAAGCTTATGTTTATAAATTACCATACATTTAGATTTTGTTGGGTTCAACCTCAAGTTATTCTCCTCTGACCAACGATAAATTCTATACAAGTCTTCATTAAGTAGGTAAGCACCGTTTTCAATCATGCCCAATTCACAACTTAGGCGAATCTGGACATCGTCTGCATACAAATCAATGGATGAATAATGCACCTGGGTTGGAAGGTCATTAATACACATGCAAAATAGCAATGGTCCTAGTATTGATCCCTGGGGAACTCCGGAATAAAGATCCAGCAATCCTGAAGCATGTTTATCTACAACGACAGCTTGTTTTCTCCCAGAAAGGTAAGAAAACATTAAATTGCAAGCTGAATCTTTGAAACGGAACAGCCTTTTCATTTTGGAAATAAGAACACTGTGATTAACCGTATCAAAGGCTTAAAAATGATACTTGATCATGGTCAATAGCACATCTTAGATCATCAGTTACTTTAATGATAGCAGACACACAACTGTGATTTATTCTAAAACCGGATTGGTTAACACATAAGAGATTGTTATTTTTTAAAAAATTCGAGATCTGGCTATGTAAAATTTTTTCTAAGACTTTTGAAATAAATGGAAGAATCGAAATTGGCCTGTATTCGGGAGATGTTAAGCGAGTAGCAGGTTTCTTGATCACAGGAATTACTTTTGCAACTTTCCAGGTATGAGGAAAAGAGCTTGTCGTAATGATTGTATTGAAAATATGCGTAAGGGTGGGAAGTATGTGAGGTAGTAATATTTTAATAAACGAGGGGTGCATTTCATCAAACCCCATGGCTTTAGATTTAATTTTTAAAATATTGTCTACTAAATCATCTTCTTCAACTGCCTGAAATTCAAAACAATTTAAGTTCGGATCCACTGGTTCCATATCATTAGCTATTTCTACCTCATTAAGAGATTCAGACTGGACTTTCGCAAAATCAGCATTAAGAACATCAGGATTAATGTTTTCAGGGTATTTTCCTTTCAATGGTCCTACTCCGAGATCTCGTATATTTTTCCAAAGTGTTTTAGAAGGTAGATCTTTCCTCAAATGATTTGAATATACCTGTAGTTTAGATTCCCTTATTTTAATGCGTACTTTGTTTCGAAAGTCACGAAAAGTATTATGAAACTCAGTCAATCGAAATCGTTTCCATTGTTTGTAAGCTAAGTCTCTTTGTTTCATCAGTTCCTTAATTTCAAGAGAAAACCAAGAATTGTGCTTGTGCTTGACCACCTTTGTTTTAAGCTTCACATGCTTATCGAATAAACAACGAATAGAATTTTCTAAGAAGAAAACCTGGTCATCGGCAGAAGCCATAAAATATATTTGTTGCCAGTTAATCTGAAATATGTAGATCGTGTTCCAGTTGAGCCAAGTCAATATTTTTAAAATCTCGATATTCAATAGTAGTAGTTCCCGTTCGGGGAACAAAATCAAAGGTAGCAAAAATTAAATCATGTTTCGAAAAGGCGGATGCGGAAAGCTGGTCGTAGATCAAGAAGTTTTCGATATTATGGGTAAAGAATAAGTCTAAGAGTGTTGCACTATCATTAGTAAAATGAGTTGGATTACTAAAATTATTTTTATATAAGCTTAGGCTGTTCATTCGTTCAATAAATAATTTTGATGTTTCCGTGTTTAGCAAATTACAATTAAAGTCACCACATAAGACGATTTCAGAATAAAAAGAGGAAATGCTCTCTAACACTGTAAACATGGGCGAGAAATCAACGTGTTTATTTGGACGATAAACTACACCTACTAAGCATTTATTCACACCATTCAAAATTTCTATAAAGCAATAGTCAACAGGAGAAAAGCTATCTGATCTGGCAACAAAACTGCGATTTATTGAACTGCGAATGTAAATCGCAACCCCTTCACCTCTTGGGTCACTTCTATCACAGCGAAACAAATCATATCCTTTTAAGTTACACAGGACGTCAGATAAACTTGCCTTGAACCATGTCTCAGATACACAGATAATGTCTATATTAGAGCACTCAAACACATATCTAAATTCATCCATTTTAGGATAAAGACTTTGAGCATTTAAATAGCAAACGTGAAGGCCATTACTCTGCTTGCATAGAATATCTAGCATCATGCGCATATTGATTGTGCGGTCAAACATACTACTACCTGGGTTGCTAATCATTTTCAAAGAAGAGAAAATTAGAACCACCACCAAGACATACTACCAAGAGAGAAACATTTGTTAAAAGAAGTCGAAGTTCAGATAATTGGCTTAAATTCAACAAGATATATACAATAGCATTAGAAAAAGAGTTTATAAAAAAAGCAATTTTCATACTAACAAAATAACAATGAAAATATAAATAAAAATTGTAATAAAGATGACCATCTCCAGGCTTACGATTTTTCACCATGTTGTTGTTGTTCATTCAATTGATGTTCGGCAATATTTAAATTCAAGCTATTGATTGATGTTATTAAAAGTGTTTTCGCAGCACCAGTGACACGTATAAACACCCTTCCGTTTCTAGTGTAAACACTCGATAGAGCTTTCTGACGTTTGAGTGCAAGAGCTTTCCGCAAGATCATGTGGCTGGATGACGTTAAGCTTTCATTTACATAAATGCTGCTGTCAGAGTTGAGCTTTACATCATGTAAACAAAGGTTTTGCTTATTTGTTATCCAACGATGACGGATCGATTGCAGCAAATTATTTTTGTCGGTCACTGTTCTGAATTTTAAAACAATTGAGGTGTTGATATCTTTCGGATTGCTTTTAGATGTTGTGCGATAAATATTTTGAAGAAGAGGTGGTGTGAGTTGAACAGATTGACATAGGTTTGCAAATAATTCATGCAGGTCTTCGTTCTCCATTTTTGGAATCCCTCGTATGACAGCGCCAGTTGAATATTTTTCGCGTTCAAGCTCTTCTATACGTTGGGCGAGTTGTTCGGTGTTATTGGTGATGGGGAGTTCTGGTGTTTTTGCTTCAAGCTGTTCGACTCTGCGAGTCAAGTCTGCTACGGCAATGCTATGATCAGTGAAACGTTGGTTAAAATCGCTTTAAATTTTATCCAGTTTCTCGGTCAATTTGTTAATTTCGTCCTTTATCCACTCTCTTAAATCCTTCATCTCCTTCTTCATCAACTTTTCAAACAGCGACAATTTGTTTTTGGTGTCAGGGGTTTTCTGCCATATTGGGGTTAGATTGAATTGCGCAAATTTTACCTGTAGAGCGTAGTACGTGCTCTTTTTTGTTCATGGGGCAGTGGCAAAGGCAAATAGTCGTTGAAGTAAATTATAAAAATTGATGATTTAAAAGGGCGATTTTGGAGGAAAATGTATTGCAAGCGCGGTAGTAACACTTTTTTTTGTATAAATTAATTATATTTAATATAACTTGAAGTAATAAGCACCACAGCAAAAATTAACGTCTAGCTTGTCATAGTTTGACAGAATATCATCATTTTTGAAAACAAACTTTTTTGCAGGTACATTTTAATTCTTAAAATACAGGAAATAGTTTTAAACAGATTTTTTTGGATACATGAGAGATATTTTGAAGTTGTTTAGAAACAAAGATAAAAGGTTTGTTGATGTACTGAAATTGTATTACGATTACAATAACTATTTCCTGCAGAACTCGTCCTTTGCAATCAAAACATCCTAAAGTCATTTCATTTGACCAACACGAGCCCAATCTTTGCGTTTTCGTTGACAACAACCAAGAATTAATTTAAAAAATGTTAGGGTCAAGGGGGGTAATTGTAAACAGGGGTAATTGTAAACACACTTAATTTTCTCAAAACCGTTTATAATTTGAAGCATGCCATGAAATTATTTGAAAAGACATTATATTTAAATCATATTGACGCGTGGAAGGCCTTATCTGTCAAAGGGTTATTTATGTTTTGTTCGTTTCCATGAGTCTTTCTATTTTCTGCGTTTTTAAGTTTTTCAGTGCTAATTAAAATTGTTGCACAACAAACAAAGGCGATCGAAGTAAGTTAAATTTTATCTTTAAGAAAGTGAAATATGAGTATAAATGTATATATATATAACATATGTTTTTATTTGTCTGTATAAAAAAATTTAAAAGTGAAATGAAGGCTTGAATAATTCTAGTTTTTTTTTTTAAATTTTTTTATTAAAATAATGTAATTTAAAAATATGTGGAATAATATGAAAAAGTTAATTTTTGAAATCTACTTCCATTTTTCTCAATCTACTTCACTTTTTTCCTAAAATCTACTTCCACTTTTTTTTGAGAGTGAGAGAAAAAAAAAAAGTTGAGTGCGATGTCTGCAAGAAGTAGCGCCAGGGCTGCCACTTTATACGTGTTTGTTACAATCTCCCCTTTTGTATCTGAAAGAAAATTAAGAGGAGTGAAGATACAAGGAAGTTAGTTTGCCACAAGTTTTCGTGGTCTTCCTCTTGGTCTTATTGGTACAAGAGGTTTTTGTGCATCTTGAGGATTGGTACATCTGGTCAAGGCGGATGTATGATATATGCCAATAACTTCTTGTGGATTGGCGGGACTGGCTATTTCGTAGCTGTTGGAACCTTTGTTATTGAGAATAGTATACGGTCCATCTCGTCTAGGTGCAAATTTGTTTGTAAAGCGGTTGGTTGCTTTACTGTGTGTTTTAGTATGAACCCAAACATAGTCTTGGTAAGTAAGTTGGATTCGGACGACACGCTTCACATCAGCGTAAGATTTTTGACGATCCTGTTCTTTCTCATTGACTTCTCGGGCATTTTTAAGGGTTTATGCCATTTTGCTCAAGTACGGTGTAATGCCGGGTACGAAATTCTCGGATTGGATTATGCTTCGAAAATCACGTTGAACATCATCGGGAGCGCGAAGCTCTCTTCCGAAATTTAAGAAAGCTGCGCTGTATCGGTTAGTTTGACATTTTACGGTATTCATAGCGAATCTGATGAATGGTAATTTTTCCGGCCAGTTGAAATGCTCATTTCCAACTAAGATAGCCAGTTGAGTCTTAAGGTCGCGATTCTTTCTTTCCACAGGGTTCGCTTGTGGATGGGAGACTGTTATAAAGCATTGGGTAATTCCCAGGCAGTGAGTTATATGCTGCATAACGGCACTGATAAACTGCGTACCGTTATCACTGAGCAGTATTCTCGGGAGCCCAAATCTTAGGAATACTTCTGTGATAAGCGTCTTACCACATGCGGATGCTGTTGCTTCTTCTAAAGCAAATAGTTCTACCCATCGTGTAGTAACGTCTTCCACTATGAAAATCCATTTCATGATATTACGGAGGAAGTGGGCCGAAGAGATCTATTGCAAGAACTTCGAAACGTTGATTTTGCACTGGAGTTTGAAGCAATCCAGCTGGTTTCGAGTTCGTTATCTTATAGCGTTGGCATTCAGTGCAATCCTTGACATATTTAACAATGTCTTTTCATACATGGCCAAAAATAACGGGATGAAATCCGTTGAAGAGTTCGTTCGGACCCGTAATGTCCGGCTGTATACTCGTTATGATACGAAACCATGATTTGCTGTCGCTCATCTTTTGGCAGCACTAGTTGAGCTTCTTCATTGTCATCATCCATCATGAAGTAAGTAGCCTCGTGTTGTCCAGCAGGTGAAACGTTCTGGCACGAAAGATTCGAGATCGTCCATAAGCTCAGGATCCTTGAGTTGATTGTCACGTGTTTCTTTTATACTTCGATGAGGAAAGTCAACAGAGATGATAAAGCTTTCTAAAGTTGATATTTCTTCACTTACAGGAGGTCGGGATAGCATATCTGCTAATACATTAGCTTTTCCTGGAGTGTACTTAATATGAATATCGTGCGGTTGAAGCTCCAAACACTTGGTGACTTAAGTGTCATAAGCCATCTCAAAGCTTGATGATCAGTTATAACACTAATTTTGTTACTTTCTATGTAACTCTGGAACAGCTAAAGCTTCTCTTTCCGTTGTGTTATAATTTCTTTCAGCTGAAGTCAAAAGTCGGCTGGCGTATTCTACTGGTCGTTCATCTGATCCCTCCCCTTGTAGTAAGGCTGCACCGACTGCATAACCACTGGTAACAGTTCGTATGGTGAATGGCTTTGATTCATCTGCCTGTCTAAGGATTGGCGCAGTAATCAGTCGATTCTTTAGCTCCTCAAAAGCATTTTGTTGGGAAACTTCCCAAACCCATTTTGCGTTTTTCTTTTATAGGTCTGACAAAGGACGTGAAATTTTTGCGAAGTCGGGGATAAATCTACGAAACCATGAGCACGTTTGTAGAAATGAGATCATCTCTTTTAAGTTCTTTGGATCTCTAATTGCTGATACCTTATCAGGATCGGGGCTTATACCTTATTTGGTTAAGATGTGGCCCAAAAATTTTACTTCAGTTCTACAGAAACAGCGTTTTTTCCGGTTGATGCGCAGATTGTAATGGTTTAAAATGTTAAAAACTGCATCGAGATCAAGCAAGTGTTGTTCAAATGATGATGAGAGGATTAGTATTTAGTAAATCATCAATGAAGGCAAGCAGGCGTACATTAGATAGTTTTGTTTTTATTCTATCTATCAATCGCTGGAAAGTGGAAGGCGCGTTTTGTAACCCGAAGGGCATGCGGAGTAAACGGTAAATACCAAATGGTGTTATAAAAGCTGTCTTGTCTTTGTCTTCTTCTTTCATTTTGATCTGCCAGTAGCCTGATAGAAGGTCAATTGTTGACATGAATTCGGCATTCTTTGCGGCATGTAGCATATCATCCAACCGTGGAATTGGATACACATCTGGTTTGGTTACTGAGTTGAGTTTTCTGTAATCTATACAGACTCGGACACCACCGGTTTTTTTGGAACCATCACTACAGGTGAGGCCCAGGGAGATTCGCATTCCTCAATTATGCCGGTGTTAAGCATCTTGTTTACTTCCTCTTGTAGCACTTTCTTCTTATGCTCGGAAAGTCTGTAGGGTGGAACCGCAATTGGTTGTGTCCTTTTATTTTCGTCGAGATCCGGAGCTTCGTGTATTTTGAGAGTAATGTTTTCAGCACTAAATGATTAAAAAAAAATGAAATCAGGATCATAATGCTAACTCGAGGTGAGACAGCATAGATTGCTTTGGGATTACATCCTCAAAGATTTTGTCAATAGGTTAGGTTAGGTTAGGTTATAGTGGCTGTCGAAGATGGAAACGGACACACTTAGGCCAGTTTAATGGCCCATTGTGACACCACAGGTTTCTTCCTAAGCTCAATGGAACCAGTTTGAGCCTCTTACTAAACGTGAGAGGCCAGATGTCAATAGAGTTTGGCGAATAATCTCTTTGACGCGCAAATAGCGTTCCTTTAGATTCATTTGAGTGATTTGTGATATCACGAAGAGGTGTATTTGCTATCGGGCTGATTGCCATTGGGATTGGGGAACGGAGTCCTAGCAACTCGGGTGGAGTGATCGGTATGTTGTAGTCTTTGTTCTTTTTGTAATCATCTGGAGTTGATTGTGATGGTGCTAGGCTCATTGAAGGTATTGCTTCGGTTTGATAAAAATCATACTTTTTCGAAGGAGTGTCAGCAAAGTACCATATGCGTTGAGGCAAATTCATGACCATTCTAGCATCTTCGACAAAATATATTCCGAGGAGCGTTTTGTTGTCGGTGGAACTTTCAATTACCATAAGTTTGGTCGGTATGGATCGTCCTTCTAAGTTGATCATTGCTGTTGTAACTAGAACATCTTGGTCTCGTTTAATGCCGTCAGCTAGTACAACCTTAGCGCGATATGCTGTGAATTGATAACTTGAATGACGTTGAGTGCGATGTCTGCAAGAAGTAGCGCCAGGGCTGCCACTTTATACGTGTTTGTTACACAACTATGTTTTTGTAGCGTTTTTCGCATTTATAGAAATGCCAACAAGAACAGAATTTATATTTATTTTTTTTTGGAAAAAGCTACGTTTAAACTTAATTTCGAACATTTCTGCGGGATATGTACCAAAACCCTCTAAAATATTGTATTTCAACTTTTGAATATGGCATTTTTATAAAACTGCCGGAATCTTGGAATGCTTTTATATGTAGGGAGTCGTCTAAATCAAATAGTTTGACCATACCTTGTTCTAAAATAATCTAATAACTAAAGTTAATGTAGACATTAGTAGTAGTAGTAGTAGTGATTTATTTGGTTCAATAATTTCAGTGTTTGGTACAAAATTCACAATAGAGCATTGGCTTTTGCAGTCAGCCGAAAATGAGTGTGTTCTTTAAATAAAAAAAAAAATAATGCATTATGTAAGTAAAGTTTAAATAATGTTTTTGACGTCTCGAAACCTACCGCGTGCTGTTGTGTTTCTTTCTTTCTGTTGTTCTTTCTCTTCTGTCCTTCTGTCTTGTATTAATGTCTTGTGTTGTTATCACCTTATATAGTCTAGTCGCTCAAGGTGCTGTGTTCTCTACTCTGTACATGTATGAGCTGAGTAGTGTGTAATGTAATGTAATGTAATAATGTTTTTGACCATCTAGTTTTACTATTAAGAAAATATATAGATGTGTTTATTTAGAATGCTGCATTCATAATTTGTTACCGGTATTTTAGTGCAGTTTTTGAAGTTATATAGAAGGCTCCAGTTTTCTCCGTTAAAGATTTGCAGGATTTCGTCCAACGACAGTGTATTTTTGTCCCAGATTGCTCTTCTTATTGGGCTAAGTATGGGACAGGTGCCCACGAGGTGTTGTACATCTTCCCTTACTCTTAAGTTGCACATAGTGCACTCCACATCTGTTTCATTGATGTATGGCAGGTAATTTAAGTATAGTAGTTCTCCCCTGGTTTTAGAAATGGTAGATATCATATCTAGGTTAAATCTATCATCAAAATAATTCTTCGGACCAAGGTCATGCTGCAATAGTCTGTATGTTGTTCTTGACTGGCTTTGTTCGCTTTGGTTCTTAAATTCATTTCGTGTAGACTCTTCTATTTTTGATATTAGATCTTGTATCTTACTCCTTGAGGGTATCTCGTTATTGTATTCCAAAATGACGCTGTGGACGCTGCTTAGCCTAGCCCATTAATTAAAAAATTGCAGATTTCTCCTTTGGAGATACTTCAGTACTTTGTGAGGGAGACGGTTGCTCGATAGTGCCATGACTTTCTGGATGTAGCTGAAATGAAGTTCGAGAGTGTGTATATAAAGTGGTGGTAAACCTGTTTCCAGATGTACCATGTAGTTTGGAGTGTTGTATGGTAATCTGAAGATTTTTTTGACAAAATATCTTAGAAGTTGTTCCACCTCTTCATATTGGTATATCCCCCAGACTTGTGCCGCATAGCACATTATGGTTCTCATAACTGCATCAAAAATCTTATACTTCGAGCTCGGAGGGATATTCCTCTTGCTCAACACTCCATTACAGGTAATATTAATCGCGCGTTTTGATTCTTTTAGTTTTTCTTGCAAGTGTTTTTTGAAAGACAGTTGTGGTGTCATGAGTACACCTAGATATTTATACTCCTTGACTATTTCGAGATCTTCATTGTTCCAAGTCCATTTTTCGTTTACAGAAAATCGTCCTGGTCCGTTGCGAAAAATCATGATTCTTGATTTGCTCGTATTGAGTTGAAGATTCCATAAGTAGCAATATTGCTGTAGTTTGTTGATCATCAACTGCATCATGTTGGGGCTCTCTGCTAGTATGACAATGTCATCAGCATATAGTAGCAGCGTTATTGCAAGACCATCAAACACTATACCACCAGGTAGGGAATCTTTGAGATCATCAAGAAAAATTGAGAAGAGTATTGGGCTCAGAAGGCATCCCTGCTTGACTCCTGTTTTCGTCTGAAACCAACTAGACAAAGTGTTTCCATCCCATACCGCCGTAAGATTATCCTCATATAGATTCTGCAATACCTTAAGCATTTTCGTTGACATCCCTAGGTTACTCAATTTAAAAAATAGAGCTTTCCTATCTATCGAGTCGAAGGCAGCCTTAAAGTCAACGAAGAATGCGTAAAGTTTCTTTCCTCTATCCAGGAACGACTACGCAATGCCAGTAAGGGACAAAATATTGTCCACGGTGGAGTAGTCTTTTCGGAAACCCGCTGGGAACTCACTGAGTAGATCGTTGTCTCGGATCCAGTTCGTCAGTCTCTCCAACATAATCCCAGTAAATATTTTTGTCACTGTATTGAGGAACGAGATTCCTCTGTAATTGCTTGGGTCTTTTGGGTCACCCTTCTTTAGTAAAGGAAATATTATATTTTTCTTGAAGCTTTCCGGTGCCTTTCCAAAATTAAAAATAGAGTTGTAAGCTCTTCTAGAAAAGTTTCGGTTGAATTTATGAAGAATTTATATGGAATACGGTCTGCACCAGGAGCTTTGTTAGTGTTGCAGCAGGAAATGACTCTGCTTACATCTTGTGCAGTTATTGGGCGATCTAGCTCTTCTACTTCCAAAAATGGCAGCGCAAAGTGAAGTTCGTTTTCATTGAGATTTTTGTTCAGGAGTTTCTCGAAATGGGTTGCTAACATAGAAGCATCAACTTTTATATTCTGCCCAAGAGTTGTGCCGTTTATTGTCTTCACGATCTTCCAGAAGGATCTGCTATCGTACTTTTTGTTTGCTTCTTGGTATAGGTATTTCGTGTTTGTGATTCCAGTTTTTTTCAGTATCCTTAAGAATGCGAACGACTTTTTTCTGGCTGCTTCGCATTCCCAATCATACCAAGGCTGTTTTCCCTTTTCCCTTTGTCTCGATTGGAGTGGTCTTGCGGCTGTGACCATACAGGTTGTTAGCTCGTCTGTTCCGTTGATGGTTTCGATCAGTCTCTGATTTACTAGCATAAATTCTTCATCTAGGTTTGATCTGTATCTCTCTTTTATTTGTTCTCTCCATTGCAGCTTTGGTAATAGATAACTGCGATCGATGGTGTTGCCATCATCAGAGCTGTATATCATATTTGAAGATATTGGTTGGTGATCTGAATGAGTTAACTCATTCACCTTAAAATCATCGACACACTCAAGCCATTTCCCTTTAATGGAGCAGTAATCTTTCGTTGAGCACGCAGCACCCCTAATAACAGTTAAACTTCCTTCTTTATCACTTTTTGAGCGACTGTTTAGTAATGTTAGTCCGATGGTTTCATACATTTCTATTATTTTTTGCCATTTCCGTCGATTTTTTTATCAGTTTCTGCCCTTAATTCTGCAAATAATTCTTGTTGTCTCTCTTCGTTAATAATTATTTGGTTGTCTCCAATCCTACCATTGAAGTCTCCCATAAGCATAATATTTTCCTTCTCAAATTCCAACAAGAAGTTATATAAGCTGGTGAAATCATACATCCATTTGTTGCAGTTTAAGTATATTGGTATTATAAACATTTCTTCAGCAAAAGGATAATCTCTGTGTATCGAAATACCAGACCCTTTGAGTTTACTTGCAGCTTGCAACATGTGACTAACGTGTTCTCTATTTTGAAACTCAATTAAAACATTTCCAACATTTGCTCTTGTAGATCTAATTTCTTTCGTTGATGCAACAATTGCGGGATTATGGTTCTCAAGCAGATCCATGCAGATTGATTTTGCTTTCTCAGCGGCGACTTCTCCATTCTCAACAGGTATGTAAACCACTATGTTTTTTTCATTGGTTTTATTTGAAAGCCACTCTACTTGCTTCTCAAGAGAGATGCAGCGGGTTTCCATTGTCTGTAGTTGAGTTTGAAAGTTAGCAATCTTCACAAGGTCCCAGTGCGGGTGCTATGCAAGTGATCGATGTGAAAACTCTCGAGTGCTCACTAGCAGCTCTACTTGACGAGCGCATGAAGAACTTGGCATTAAAAACCGATTTAATCGAAGCTAAGGCTAAAATGGAATGCCTGGAACGTAGCAATGAACTGCTTCAAACCAAACTCCAGCAAGGTTTAGAACGGCAAATAGATTTTCTCGAAAGGAAAAGCAACGAGAATAATTTGGTACTGCACAGCACATACCGGCAATGGAAAATGACCAACAGGTGATGGAGAAAGCTAAAAACGTTTGCTTGGACCTTCTACAAAAAACAACCCAGCAATAATACGAAAAACAAAAGTCATTCGTTCCAGGAACAATAGATTGGCTAATGTCATCGTAGAACTGCAACACAGCGACGAACGTACCACGCATATTGAAGGCTGCCTTAAAGTTGAGAGATACTGGAATTTCTATCCACCGAGATTATACCAGAGCTGCTCGAGAAAAACGGCGAATTCTTATGCAAATAAAGGCAAAAATTAATGCAGACAATAAAAACACCAAAGTATCTCTTCGTGGACAACAACTTTTAATCGATAACAAAACTTATTACTTTGACCATAACAATACTCTGAAGTGTGAAGTAGAAGGCGGGATGGCGGTAATAAACAAATTCATTAGCGTGACAGCTGGTGGTAGTGACAGGACAGTCATCAACTGACCAACTGACAGGAACTGCACAACAAGTCAACATCGTCGGTAATGCAGTACAGCTGCCACCACCCAGTGGTGTCGAAGAGGGTTTCAATTGTAGTGTTTAGTACTAAAGCCGTCTGTCATTCAAGTAAAATTGTAGTATCTAGTAATTTAAGCGAAGAAAAAGAACAGGTCTGTTTAATAAATCCTTATTTAGTGATTTTTATAAATTTGTGAATAGCTTTGATTTGATATTTTTGTATGAAACTTTTGTAACTGAAATAAACTTTTCAATTATCGAAAATAAGCTGTTAGATTTTGTATTTAAGTGGATCCCGGCAATGCAGACTCATGAGCGTGGAAGAGCAAGTGGAGGTTGCTACTTTAGTTTCAAAAAAAAAGCTTCAAAGTTTGAAATGCGAGTTTCGGATGCACAATAACATATGGTTTGTTTACTTAGAAATTAATACCAAACACCTGTTGATACTTCCTCAATACCTCAACTGTAATAATTGGGAAGAAGATTTTGAAAGAACAACGGAGTTACTTAGCCACATGAGATCGACGAACGTTATGCTTATTGGAGACCTGAACGCGAGAATCGGGCTAGACGCAGGAGTAATGAACGTTATTAACGGTTTTTATAGGCAATCAAAGGATACTGTTTGTAATGCAAGAGGAAAGAAACTCCTAGAGCTTTGCGATTCTTTTGGACTTCGAATTCAGAATGGAACGAGTGCGAGTGACACCTCAGGTAATTTCACATTTATTGGAGGCCAAGGATCATCGTTGATTGATTATGCAATTCTAGGTGAAGACTGGGAGTCACTGGTGACGTATCTAGAAGTTTAAGAATTTCCGTATTCGGATCACCTTCCCATTGTTGTAACATTTCAACGGCGGCGCTTGCAACCAAATGATGATGAAATTATTAGCCCGCAATCACTGCCCAGACTTAACTGGAAGATATCGCAAGCCTCAGCATACAGACAACAACTGGATGGTAGACTACAAGCACATCAAAGACCAGACTTTCAAATGTTAGAGCAAACCATAAAGGAATCTTACCCCCAACAGCAGGTTTGATCAAGAATGCCGAAAATCTAGGAAGATTTCTTTTGGATGGTTGAAAAAATTTTCGAAATTCATCCCAAAGCTCATTTAGGATTAACTACTTAGAGGCCAATAGGAAATTTAAAGAGCTATGCAAAGTAAAAAAGTTGAAATATAAAGAAAAACAAACATGCAGTTTGCTGTCTTGTAAAAACGCTAGGAACTTTTGGAAACTGGCTTGGTAATGAAATGGAAAACAACCAGTAATACACAAAAAACTGTGTGCAAATTCACTTTTCCTTCAAAGATCTACTAAATCCCGAAACAACATTAGCAAACTGGCATTATGCAGTTACTCGATTTGAGAACGAAATTTTAGACCCAGAATTTAGTATGGACACTTAAAGATGGGAAAACGGCAGGTTCAAATGGTATTCCAGTAGAGTTCTACAAATACGGAAGCTTCACATTGAAAGAACATCTGGTAGGGTTAGGTTAGGTAAGGTTATAGTGGCTGTCCAAGATGGAAACGGACACACTTAGGCCAGTTTAATGGCCCATTTTGATACCACATGAATCTTGAGGTTTCTTCCTAAGCTCAATGGAACCAGTTTGAGTTTCTTACGAAACGTGAGAGGCTGATTATGCCGGTATGATTTAGATCGTTTAGATCGTTAAAGAAGAACTCTCCTAGGTAATTCTTGCGTTTTCGAGCCAGAGCAGGGCATGTGCAGAGAAGATGAAGAACTGTTTCTTCCTCTTCCTCGTCCATGCAGCTTCTGCAAAAATCATTTGAGTATACGCCTAATCTCGTGGCGTGCTTTCCTATTAGACAGTGTCCGGTTATGACACCTATTATCGAGCTTATATGCGATCTTCCTAGAGACAGCAAGCACCTTGGACGTTTTAAATCCAGTGTTGGCCAGATGTTTTTTGTGACTTGACACGTGGTGATGTTGTTCCACCTGGTGCCTGCCCTCCTCACAGCGTCTTGCATTAGCAACAGTTTACAAGTAGCGATTGGTATGCCAGTACGTGCCAAACGTGGTAGGATGGGCTGTACTGTACCGTTCCTGGCGAGTTCATCTGCCTTACAGTTACCTGGAATGTCTCTATGGCCCGGCACCCAGCAAAGGTGAATATTAAACTGTTGTGCCATCTCCATTAGAGGTGATAGACAGTTATGGACTGTTATAGAGTTTGTAGAGACAGAATCCAGAGATTTGATAGCGGCCTGACTATCTGAGAAGATACGGATATCAGATGTTGATATCACGTTTTCTTTAAGCCAGGACAAGACTTCTTTTATCGCCAAAAGTTCCGCCTGGAACACGCTACAATGATTGGGAAGGCGGAATGAGAGACTTAAATTCAGTCGTTCAGAGTACACACTTCCACCAACCCCTTCTTTCGTTTTTGACCCATCTGTATAGAAATGGATTGACTCATCTTCTAGGAATGTCCTATCCTCCCAAAAAGATCTGGGAGGTATAAAAATCTGGAAATTTCTGTCGAATTGCAGTTGGGGGATGGTGTAGTCTGTGTGCTTTGGAATTGATTCTAAATAACTAAGAATTACGGAGTGGCCAATGTTGTTGTTAGTCCACTGCGACGAAGCTTTGAGGCGAATAGCAGAGCTTGCAGCTATTTGTTTGCTAAAAATGTCAAGAGGTGTTAGGTAGAGTAAGGTGTCCAGTGCCGCAGATGGGGTCGTGCGAAGCGATCCGCTTATAAATAGGCAAGCTGAACGTTGGACTTTATTTAATTTATCTCGGTTTATACCTTTTTCTAAAGTAGTCCACCATACTGCCACACCGTATATTAAAATCGGTCTGATTACCGATGTGTATAGCCAATGCGTGATTCTGGGTTGTAAGCCCCATTTATTACCGATGGCTTTTTTGCAAGAAAAGAGAGGTACAGTAGCTTTTTTGACTCTTTCCTCTACGTTGCGTTTTCAATTTAGTTTTTTTTCTAAGACAAGACCCAGGTATTTAGCCTCGTCTGAGAATTTTAATTGGATTCCTTTAATATGGGGAGGGTTGACAAATGGAATTTTGTATCTCCTCGAAAATAAGACCAAATCGGTTTTGTGTGGGTTAAAACCCAGTCCACAGAACGTTTGCCTTTGTTTTAGTTTTTCAAAACATAAGATGAATAAAAATAATTTGAAAAAAAAACCGAGTTGGCTAAATCGGTTTACAACTCGGTTTGCTTGAATTCTAACTCGAGTTGACTCGGTTAGAGAAATTAGCGGTTTGGCACATCATTACTCTGAAGCCCTCCGAATCCAGACTAGTTAGGATTTCATTCACCACTAGGTTCCAGAGGAGAGGGGATAGAACACCACCTTGCGGTGTCCCTCTACTAACGAATCGTCTGCCAGAAGAGTTGCCCAGTTTTGAGTTAATTATTCTGCTAGTAAGCATTAAATGAATTAACTCCCGAAGAGAACTCTCTACATTTAGAGATGTTAGTGCAGATGTGATTGCAGATGTGTCCACGTTGTTAAAGGCACCTTCGATGTCAAGGAAAGCAACCATAATGAACTCTTTATGATGGAGGGAATATTCGACGGTGTGTAACGCTGTTTCCACCGATTTACTTTAACAGTAAGCATGTTGAGACGAAGACAGAAGTCTTGTATCAATACTTGCCCTTAAATGGATATCAATCAATCTTTCCAAGGTCTTAAGAGGGAATGATGATAGACTTATAGGTCGTAGATCTTTAGGATTGACTTGCGAGCATTTACCTGCCTTGGGTATAAAAACAACTTTAACTTCTCGCCATACTGAGGGAACATGGACCAGGTAAAGACAGCTGGTAAAAATTGCCTCAAGGATTGGTGCAATTACGTCAGAAATATTTTGTAGCTCGCTGGTATTATTCCATCTGGTCCTGCAGATTTAAATGGTTTGAAGCTGTTGAGAGCCCATTGTAGCTTGTCCCTTGTGATCAGACCTTGTGGAGATGTTGTATTGGGACTCGAACGTATATAACCGTTGCAAGTCTCGGTAAGGGAACTTCCAGGAAAATGAGTATCCAGTAGTAAGTTCAGCGATTCATTACTTGAATTTGTCCAGGAGCCGTCTGCATTTTTCAAGCAGCTTGGCATCGCTGGATTAGTTGAAAGAATTTTCCGTAACCTAGAGGCTTCAGAAGTTTCTTCTATCGTGCCACAGAAGGATCGCCAAGAAGATCGTTTAGATTTCCTTAGTGCCTTCTTGTAAATTCTTAGGGATTCTTTGTAAGAATCCCAGTGAGAGGCTAGTCTTGCGGCTTTGGCTCGGTTAAAAAGTTTCCTGCATTCTTTCTTGAGCGAGTCAAGCTCTGAGGCCCACCATTGTGGTTTCCTTTTTCCTCTTATGTGTATAAGTGGACAAGCAATTTCTAGCGATCTGTTCATAGCTGAGGTGAGGTCATTGACTTTGTTGTCAAGTTCATTAGCGTTAGAGGAAGGACTAGATAGACCAGGTTTTAGTAAACTCTGTAATGAGTTCCTGTATGAAGCCCAATCAGTTTTCCGATAATTTCGAAAAGTCAATGGACTCGGGTTATCATCCACATTGATATTGAACTGAATATATCTATGATCAGAGAACGAGTGTTCTTTGGATACTTTCCAGTCCGAGATCATATGGTGTATAGTATCTGAGACAAGAGTAATGTCTAAGACTTCTTGTCGAGTTTTAGTTATGAAGGTCGGTTCATTTCCAACGTTGCTTACTAAGAGGTTAGTACCAAGAATATAATCAAAAAGAGACTCACCTCTGTCGTTGATATTGGTACTTCCCCATACCGTATGATGAGCGTTGACATCGCTCCCAATAATTAGGTGGATCCTTTGCCTTTCCGCTTCAGCGACGGTTTTCTCCAGGGAGAGGGCCAAGGTGGTCATGGCCAAGATACGCCGATACTAGCCAGAAACTTCCTTTGGTTGTTTCCAGCCTAGCTACGGTGGTATCTTTGTCACTGAAATGATGGAGTAAAAATACATTAATGCTACGTTTCACTAGTATGCAAGATCTAGGTTCACCTTTATCTGTCACACACAGTGCGTAGTACCCAGGAGTCCTGAGTCCTCGAGCAACGGATCTCACAATCCATGGCTCTTGGATCAGGACAATATCTTCCCCGTTTCTTGCCAGCCGGAGAAGAAGTAAGGCCGAGGCCTTTACGGAGTGCTGCAGATTAATCTGTACTAACTGCAGCATTTTGGCTACAATTAGGCAGATCAACCTCCACCACGGTTTTGTTCTGATCCTCTGAGTCTGAGGATGAACCCAAGAGTTCGTCCTCGCTCAAAAGGATCATGTTGAGGTCGTCCTCAGTCTCCATTGAGGATGGACTGTCTACGACTTTTGTAGAGGGTGAAGTCGCTATTGGAGAGGGCATGGGTGCATCGTCACCCTCTGTTAGGAGAGAAGACGATGTCCCAGGCCCACCAACCACTAGTTCACCCTCGGTTGTTTTTGGAGGCCCGCTTTCCGCGTTAACCTCATCTTTTTTGTAGACTCGAATTTTAATGGTTTCGAATCCATATTTTATCGAGCCCTCGTTTAAGGCTAGAGGAGCCAAAGATTCCTTACTGAGTACCAAAATGGCACTCCTATAAAGATTCTTCACCTCCTCTAGCTTGGCTATCTTCCAGTTATGAGTCGGAAGGGACGGGTTACAAACTTTGATCATTTCGAGAATGTCCTCGATACCAGCAGGTTCGATTGGGATCCAAATGCGGGCTCTAGGTCTGCTAGGAATGTCTTCCTTAGCGACAACCTCGAGCTTCGCACCTGGCCAAACTTCACCTAACCGGCTGACAGCGAGCTTGTATAAGTCACAAGACCTCTGGTCGCCACAAACCATGAGTTTGACATGGCCTTGATGCCAACCCCCATCGCTTATGGAAGGAAGTGGTCCTGGAAGCTCCCTCAAAATGCTTAAAAAGCCACCCGAGAGCTTAACCTTGACCAACTGCCAACGATCAGCCGATATTGTGCCATCATCATCGCTCCTGTCAATGACCGCAACCTCGACTTTGCCCTTCGCGACGTCACTGAAACTGGCTTTCTTGATGGGATTGAGGGGAGTGCTGGTGTTGTGAACCCGAGGCCGTTTTGGTGTCGGTACGGCCCCCTCAAGAGACCTTTCGCGTTTAGACGTAGAGTCCTTACTGGTCCTTGTAGTAGCAAGTATGCTTTTTGCCCATACGACGCTAGCGGTTTGTTGCGGTGTTCTTTCAGCCCCCGATGATGCACCAGAGGCCTTTAGGATTTTCATCGCTTGCCGCCTTTGTCTGTATTGGCTTTTTGAGAGTTTCCCCTCTCTCTCATTAGTAGTGGTAGGGCCATTTTTCACAACCCTGCCACTACTGAAATTAGGTATCACTACCTTCATATCCTCGTTGCTGCCAACTGCAGAGGAGGGTCCATGGGTAGCCACTACTCCCTTCTCTGTGTTGGCCGCAAGAGATACGGCAACAGGCTTTGACGCCAAACTGCCGCCCGGTCCTGAAGAGATACCGGTATCATCATCCTTTACATTTTTGTTTATTATTTTATTCATCTTAATCCCACGAGTTGCGAAGAAAAGAGGTCCGTCTGCACAGAGATTCGCATGTGCATATAAGGCTAGTTAATCCGGAGGTCGCCAGGTATCCGGATACTCCGTTAGAGACTGGGCTATTTTTGAATTGGGCCCCCAGCCAGGCTGATCGTCGGCACGGGTCGTTTAACACCTTTGATCCAGCCCAATAAACATGAGAGGTCGTAGGGAAGGAAGAGATAGGATGAGGAATCAGTTGATGTTAATTCGTAGGAGATAGGAGCGCTGTCTAGCTTTTTCGCCATTACAACGTGGGAGGTGGGATGGGAGTTGGTGACATAAAACGTAGGCTGGTATGCCTTGTTTATGTGGGAGTGAATGATGATTTTGGGAAGGTAGAGGGATAAGAACGTCCTTTAGTTTCAGGACTCATCTGGAGAAAATTCTCGAGAATCATTGACCTTACTCAGCTTCTACAACTCGACAAGTTAGACGTTCAGAGTGTTACATCTGGTAACATTATTTAATAATGTTTTTGAGGGGAATCTTCCGGTAGATGAATTCAGGAATGCTGTAATATTCCCGATACACAAAAAAGGATCCTTGTTGGATGCAGCGAACTATCGAGGAATCTCTTTTCCAAATGCAACATATAAGATCTTCACAACAATGTTACAGAAACGACTTACAAGATGGATTACAACGCAAAATGTGCTAAACGAGTGTCAAGCTGGTTTTAGATCCGGATACTCTACAATCGACAATATCTTTGTCCTCAGGAGCCTTGCTGAAAGCTTTTGCATGCAGGGTAAAAAATTGTATGTATTTTTCAAT
Source organism: Eupeodes latifasciatus (assembly GCA_920104205.1). Taxonomy (NCBI): domain Eukaryota; kingdom Metazoa; phylum Arthropoda; class Insecta; order Diptera; family Syrphidae; genus Eupeodes; species Eupeodes latifasciatus. The sequence continues at coordinate 113,877,267 of OV049926.1, forward strand.
TATTTCAAAGCAGCTGAACAGAGGTGCCTTATTTTACAAATTGTACAATCTGGGATTTTCGTTGAAGTTCGGCTTAATACTTGAAAAGTTGTACAGAGGAACACGGGCTGCAGTTTGGAATGGAGCGGAACTTTCGGATTGGTTTGCAACTTCGTCAGGAGTGAGGCAGGGATGCACACTGAGTCCTACCCTCTTTTCGCTCTTCATAAATGATCTAATTGATTTCCTTCCTGGAGGAGTTCACTTTGCGGGAGAGCGTATTAAAGCATTGATGTTCGCAGATGATATAGTCTTGTTTGCTTACTCCCCAGAAACACTCCAACTTATGATAAACAAGATTTAAAATTACTGTTTTTTATGGAATTTGGTTGTCAACACTCAAAAATCCAAGGTGATGGTTTTTAAAAGGGGAGGTGGACAAAACGCATCGAATGAAAAGTGGGTGTTTAACGGAGAAGACATTGAATGCGTCAAGGAGTACAAATACCTAGGCGTCATATTTTCTAGCAACTTAAACATGGAACAGCATCTAGTAGAAAAACTGCAAAAAACAAAAACAGCTATAAATATAGCATGGAAAAGAGTTTTTATGAACGTCAACATAGCACATAGTATAAAATATAAAGTATTTGAAGCTGCAGCGGAGAGTATTCTTTTATACGGCGCGCGGCGCCCAAGTTTGGGGATGTGAAAAGTTTCTCACAGTGGAGAAACTACTAACTCACTACGTAAAAAGAGTATTTCGTCTGCCATTGAACACACCAAACTATGTTATTATGCTAGAGACAGGACTTTCACCTCTATTCATCAAAATCCTTAAACTGCAAGCGGACTATTTACTGAAAGTTTTCAGGATGCCTGATTCCCGACTAGTCAAGAAAGTAGCTCTTAAAACAGTACAAAATCAAAATAGCTGGTACAGGGAGGGGAATTGCCTCTCCGAAGGATGTTACGTGGAGTTCAATTTAAACGTTGGAAGCATATCAAGTTGCAAGGATATCTTATATGATGTGATTGCGAAAGTAGATGAAAAATGTAGAGAAGATTATGTAGATGAAGCTTCCGAGTCCTTATTCAAAACTATTTATAGAAGGCTGAACCACAATCTTGCTGAAAGAAACTACTTCAGTGATGCAAATAGTGTGAACGAGATTTCAACAATGGTTAGAATCCGAAGCGAACTTATAAGCCTGAATTTCATACCACATAGACCCGAATTACCATTGGAGTGCAGTATGTGCAATCTTAGAGAAAGAGAGGACGTTATTCTTTAAAGGAAACAAGAAGGAGCTTTTTTGGAAGTGACTTCTTATCGGATTAACAAGTTGTTGCCTTGCTGAATGAGATGAATGTCGGCAATTTGTACAAATATTGCAAAATCGCGTTAAGTTATAGAGCTAGAATTATGAACGAAGATTTCTGATTTATCAAACAATAATCCACTTAAATTAATTCAAACTTAAAGTTGAAAAAAAAAAATAAAATTAACTTCTTTTTTAAATCCACATAAATAATTGCTTTTACAATTACAATATTACAATATTTGTATAATTTATGTTAATTGTCAATCTGGCAGACGGCAAATGCCATGTCATAATGATTTTTTTTTCGTATATACATATGTAAAAACATGATTTGTAAAATGTATCTATAATATTCTATAAAAAAAATCTATCTATCTATCTATCTATCTATCTATCTATCTATCTATCTATCTATCTATCTATCTATCTATCATTCTCTTTTTTTATCAAATGCAATTGTGCCCCGATTCCTTCGAGATCAGATTTTGTTGCCAAAAGCTTCATCTTTGCGTCCAAAGTTGTTGATATGGACTCGCAGATCATGGTTTTTAAGTCATTTACAGACAGATTACTAATCGCCATTTCCCCTGATCCTCCCCGTTGTTTTACTGGTGGGAATGTGGGCGAGGTGTCGTGCAGCCCCCGTTTCGGTTGTTGAGTGGTATTAGTGAAAAATTCCAAATTTGTTCGGTGGCGGTGTTCGGTTCATTTTTAAAAATTTTAAATTTCCAAAACTGCGATTTCACTTACAATATAAAATGTTTTCGACTTACCCTTGCAAGGAAATAAGTTTAAGTCTCAATTGGCGCACTTAAGCGAATTTACTTCGGCACTCCAAGGAGTATCCTCTTTATAAACAACGGAGCTCAGTCGCAAACACCCTTGATCCACCTTACTCTCACCCTTAAATGTACACATTATGTTATTTAAATTTTGTCAGCCTCCTTTAGAAAACATTAAGGAACATTTTTAAGCGGTGCTCAAAAACTCATCTTTATGTTAAGCCTGTGACCACCCCCACCCCCCTAAAAGTTTGGATTCGCCCTTGGTGAAGTCGCTTGGCTAATTAAAGATTAACGCCTTAGAAGAGTTATTGCTGGTCTAAAATTGGACCTCTCGGCTGGAATTTATTCGTGACAGCCGCCGCCGCTAAAAAAAGCCAAAAACAATTTTTTTAAACATAATCGCAAACCTTTATCTTTATAATAAAGCTAAATTCTTGGCTATAACATTAAATTTGATGCGTCTTATTCCTTGTTGAAAACCACACGTCAAATAAAACCTTAAATGAGACAACCGTATATAAAGTTCGAAATTAGTTTTTATTTCTCCAAAGTAGTCTTTAAAATTTGAACAAATAGGAGTAACAATCTAAGACCTACCTAGTTATGCATTTTAAATATTTATTTCGTATTATCGATTTACGCTTTTAAATCACGCTTATAGCTTTTAACACATATGTACATATGTATATCCAGCTTTATGTTTTTCTGGCTTTCTTTTACTTTAACGACGACCAGGGCCGGACAAAGCATATGTGCAAGATGTGCAAATGCACAGGGCGCAGAATTCTGGGGGCGCATTGCCAGGAGCAAGAAAATGTAATCTGATCTTGCAAGCAAATATGTACTACTACATATTTGCTATTCTTTAACCACAAACATTCTTAAAATAATCTCAAAAAAACATCCATCACAACTGTCCTAAGTTATCTCTTGCGCACTAACTAACATCACTTTCATTGTTGCATTCAATGAAAATTTAACTCAAGATATCGCAGAACTAAAAACTCTACCTACCTCATTTCCAAATACGAGTATTTCACCCTGTTCGTACAAGAGAAAAAAAGAAAAAAATCTCAACACAAAAAAGTTCCATGCTACCTCATATGTGCAAGATATATTTTATGCACACCGAGTCCCAAAATTAACATAGAGAGTATGACGAAGCAAAATACTTATTCATGTAGAATCGTATGGGCTAGAACGTGCAGGTTTTGTATCACGCACAGTACCCTGTATGTGAGACTCACATGAGACATTGTGAGTTCTCTCCTACAAAGAAAACAACAAAAAAATGTCTCTGAAAAAAGAGAGCAGGTAGGTTTCTCTTTCTGTATTCTGTGCTACCTTCTATCGGGTGATTTTTTAAGAGCTTGAGAACTTTTTTTAAAAAAAAAAACGCATAAAATTTGCAAAAACTCATCGATTCTTTATTTGAAACGTTAGATTGGTCCATGACATTTACTTTTTGAAGATAATTTCATTTAAATGTTGACCGCGGCTGCGTCTTAGGTAGTCCATTCGGAAAGTCCAATTTTGGGTAACTTTTTCGAGCATTTCGGCCGGAATAGCCCGAATTTCTTCGGAAATGTTGTCTTCCAAAGCTGGAATAGTTGCTGGCTTATTTGTGTAGACTTTAGACTTGACGTAGCCCCACAAAAAATAGTCTAAAGGCGTCAAATCGCATGATCTTGGTGGCCAACTTACCGGTCCATTCCTTGAGATGAATTGTTCTCCGAAGTTTTCCCTCAAAATGGCCATAGAATCGCGAGCTGTGTGGCATGTAGCGCCATCTTGTTGAAACCACATGTCAACCAAGTTCAGTTCTTCCATTTTTGGCAACAAAAAGTTTGTTAGCATTGAACGATAGCGATCGCCATTCACCGTAACGTTGCGTCCAACAGCATCTTTGAAAAAATACGGTCCAATGATTCCACCAGCGTACAAACCACACCAAACAGTGCATTTTTCGGGATGCATGGGCAGTTTTTGAACGGCTTCTGGTTGCTCTTCACTCCAAATGCGGCAATTTTGCTTATTTACGTAGCCATTCAACCAGAAATGAGCCTCATCGCTGAACGGACGTAAAGCGCGAAACACATTTCGAACCGAACACTGATTTTGGTAATAAAATTCAATGATTTGCAAGCGTTGCTCGTTAGTAAGTCTATTCATGATGAAATGTCAAAGCATACTGAGCATCTTTCTCTTTGACACCATGTCTGAAATCCCGCGTGATCTGTCAAATACTAATGCATGAAAATCCTAACCTCAAAAAAATCACCCGATACTACAAATCAAAGACACAGCATATATATTTTTTTTGTTGTTTTCTTTGTAGGAGAGAACTCACAATGTCTCATGTGAGTCTCACATACAGGGTACTGTGCGTGATACAAAACCTGCACGTTCTAGCCCATACGATTCTACATGAATAAGTATTTTGCTTCGTCATACTCTCTATGTTAATTTTGGGACTCGGTGTGCATAAAATATATCTTGCACATATGAGGTAGCATGGAACTTTTTTGTGTTGAGATTTTTTCTCTTGTATGAACAGGGTGATATATTTGGAAATTAGGTAGGTAGGTGTCTTTGCTACAAATGGTGAATGGATGTGCAAGTTTTCTTTTTTGCACACTGAATATCGAAACTAACATGGGAGATATTTAAAAAAAAACTTATTCATACGGAATCATATGGTTCAGAGCGTGCAGGTTTTCTTATTGCACACACTATATATCTGTGTAAGAGTTTACAGGAGATGAAAATTTTATTAGAATGGAGAAGGAGCATAGAGTGAAAATATTAAAGAGGGATGAATCTATGTGGAGTCGAATCGTTCTTGAGCAGTTTGTTTGTTTTTTGTTTGTTTTTTTTTGAAAGTTATTGACTGTTGTAACGGCTACTTTTAATGTGTATTTAGTCTGGTGCAGAATGCAGATTGTTGCAATTGTTTTTTCGATTTGTTGGTTAATTTATAATAAAAAGCTATTATTTTGTTTTTTAATTAATTAATATTTTTTTTTTAATTGAAGTTTTTATTTATTTTTTATTTTGTAGTTGCATATATATATGTACATTATGTATGTTTCTATATACTTTTATTTTATGTTGTTTTTAATTTATTTACAATTTTTTTTGTAAATATCTTAATTACATTTGATACATACAATCATATATGTAAACATATTTGTTTGTTACTGAGGATTAGGCCTACCGGGGATACCTCAATAAAAAAACGCATTGAAAGTCTACCTCCTGGGTAATGTGGAAAAGGCTTATGCATGTGTATCAGTTTGTGTGTAAAAATATAAAAAAGGGGCGCTTTCTACAAATCTTGCACAGGGCGCTAGTTTGGCTGGGGCCGGCCCTGACGACGACTTTCTGTTTTTTAAATTGATAACCATGATTGGTTACCTACCCTTATTCAGTACTGAATATATACCTTATAGTATTTATTCTGATCTCCAATGGAAATATGTATATAGGCTTCAAGTATTCAAGTCACGTATGAAACCCTTTGCGTCATTCATTTCTGAAGATGTTTTCCCTTAACGATGGTAAATTCTGCTAATTAAATTTCCATTGGATGCCTGGAGTATTTCCTCTTAGATGCCCTTCTTGTTTTATTTGTTTCTATCCTATAAACATTCCACACCTACTTGTACTTAAAACTGCATTTTTGAACTTTATATACGTACGTACAATGTCTATTTGATATACATACCTACCTTTTTTGTTAAGGAATATTGTGCTTGTAAAAACAAAATTTCAACTTCAAAGAACACATTATAAGAATAATTTTTCATGCGAAAAATCAAAGCACCTAATTTAGCCACACATATTAATCTGAACTTGAATACTCCTTTCAGCGTTAAATATATGTATGTATGTATGTAATAAAAAACTTTCACTCTCCTTAGTTTTTAGTAAAACCCTTTTCTTTAGGGCTTGCAAATGACACCAACTACATTAAGTATATTTAAGTGAACATAAACCTCTTTAATAAAAGGCTAACAACTTGTCCCCTAATTCTTATTTAAATAAGCTAAATAGAAATTAATGTCCTTTCCGCAACTTTATATATGTACATATGTATATTTAACTATGTTTATAATGTATTCGTATTTGTACTAGTATCTTACTTGTTTTTTAAAGGTTTAAAGATACATACATATATACATATGTAGGTACTAATGTAGAGTGTATTTAGCTATTAAAGAAACATCAAATTTTTCAGTTTATTTTCAGATTTACGTTCACTTGCTGGAACAGCCCTCCTTAGCCTTTTGGCTACTTTATTTATGGCACAGCTTTTATTCGTTATTGGGGTGGGTGGCATGCAGGTAAGTAAGCACATAATTTAGAGTTACCTATCCATCATGTTTTGAAGTAAATTATTTTTAACAGACAAAGTTTTATTGAGAGATAAATTCAATGAATACAAATTTAAAAGTTTCTTTATTTTGTTTTTAAATCTACATAATAATCTGTGTTTTTTGTGGGGCTTATAAGGAGGATTAAAAATTAAATTGCATAATATCAAATTAAAATACACATATACTTATAATGCGAAAAGTGCACTCTGAACATTGAAGTTTATATTGAAAGCAAACGAAAATTAAAGCTCATATTTTTGTAAAAATTGGTTAGAATGCTGTTTAATAATTATGTATTATTTATATTCCATGAAAATAAATCTTAAGAAGTTTAGTTGTTGTTTTTAAATACATTTTATAATTTATGTATTTAATTGTCGCAACTGCTATATTTTTCAATTTTTTTTTAATTCTCGGCTCTGTAACTATTTGTTCACTTTATGTTACACCTTTTTCTTGGTTGAAATTAAAGCTCCGATTTCTCGTTTGCATATTATAATATTATAGGGTATCTTCATAAATGTAGCTACGCATATATGTATGTATGTACTATGTACATTCATACATATGGACATACATGTATTTACAGCTATGGCCAAAGTAATAGAACCATTTATTACTTTTGAGTTTAACTGGTTTTTCTCAATTAACTAAATCTAACACGTCACGAAAAGGCAATATTATAAAAACTGTTAACATTATTGTCAAAGCAGATATCAATAACGATATTCTTAATGAAATTAACAAAGATTCTCAAAGTTATTTATTGGCTATGACTTCAAATGGTCTTAAGAGTTTAATTACTCGTGTTACGGACTCTTGTGAAAGTTGCATTGATCACATTTTTGTAAGATGTCGCAAAAACAATAAACATTTCGGCACGAGTACGATAACTTTGGCGCCAAGATATAATAACGGTTTTTGGTAGAGGATCTTAATACAAGCATTTTTTACTATAGGAGGGGGGTCTATCTCCCCCCGTTTAGGCGGGAGGGGCAATTTAAAAAAAATATTATTTAAAATGGAAAAAAATAATTAAAAAATAACGGTGATACTTACAATTAAGTTGTATACATTTTTTTAAAGCCAACATTCTGTTCTATTAGCCAGTTTTTAAATCAAGTCAAAACTATGCGTAGTTTTTGAAAAATTTAATTTTAAACTCAAAATTTGAGTAAAAAAAGTTAAAAAAAGGTTTAAAGTGTAACTTTTTCAATACTTCAAGATTATCTACCATTGTTTTTATTTCAGAATTTATTGCTCTTATTTGTTTTTGATCAAAAACTGAAAACTAGACGATTTTATGTCTTTTAGTTTTTGAGAAAATTGAAAATAAAAATTTAATTTTAAACTCAAAATTTGAGTAAAAAAAGTTAAAAAAAGGTTTAAAGTGTAACTTTTTCAATACTTCAAGATTATCTACCATTGTTTTTATTTCAGAATTTATTGCTCTTATTTGTTTTTGATCAAAAACTGAAAACTAGATGATTTTATGTCTTTTAGTTTTTGAGAAAATTGAAAATAACCACAACTACTATTTTAATTTAATTCTTTTTTTTTTGCTTGAGTGGTCTTATTTTGATAGTAATAATGGTATTTGCGTATGCGTAATGCGTGTTTGGGTGTATGCAACAGTAAGGTGTGCGCGAGTTTGGGTGTATGCAACAGTGGCATCTGCAACCCCCCTGCTTGGGCACACTATAGGATTTGGGCTGGGTGCAAGTTGGAGTGCGTGCAAGGTGGGGAGGGTGCAAGGTGCGGTGGGTGCTAGATTGGGTGCATGCAAAGTTTCTTTTGCATTTAAATAAGCTGGATTTAAGAAAAATTAATTTACCCTAGGTATATATCTTAATTCATATTCGATTATTACTATCAAAATAAGACCTTTGTATATATATTCCACTTCATATACAAAGATAAGACCTTTGTATATGAAGTGGAATAGTAATATCTTTGTATATGAAGTGGAATAGTAATATTATGAAGAGGAACGAACGAAGCGACGCCTGGCCTAACGTCAATGAACTAAATCTGCAAAGTTTGTGCAGAATTTTAATTGAGGAAATTAAGAGACAATTTGACAATACAAAAAGAGAAGAATGAAAACAAAAGAAGCTATGGTTGGAGGGGACAATAAAGAGACATTTTTTTGTTTATTTATTTATGTAAAGCAATAATAAAGACAAATACCAATAAGCCAAATACCAATTCAAATTTAAATTTTGTAACTGTTGCCGGTTAGCCGATTGCCAATGAATACAACAAAAATACGTTGAAATACCCATTTTCAAAACAAAAAGAAAATAGGTACAATGTTTTGTTTTTCTTAGGTATATATGCATCTGCATATGTATATTAGGTCAAATGAAAGTAGGAATTATTATTATTGAAATGAAAAGAATACGCTATCAATACAGGTATGTAAGTATATTTGAAAAGAAGACAAATAAAAGTCAATGGCGGATCCAGGGGGGTTGTTTAGGGGTGATGACACCCCCCTGGAAGCTATTTTTTTCATTTTCTTAGAAATTCCGTTGAGTTCAAAACTTATAGTACCTATTGCCGTAATGGATTTCACACCTCTTAAGTTAAGTTGCATAATTAAAGACTTTATCTAAAGATTTTTTAGTAATTTAACGATATTTACCAAAAAGCGATTTGAAGCAAATAAATATTGTAAGACATTCTTAAAGTGTTTTTTCTTTCAAAATGGATTTCCTATTAAATACAAAATCTTTTAATATCTTAAAAATGAAAGAAATCTACTTTTTGAAGTGAATTTGCTTTGGAAGCTCTAGAACTAAGAAAAAAGTCCCAAAAACATCAAAAGTTACACTTTCGTCAAACTAATGGCAAATTGAAACACGTAATAAATTTTTCATATCTTTTAATCTATCTATCTATATCTATATATATAAAAATCAATGCCAATTTTCGTTGTAATGTTATAACTCAACAATGCCTTTACCGATTTGGCTAATTTTGGTCTTGAATTATTCGTGGAAGTCCAGAGAAGGTTTGTACGTAGAGAAAATTTAAAAAAATCTTGAAAAAGTGTAAAATCAACATCTTTCTATACTCCCATATACAAACAATTTGTAATAATACTTAAAAGCCAATTTGGCAAAACAATCGAAGACAAAAAAAGTGACGTTAGTTCTGTCAAACAAATTTAATGTCATTTCATTTTATCAGCGATAATTATTGCTTTGTTGTGTTTATATTTTCCAAAATATTGTTGAGTTATTGCTTTGTGTTTATATTTTCTAAAATATTGTTAAGTTGTTTAGTGGGCAAGACGACCAAACATAGGCCGGCGAACGCGTAGGCAAATCAAGTGGCAATATTAAGATGATTTTAGGCTACATATGAACGCGCACAAGCTAATGCAGCGCAGCGTGAACGTACTGCACAGAATAGATCTGTTGACCCTTTACCTGTACTTAATCTTGCACGGCGATCACGAATACGTCGTGCTGTTTTGGATGAAATGCCGCGTGCTGCGACGCATATGTCCACATTGTGATGCGGCTAACTTTCCAGGTGAAACGCCCGGAATGTGTTGTGCTAATGGCAAAGTGAGATTGCCAACATTAGAAACTCCACCTGAACCATTGTATTCATTTATTTTTGGTACATCTCAAACATCGAAGCAGTTTTTAGTAATATTCAACAATACAATTCGGCATTTCAAATGACTTCTTTTTGTGCTACTAAAATTATTAGAGATAATTTTATGCCGACTTTTTAGGTAAATACCTCAACAGGATTGTCCCATGTTTATATATCAATCTGAATAATAAAGTCTTACAAATTCTGATTCAACATCTACCTAAAATTGCATACATGTTACAGATTAAGGCCAGAATTATCATCAATCTGGTTCGTTATTGCCATACCCCTGATCATCAATTTTTGCAAATTTATTTTATTGGTGATGAAAATCGTGAATTGGATCAACGTTGTGCGTAGTTTCAAATACAAGACGAGAAATTATTCGTGAGCTACAAAGGTTTTTTCATCAGCATAACGCATTAGTTCAATTGTTCAAAATTGCTCTTGATCGTATGCCATCTGATAATCACAAAATTGTAATAGCACCAAATTGAATATTCAACAAAAACATGTATATGACACAAGCCGTTTCCAATAATGCAGGTGGATTATATTTCTTGGATGCACCTGGTGGTTCAGGCAAAACTTTCGTTGTATCATTGATTTTAGCGACTACTCAATCGGAACAGAAAATTGCACTTGCATCTTCTTGAATTGCTGCTACATTATTAGAAGAAGGTCGGACCGCACACTCTGCATTAAAATTGCCATTGAATGTACAGGTGATTGAAACTCCAACTTGCAATATTTCGAAAAATTCTGCTATGGCAAAAGTTATGCGATTAACGTCAATTATTTTATGGGATGAGTGCACAATGAATGCAATAGAAGCATTTAATCGAACAATGCAAGATTTACGCAGTAATCAACAGCTTTTTGGTGGTGCTCTAATATGGCTGTCAGGGGACTTTCGTCAAACATTGCCTGTCATTTCTCGATCAACTCCTGATGATGAAATAAACGCCTTTTTGAAGGTATCAGTTCTTTGGAGATATGTAGATATACGAAAATTGAACCTGAACATTAATATGCGTATTCACCCACATAATGATGCAACTGCCCGGGCCCATGAGTTTTCAAAATAATTGTTAGAAATTAGTGATGTCAAAATACCAATCGACAGTACCAACCGATTGAATGTGTTTTTCCGAATATTCTTCAGAACTACAGAAATTATGATTGGTTGAGAGAACGCGCCATTTTAGTACCGAAGAACATTCATATCAATGCCACTAATTTTCAAATTCAAGCGAAACTGCCAGGGTCACGACATATAAATCAATTGACAGTGTTACGAATCAAGATGAGGTAATGAATTATCCAATTGAATTTTTAAATTCATTGGAACCGGCTGGTATACCACCGCATTGCTTGAATCTGAAAATTGGTTCTTTGATTATATTATTGCGAAATATTAATCCACCAAAACTTTGTAATGGCACCAGATAGGCAGTGAAAAAGTTATTGTCAAATTTGATTGAAGCTACAATCTTAACTGGTAAATCAAAAGGAGAAGTGTGTTTGATACCGCGTATCCCTATGATTCCAACTGATATACCATTTGAATTCAAAAGATTACAATATCATTTGGACTTTTAAATAGCTAGCAATTTAAAAATTATTTATCAAATTATTTATCTTACACAAAATATTGTTATGACTATTTTGTAAAAGGTTTAAGAAAGACAAATCGACAGACGGGATTTAAAGTTATCAGTTTGGGTCGCATTATTATTCTTATTATTATTTTAGTTAAAATTATTAACTTCCAATAATAAGTTATTTTTATCGGTCCAGAATGTCTTAATGCAAATAAGAAAAACGTTTTCGACACATGGATCAAATTTTGGAAAATTAAATTGACTTCGACTCGAATGTCTTGGCCAAAATGAGGATACTGGCTTCAAACTAATTGTTTCTTACATTAGGTAAAGTTTAAAAAAAGATCTAATTGACACCTTTTTTCAACAAAACAAAAATTAACTAACGATTGGTAAGTTTTTTTTTTGCTTCGAATATTTCGAGGACAGTTGAAACTATTGTCTTCAAATTTAATTTATTTAATTAATTAATTTTTAGAAAAACTCGACCTACAGTTTTTCTATATACCTATAATATACTTTATAACTATGCTTACAACAGAATACCAAATACGAATAACCTATGATAAAAATGAAGCTATACCTATACCTACATGTGCATAGGTACAAATTTGTAAACACTATCTAATTAGTGTTTTCAAATTTGTACCTTAATATCCAACAACTTACGAGTAACAAAAATTGTACCTACCTCCCTACATACATATCTGACTCAAAATTGAATTTCCCTACCTACCGTATTATTTCTTTCCAAAAAATGCAAAAAAAAACCTACAAAAATCTGTTGCCAATTTTTAAATATGCACATCCACACAACTATGTACAATATTCAAAATATGACAACAGTGTATTTATTGTGAAAAGAAATTTGAATTATTTTAGATTTTATAAATTTGAAAATTTAAAATCAAATGCAACAAAAACAAAACCTACATAGTTCAATACATAGGAATATCTCCATGACAACACACAAAAAAAAACATAAGCAACTGTATTATTTTGTTGCCTCACTTACTCTCTTCATTTCTAACAAGAGAGAAAATAATAAAACCCTCTTTCCCTCAACTCTTTTTTCTTTTAATTTCTAAAATCTGCACAACAAATTTTCAGTACTCCTAGCGCCGCCAGTCTCACGTCAATGAACTAAAAATTCGTGTTCCATAAGAGTACTATAGATTATATATACAAAGGTAATATCATGAAGAGGAACGAACGAAGCGACGTCTGGGCTAACGTCAATGAACTAAATCTGCAAAGTTTGTGCAGAATTTTATTTGGGGAAATTAAGAGACAATTTGAAAATACAAAACAGAGTTAAAAAATAAAAGAGAAGAATGTAATCAAAAGTAGCTATGGTTGGAGGGAGACAATAAAGAGAAATTTTTTGTTTATTTATTTATCTACTATATAAAAATAAGTCGGGTTTTCCTTCCTGACGCTATAACTCCAGAACGCACGAACCGATCTCCACGGTTTTGCATTCGTTGGAAAGGTCTCGGGCTCCGTGAGGTTTATAGCAGACAAAATTCAGGAAAATCTCCAAATCAATCGATGCACGATGCAATGTTGATACATTGCAGGAATTCGATCGAAATAATGTGCCATTTCATTGATTTTGGACACTATTCGATCAAGATGTGACATAGCTTTGGCGTTAGCATCATCTGGAATTGCGGCAACTCTTCTAGATGGCGGTCGTGCTGCACATTCTGCGCTTAAGTTGCCACTCAATTTAAACACAATTGATACTCCAACATGCAATATTTTCCGATCCAGTGCAATGGGAACTTGCAATGGCGACTTGATGATATTGTTGGCAGGCGATTTCAGCCAGACGTTGCCAGTAATTCCCCGAGGAACGCCTGCAAATGAATTAAATGATTGTCTGAAGGAATCACTTTTGTGGAATAACGTAAAAACATTATCGCTAACCACTAATATGAGAGTTCAACCTCAAAATGATCAAAGTGTTGCACAATTTTCCAAACAATTGTTAGCTGTTGGAAATGAAAAGTGCCAGTTGAGGCGACAACTGGATTTTAATCTTACCAACGACTTTTGCAGATTTGTAGACTCTCAATTAGCTCTTATTGAAAATGTTTTCCCAAACATTAGTGAGAATTATCAGAATTATGATTGGTTACGTCAACGAGCAATTCTCGACGCAAAGAATAATGATGTACACGCATTGAATTTCACCATTCAATCAAAAATCGCTGGCAATTTGGTGACATACAAATCCGTTGATTCCATAACAAATCCCGATGATGTAGTAAATTATCCAACGAAGTTTTTGAACTCTGTGGAGTTACCAAGATTTCCACCACATAACTTCCAACTTAAATTTGGTTCAGTTATTATGATATTGCGTAATTTGAATCCACCGCGACTTTGCAGCGGTACTCGACTTGCGGTGAAAAGACTTATGCCGAATTTGATTGAGGCAACCATTATTAACGGAAAGTACGCAGGTGAAAATGTATGTATTTCTCGAATACCAATGATTCCGACTGATCTTCCGTTTGACTTTAAACGATTGCAATTTCCGGTTCGCATGGCGTTCGCAATGACAATTAACAAGTCGCAAGGCCAATCCCTTAGTTTTTGCGGGATAAATTTAGAAAATCATTGTTTTTCACATGGGCAGCTATATGTTGCGTGTTCACGAGTTGGGAAACCATCCGCTTTGTTTGTGTTAAGGTCAGACCAAAAAATGTGGTTTACCAAAGAGCACTTCAATGAAATGGATAATTTGAGGACAAGTATAACGCTTCGATTCAGTATTTACTTTGGATTCAATTTCATTTTTTACTTAGAGAAGTTCAACTAAATTACACTTCATTTTTGTAATCGAAATGAATCCATTAATGTTGTGAAATAAAATAAAATTTTTCCTTTTCAAATATAAAACAAAAAAAATATTTTTTCTTCATCTTTTAATCCCCAAACGAAATGTTACAAAAAACGAAGCCATCTGGTGGCGAAACGGAGTTTGCCGGGTTTGCTAGTGTACATATAAAGCAATAATAAAGACAAATACCAATAAGCCAAATACCAATTCAAATTTAAATTTTGTACTGTTGCCGGTTAGCCGATTGCCAATGAATAGTACAAAAATACGTTAAAATACCTATTTTCAAAACAAAAAGATAGTAGGTGCAATGTTTTTGTTTTTCATAGGTAATTTCCTGTATTTGATAAAATGAAAGTAAGTATTACGAGTATTAATAAAAAGAAAAAAATACACTATCAATATACCTATGTTGTTAGGTATATTTAAAAAGAAGACAACTCTATGGCTATTGTCCGTCGGTCGTCGGTAAAGTAAGCACTCCCCTAAGATGTATGGAATAAGTATATTTATTAATAGGAATTTTAAGGAAATTATGTGAAGTTAAATTTCATGTGAATTTTAATTTAAAAATAATGATTTGATATTAGGTATTAAATGGATTCACATGAAATTGCATTTCAAATAACCATGAAAGCATGAAATTTACTTCACGCGAACAATGAAGCTAATAAAAATTGTTTTGAAACTTTGAAATGTACATAGGTATTTAAGTTCAATTGAAGAACTAAAAAATAATATGGACATATGTAATAGAATTTCCATGGTAATCTTTGTAATTGCACTTTTCAATTTGCACACCCAAGATTAGTAATGCGAATCGCACTATTTAATTAATTTTTTTCGACTGAAAATAAAAATTAACATTCTTATATTCTTTTATAACTTATTATTGGAATACAATAACTTCCTTATAAAACATTTTATTGTTAAATAATTGTACAAAAAATAAAAACCTAAAAAGAAAAATTAATAAAAGTTGGTAAAAATTGATTTCCGACTCAAATATCTTTTCAAAACTTTGAGATATTAGCTTTAAACTACTTTTATCTTTCAAAAAACGTTGTTGTCAACATTCAGTAAAATTTTGAAAAAAATCGAATTGACCGTTTTTGTACAAAAAGTTAAAAACCTAAAAAAATTTTAACAAAAGTTATTAAAAACTGTTTTTCGACGTAAATATCTTTTCAAAACTTTGAGACATTGGCTTCAAACTAATTTTATCTCATAAGAAATATTGTTTTCAACATTCGATACAATTTTGAGAAAGTAAAAACCTAAAAAAAATTAATACTAAAACTTGGTAAAAATTTACTTTCGACTCAATTGTTTTCGATAATCAGTAATTTTTTTATAAAAATCCAACAGTCCGTTTTTTCATAAAAAAAAATAAAATCTTCAGAAAATAGTACGCAAATTTGGTAAAAATTTATACATATAGACAAACTTTTAAGCAAGACAAATCGATAGACGGGATGGGAAGTTATCAGTGTGGGTCGCATCCCAGCCTCTTTTTTAATTAATAAAATTGTGAAATTTTTGTATATCGTAACATATAACACAAACTCTTTTTACTCTCATATTTAGCTTAAAATGTAAAATGTTTAAACAAACATACACACATCTACCATTTAACTAAAGCAAAATATTGTAGGAAATTTTAAGTTAATATTTAAAAAAAATCAACGGACAACTTTTTAACAAAACACAAAACAACCTACAAAAACAACAAAAAACTGATAAGAAATGGTTGTTGACTCAAGTTTTAGGATAACAAAGAAAGATATAAAGGGTGTCCCAAAATTAACGCAAGATTTGAATTAAATAGAAAACGCCGGTTTTAGTCTTTTGATAGTTATATTTTTATTGACTCGTAAAGTACATAGGATAGGGTTATGTATGGAATAACACATCGGACAAATGGCCTCCACGGCTTTGCATGCACATGCGCACTTTTTTGTTGAAATTTTCGGTGCAGGGAATTAACTTCACGGGAACTACCTTCACATGGGAACTAACTTCACCACTAGTGGGAATTAATTTCACTTTTTTTTTGTGAAGTTATCTCCCACTGAAGGCGGGAGATAATTTCATCAGAAAATTATGTGAAGTAACTTCCCACCTACGATTGAAATATCTGAAAAAATATCAAGCGTTGAATTGTAAATCAAAACAAAAATATGTAAGTTTTAAGCAATAAAAGCTCCTGTGGGTGGCCCGCTTCGCGGGTTCTCAGGATTTTAACTCCCTTTTTCGGGGTCACACCCGCTCACGCAACTCCGTTGCTCCGCTTAGGGTATGCAAAGTCGCCAGGAAGGCGCCTATATCAACAACTTCTTTCAATAAAAGCACCTGTGGGTGGCCCGCTTCGCGGGTTCTCAGGATTTTAACTCCCTTTTTCGGGGTCACACCCTCTCACGCAACTCCGTTGCTCCGCTTAGGGTATGTAAAGTCGCCAGGCAGGCGCCTATATCAAGTGGACCGCTTCGTGGGTTCTTAGGATTTTAACTCCCTTTTTCGGGGTCCACCCGCTCACGCAACTCCGTTGCTCCACTTAGGGTGTGTAAAGTCGCCAGGCAGGCGCCTATATCAACAACTTCTTTCAATAAAAGCACCTGTGGGTGGCGCGCTTCGCGGGTTCTCAGGATTTTAACTCCCTTTTTCGGGGTCACACCCACTCACGCAACTCCGTTGCTCCGCTTAGGGTATGCAATGTCGCCAGGCAGGCGCCAATATCAACAGCTTTTTTGAATAAAAGCACCTGTGGGTGGCCCGCTTCGCGGGATCTCAGGATTTAAACTCCATAAAACAAAGTCTTGTGGTATTGAAGTGCTCCAAGTTTTGTCATTTGGTGATTCTTATAAGATTTTCTTAGATTAACTGTACTGAAGAGTGAAGTTAGTTCCCACCTTCCGTGGGAAACAGTTACACATGAAAGTGAAATTCATTCCCACAAAAAAGTGAAATTATCTCCCACCTTCAGTGGGAAATAACTTCACAAAAAAAAGGTTAAATTAATTCTCACTAGTGGTGAAGTTAGTTCTCATGTGAAGGTAGTTCCCGTGAAGTTAATTCCCTGCACCAAATTTTCCATGACCATTCTGCATAAATGTGGCTGAATTTCGTTGATGCAGCGTTGAATCTCCTCCTTTAATGCACGGGTGGTTGTGGGCTTGTTGACATAGACTTGTGATTTCAAATAACCCCATAAAAGGAAGTCTAATGGTGTTAAATCACACGATCTAGGAGGCCAATTTTGATCACCGAAACGAGAGAGTACACGACCTGGAAATGTCTCATGCAGTAATTGAATTGTTTCACGGGCTGTATGACATGTGGCACCGTCTTGTTGAAACCACATATTGGACACATCAATATCATCCAATTTTAGCAGAAAGAACTGTGTAATCATGTCGCGATATCGAGCACCAGTAACAGTCACTGCTTGACCAGCATCATTTTCAAAAAAATATGGCCCAATTATGCCTCCAGCCCAAAATCCACACCATACAGTCACGCGTTGTGGATGCATTTGTTTTTCGACAATCACATGTGGGTTCTCCGAACCCCAAATGCGCCAATTTTGGCGATTGACAAAGCCATCAAGATGAAAATGTGCTTCATCGCTTAGGATGATTTTGCTCGAAAAATCAGCCGCCAAGCTTTCACTATTTTTGAAATATTCTTTAATAATGAAGACACGTTGTTCTATCGTGTAACGCTCCATTTTTAATAACCCTATACTGTTAGCTGTCAAATTGCTTTTTTTCAGGGTTGCCAACACTTCACTGCACAAATGGCGGCAAATTCAAATCTTGCGTTAATTTCGGGACACCCTTTACCTATTAGCATAAAGCAATAAGTTATCAAGTAGTCTATAGAACACAAATCAATTGTTTTTGAAAAATCAAATTTCTAGTACAAATACATAACGAAACGAGGGTGACAAACAGCTGATCTATGTGTTATTTTTACTTATACTATATCCAGTGAGTATATTTAATCAGCCTCCATTTCAAAGTCATTGAAGTCAACTCTTTTCTAGAACAAGTGCAATATCTTAGAGAATGTCGAACAAAGTGGTGGAAACAGGCACTGGCGCCGCTCCCGCTCCCGCTCCCGCTGCCGCTGCTAAACAAATCCCCGGTGGAATGAAATTCGTTTTAGGTGGATTAGCTGGAATGGGGGCAACATGTATAGTTCAACCTCTTGACCTTGTTAAGACGCGAATGCAAATCTCGGCCGTTGGAGGAGCGGCCAAGGAATACAAGAACTCATTCCATTGTCTGACAACGGTAATAAGCAAGGAAGGACCTTTGGCTATTTACAGAGGAATCGGAGCTGCGCTTCTCAGGCAAGCTACTTACACAACCGGCCGGCTCGGAGTGTACACATATTTGAACGATTTCTACAAGGTCAAGTTTTCCGGAGAACCAATCTGCTAGCTTGCATGGCTATGGGAGTGGTTGCTGGTGCCTGTGGTGCCTTTATTGGATCCCCAGCCGAAGTGGCTCTGATCCGGATGACAGCCGATGGCCGATTGCCTGTGGAGCAACGACGAAACTATTCGAATGTGGCCAATACCCTGACACGAATTATCAAAGAAGAGGGCGTCGCAACTCTTTGGCGTGGATGTGTGCCGACAATCGGCAGAGCAATGGTCGTCAACATGGCCCAGCTGGCCTCTTATTCACAGGCCAAGAGCATGTTCATCAAGAACTTCGAAATGAAGGAAGGTCTTCAGTTGCGTTTCGTGGCGGCAATGTTGTCGGGATTGATAACGACAATTGCATCTATGCCCTTGGACATAGCCAAGACCCGGATCCAGAACATGAAATATATCGACGGAAAACCGATGTTGTGGGAAGAATCGCCCGCCAAGAAGGTATTCTCGCCTTGTGGAAGGGCTTCACACCATACTACTGCCATCAGGGGCGACACACAGTGTTGGCATTCATCTTTTTGGAGAACCTAATTCAAGCATATTTTATGTACGTTTTTGGAACAAGTGGTGGATCGGGCCTTTAAAAGTGCAAAATGTTCCAACGGAGAGACGACATTAATATTGCATTTAGATGATGAATATAATTCCAAATGAGACAAATAAATAATCGTAGAGTAGAATTATAAATTATGATAGATATACAACCCTACTTTGTTTTCCCAACCCGAATAAATTATATTTAGAGATTTTCACAAGCAATACGTTTCGAAGTGTCTTTGTGAATCTCGTTAACAAAACTAGATTTTGAAATAAAACTATTTCATTATACGCAAAATATTGTTGGTAGTTTTGAAATTTTTAAGAATAATTCAACTGAAAACTTTTTTAACACAACACGAAAACCTACAAACTATTAAGCAAGACAAACCGACAGACGGAATGGAAAGTTATCAGTGTGGGTCGAATCCCAGCCTCTTTTTTTTTTAAGTTTATGCTTGAGCTCAACTTTGGACGTACTGTCAAATATAGAGATCATTTTTCCAACCGCACATTAAGAATGCAGACTGCTTTACCCAACACTGTTTTTTCCTCCCCATTAAATTCAAGACTTTAAGGCTAAAATGCACCGGTATCTCCTAAGGTGTGTCCACTTTCAGGACATATTGTTTACAAAATGTTTCTGAAATTTTTTTCCATTTGCCTAAAAACATTTTAGAAGCTTTTCTGAAATATTTTAGAAATGGTTCGGATTTTTTTTAGGTCTGGACGCCTTGTTTCCAATTTTTCTATCTTTTTTTTTTTTGATTTTTTTCTATTGCATCTTCTTATAATTTATGTATTTGTTTTGGAATGTTTAACTTATATAAGTTTTTTGGCAAAAACAAAATGTGAACTACCTATTCAACTTACGAGTAACAAAAATTGTACCTACCTCCCTACATACATAACTGACTCAAAATTGAATTTCCCTACCTACCGTATTATTTCTTTCCAAAAAATGAAAAAAAAAAAACAACAAAAATCTGTTGCCAATTTTTAAATATGCACATCCACACAACTATGTACAATATTCAAAATATGACAACAGTGTATTCATTGTGAAAAGAAATTTGAATTATTTTAGATTTTATAAATTTGAAATCAAATGCAACAAAAACAAAACAGTTCAATTCATAGGAATTCTCCATGACAACACACAAAAAAAACATAAGCAAATGTATTATTTTTTTGCCTCACTTACTCTCTTAATTTCTTACAAGAGAGAAAATAATAAAACCCTCTTGCTCTTTTCCTCAACTCGTTTTTGTTTTAATTTCTGAAATCTGCACAACAAATTTTCAGTACTCCGAGCGCCGCCTGTCAGCCGTCAATGAACTAAAAATTCGTGTTCCATAAGAGTACTATAGATTATATCGGGTGATTTTTTAAGAGCTTGAGAACTTTTTTTAAAAAAAAATGCATAAAATTTGCAAAATCTCATCGATTTTTTATTTGAAACGTTAGATTGGTCCATGACATTTACTTTTTGAAGATAATTTCATTTAAATGTTGACCGCGGCTGCGTCTTAGGTGGTCCATTCGGAAAGTCCAATTTTGGGTAACTTTTTCGAGCATTTCGGCCGGAATAGCCCGAATTTCTTCGGAAATGTTGTCTTCCAAAGCTGGAATAGTTGCTGGCTTATTTGTGTAGACTTTAGACTTGACGTAGACCCACAAAAAATAGTCTAAAGGCGTCAAATCGCATGATCTTGGTGGCCAACTTACCGGTCCATTCCTTGAGATGAATTGTTCTCCGAAGTTTTCCCTCAAAATGGCCATAGAATCGCGAGCTGTGTGGCATGTAGCGCCATCTTGTTGAAACCACATGTCAACCAAGTTCAGTTCTTCCATTTTTGGCAACAAAAAGTTTGTTAGCATTGAACGATAGCGATCGCCATTCACCGTAACGTTGCGTCCAACAGCATCTTTGAAAAAATACGGTCCAATGATTCCACCAGCGTACAAACCACACCAAACAGTGCATTTTTCGGGATGCATGGGCAGTTCTTGAACGGCTTCTTGTTGCTCTTCACTCCAAATGCGGCAATTTTGCTTATTTACGTAGCCATTCAACCAGAAATGAGCCTCATCGCTGAACAAAATTTGTCAATAAAAAAGCGCGAAACACATTTCGAACCGAACACTGATTTTGGTAATAAAATTCAATGATTTGCAAGCGTTGCTCGTTAGTAAGTCTATTCATGATGAAATGTCAAAGCATACTGAGCATCTTTCTCTTTGACACCATGTCTGAAATCCCGCGTGATCTGTCAAATACTAATGCATGAAAATCCTAACCTCAAAAAAATCACCCATTATATACAAAATTATTATGGGTGAAAATAGGAGAAACGATATCCGATTCTTCGCAAATCGCAAATAAATTTAATGTTTATTTTACTGAAATTTCAGTTACATTAAAACCTTTCGTTGAACCTTGTGCAAACTGCAATTGTTGGATTTCTTCATTGTATTGGATAATATTCAATACCGCAAATAAAATCATTATGTCCTTGAAAGGTAAACATATATGCACTTGTGATGGGATATCAAGTGTTTTTTTTGAAAAATATTGCTTGGTACGTTGTTGACGTACTAGCTTAAATATTTAACAAAAGTGTTGAAAATGGTTGTTTCCCAGATCATCTAAATTGTGTTGAAAGTATACCACTTTTTAAAAAAAGAAACATAACAACAATTTTGAATTATAGGCATATTTTACTTCTTCCAACATTTTCTAAGATCTTTGAAAGACTACTTTAAGTTAGAATTGTTAACTTTTTAGAAAAATGTAACTTCTCAGGATTTTGTAATTGGTCCCTTGTTTTTCTTGAATCTACATAAATTCCACTTTCAAACTCAAGTTGAATGGTACTTCAACAGCTTTTGCTGATGACATAGTTTTCACATATTCATCTAGTTCTAGTCTTTGGAAGTATTGTGCGTATTGAGTGAGGCCTTAAAATCTTAAGATTGTAGTTTATTTATCACAAATTGATTATGAGCGAAATAACTAAAATGATGTTTCTTAAGATGTCGGGGAAAGATTTAGATAACTTTAATTTAAGTTTTGTATTTAATTAAACCTTTTTTTCCGAAAAGGTCTTAAAATGTATGTATTATGGACTTGCACACTCAAAATTGCAGTACGGCATAACCAGCTGGGGTTGTTCGTATGCTGATTCTCTTCGACCCATATTAATAACCCAACAGCCTTTAATACGCCTCATCCTAAACAAAAACAGATTGACTAAAAGTTGGCCATTATTTAAAAAAATGCAAATTGTTCCAATGAGACGTTTATATGTTTTTAAGGTTTTGAGAGAGTTTTTCAAACAAATCGAAAATATTCCTAGTAGAAGTTATCAAATTTGAAATGTACAATTCACGTGTGAACATTATGAGCTTAGTGAACGTTCCCTTTGCTTATAGAACTTTCTTTATTCATTTTTATACATATTCAGCTCCTTATATTTTCAATAAAATGCTCTTATCTATACTCTATACTAATATTATAAATGGTAAAGTAACTCTGTCTGTCTGTTACTCAATCACGCCTAAACTACTGCACCAATTTGCATGAAATTTGGTATGGAGATATTTTAATACCCGAGAAAGGACATACGCTACTCCCACCAAGTTCCATAAATAATAATTTTAAACCTAAACTTTGCTATGCTCAACCTTTCATCGCCAAACACGAGTCATGTAAGTATGTACAACAAATAATTCACTGGGTCTGTCTTCTACTTCTGATAATTCTGTTTCGACTGTGGCGCGGGGCGAGTGCGCGGGCGGGGGTGGGACCTCATGAGGAAACGCCAGTATATAACATCAGCAAAAGTAGTGAGCGTGGAAGAATGTTGCAGCAGTGTAAATTGTTGGTTTGGGATGAATGTACAATGTCCCACAAAAAAGCAGTTGAAGCACTAGATTCAGTGGCGTAGCTACCGCTGTATCGGCTGTATCCATGTTAAAGGGCTCCCGAGATATAGGCGCCCCAAAGATACAGAGCAAAAGACGTGTGTAAAAAAATTCACTTAAATATTTAATAAAGTTTTATTACAAAAAAATGTTCCGATGATCATTTTTTACATGCGTCAAATATTTTTTTCCTGTGTATCTTTTTCTTTTTTGCAAGCTTTCAAAATATATCGTTCGCCTGACACAGCCACCAACTCCAACATCACACAGAAATACAAACCATGGACCAGCGGTAGATTAAAAAATACTAAGGTACATACTTGCATGAACTAACAGCTGAAAAATTCGAATACTCCATTCCGAACCCTGTATGTATCTGCAACCAAAAAAAAGTCCCGTTAATTGTCTGAGTGAACTAGGCAAAACGAATTTCAACACGTTAACTGAAATGTTTAATCTGTCTGTGCGTGGATATACATTTTAAAATTTACTCTAAAGTTTCTTGTGATTATTTGTAAATTGTAACTAGCCGACCCGTGCTCGCGTTGCTTCGCAAATTGTAACCACGAACATTTTTTGAATATTAGTATTAAATTTTTGTCTATTTTCTTCTTTTCTTTCTTTTATTCATACCTAGAAACGTTTTTTGCAACCGAAAAATATAGTTTGCGGTAAAAAAAACAAATTTGTGTTTTTAATGTTCTCATACATCTATAGGTATGCGTGTGTAAATATCCATAGACACATTTTTTTATTCATCTGCTCATGTTCAGTGCAGTACAACTGACTTAACCTACCCACATTTGTGTGCTCTTTTTATCGACGTCATTGTAAGTACCTTCTTCGAGTTATTTGTAAAGAAAATTTTAACTTAATTTCAGTTTTATTGTTCGGGGAAGTGATACAAAATTGGTAATTCAAGCTATTATAATAGAACTGTTTTTATTTTTAAATTGGAAGAATTATAATCTATTCACTTCCTCGAACCAGAAAAATAAAAAAGATCTAATTTTTCTTTATATAAATCGGCATTTCATGTGCACGGCACTGTAGTTAATTAAATGTCCATAGTAACTTAAAAAAAAGAGCCCACACTGCTCAGCGATGTGACGATAGAATTAGAGAAACAAAAAAATAATGTGTGTGTGTAGGTTAGTTGTTGAACTATACAATACAGAAAAATTGAATATGTACATAGGTATAGGTAGGTAAGAGAAAAAACGTAATTATTAAATGGAACACATATTAAGAGAGAAAGAGCATGGGAAGAAAAGAAAATTAAAAATGTTGGGGGTTGGGTTCGATATCCCGGTTTTTATATTCCCGTTTATTAAAATCCCGATTTTAAAATCCCGTCTTTTATAATCCTGCTTTTTACAATCCCGATTTTTAATAATCCCGCTTTTTGTAATCCCGTTTCTTATAATCCCGTTTTTTATTACCTCGATTTTGCAATCAAAACTATTTGTTTAATTTTTAAAAAATCGCGCGATTTTTTAAAATTAAACAACTAGTTTTGATTGCAAAATCGAAATTATAAAAAATTAAAACAAATTAAAAATTGAGATATTTTTCTTGATTCATTTTATTGTAGCCTTTAACAAATATAACATATCAAAAAATAAAAATATAAAGTAAAGTAGTATTCTTTTAAAACAAAACAAAAAACTCAAATTGAAAATTAACAAAGTCAACGATAGTGGTAAGACCGTTATCGAGAGGTAGATTTTCTGTAGGATGCATTTTTGTTTGTACAAAAATTATTGTTTACGTACAGTAAAAATAAAACAAATTACGATATTATTATATATTAGTTTTATTTGTAATTATTATATATCAGTCATTGTATGTATTGTTATTCAGTTTAATGCACATATTTTATAAAAAAAAACGGGATTGTCGGGATTTGAAGGGATTTTAAAAAACGGGATTGTAATTGATCGGGATTTTGAATAAGCGGGATTTTAAAAGACGGGATTTCAAAAAATCGGTATTTTAGAAGACGGGAATATAAAACTTTTTTTTCCTTCCTCAAAAAGTTTATAATTTTATAATTTGTTTTTATTTATTTCTCAGGTTGTATGTTTAACTTAGAAGTGATTTTAGGCTTTGCGCAACAATATTATGAAGCAATGCTAATCTTTGTCGATTATTTTATAGGTTTTAAGATATGAGTGGTTGTATAAGTCAACTAATGAAAAAAAATGGACAAAAAATGTAAAATTAATAATATTTAAGTTTGACAAATAATTAATGAAAAAAATTAAAGCCATAAACACTCTCATAACAATATAGAAAATAATAAAATATAATTCAAATAAATCGGTTGACTACTTTCTGAGATCGTGCGTAACAAACTTTCAAATGAACAGAAAATGTAGATCCAAAGTTAACAACACACTTTCAGATATACATGACTTAAGTAATGGTATACCACAAGGATCTCCTCTTTCGGTTGTCCTTTTTATCATAGCCTACAATGAGTTAAGTGAAATAATTAATAAATTTAAAAATATTGATCATTCTCTCTATGCGGATGACTTATATATAATGTCCAAATGTAATGATACAAACCGATGTGTTCATTTATTTAATGAAGTACTAAATGAAATTAGCAATTGGTGTATCCGTTCAGGTGCACTAATATCCTCTGACAAAAGCAAACATCTGCATATATGCAGAAAAATAAACTGTTCTGGTTTCGACATAGGATTAAGTAATATTAATATTGCAAATGTTAATAATTTGAGCATTCTAGGAGTTATTTTTGATTGTAAATTTACATTTAAGCATCACTGTTTAGAACTAAAAAAGAATCTAGTTTCCAGATTAAACATTATAAGATATTTGTCAGCAAAAAATAGTTATGTTCACATAAACACACTTATTCATATCACAAAAACCATTATTTTGTCAAAGATTGATTATGGCTTAGTTATATATGGCAAGTGCGCGAAAACAAACTTGAAGATACTTGATTCCCCATACCACGCAGCTATAAGGACATCATTAAAAGCTTTTAGGACAACACCAATAAAAAACATGCTTGCCGAAGGAGGTTTCTCAACCATTGAAGACCGCATAGAGATTTTGACATCCCGACTCATCCCAAAAATTTGGGAATCATACCGTTCCCAAATTAACACAGATTCAACAAAAATTTTGAAACGAAAAAGATGCCAAAACAACCCTCTACCTTATATAAAGCATTGAACTTTGCCAATAATATTGGCATCGTACCATATGTGAAGAACTCCATCGTCAAAAAATACCCTCCTTGGTTGCTCCCGAAAGAAGCTATCAATATCAGCTTATCGAAACACAACAAAGACGCTGCCCCTAAGGAAACCTTCATCCAACTCTTCCATGAGCTAATAAACCACTTCCCTACCAACATTTGGAATGTTCTGTATACAGACGGCTCAAAAAATGATATTGGCACAGGTATGGCAATTGTCAACAAAAACTGCGAACTCCAATCTGCAGAAAGACTCCCAAGCTACCTCTCGATATTCTCAGTTGAAGCCTTAGCTATTCTTAAAGCAACACAAATTGCTACCAAAAGAAAACAGAGAACCATCATTTGCACAGAGAGCCTTTCTGTGCTTTCCGCCATTAACAACGTTAAACACCACGCATCAGTCATAAACCAAATTCGGGACAACATAATATCCCTTGGTACTAAAATAAAAATTATATGAGTTCCTGCACACATTGGTGTAAGAGGGAAGGAATCTGCTAATCTCAACGCCAAACTTGTTGCAACAGACTCAAATGCAGAATTAATGTCTTATCGACCCAGCAAAAACGATTTGAAGAAATTAATAAAAACTTACTGGGATCAAAGAAAATCACAATTATGGGACGATTACGTTCATCATTACAGCACTATCAATCCGAATGCAACACCTATTTTATACCCGACGCCCACCACAACTTTGATGAACAGATGCTTCCTACGACTCCGACTTGGACACACCCGTTTAACACACAGCTACTTAATCAATAAAGAATCCGCCCCGACTTGCCATCTTTGCCCTACAAACGTCACACTTACAATTAAACACCTAACTACCGATTGCAGTAAAATAAACAATCTTTCAATAGTCTATTAAATTATTATAACCTTTTAAATATTCTTTCAGTTCCCTCTAAACTTAACATAAAAAATGTATAAAGAATCTTGTATCTCTTCCTTTGGGCGGTCGGGGATGTTCAAATCAAGAGTTATGTCACTCTTGCTTTGTACACCCTCGACCGCCCAAGGATTTTTATTTTATCAAAATTATTTACAACGTCAAATATATCAATCGCAGCAGAAAGCCCTGTATGCTAACGCTGTTAGTCTTAAGAATATTAATTTGTACATTTATGTATGTTTAATAACATAATAATCAGCCTTATCACAGGCCCCGTCGTAATAGATTCGTAGTACGAACCCCGAAAAAAAGTATCATTGCTCCCGTCGTACTAAAAAAAATTTGCTACGAAATTCGGAGTTCGTGAAAAGTGGTATCACTAGCCAAGAATAAATAGGAAGTTTGGCAGTTTTTTCTACGAACAGTTATTTTTTATCGGAGTTTTGAAAACGAACAAAAAACATTTAGCGTGCGAAGATAAATTAAATAAAAATAAAATATGTATGTATATGAACAGAATCTTAGTACCCGTAGCGTGATGGTTAGTGCGTTGGACTGTCATGCAAGGGGTCTTAGGTTCAATCCCTGCCTGTGCCACCTAACTTTTTTCACGGGTACTGCCTCTTGCGAGGAATTGACAAATCCTCCAAGAGTAATTCTTGTCATGAAAAGTGCTTTCTCAAATTAGCCGTTCGGATTCGCCATATAAACTGTAGGTCCCTTCCATCTCTGACAACATTACACGCACACAGGAATGGTTGAGAGTAGTAAGTCACTAGGCCCTGGTTCTTCATGGACTGTTGCGCCACCTAATTTATTTTATTTTTTTTTATATGAAAAGAATCATGTAAGTTTTACTATTGTTTTAATGTGAAAGTGTTTACCTACATACATACCTACATATATATTTTTTTTTTTTTTTTTGAAGGGCAAATAAAGTTGTCACAAATAAATTTTAGTTCCAAAAAGAAATGCTTCAAGAAAAACCTGAAATTTCCAAAGGATTTTCGAAAATCCCTAAGGAGGAAGTGAATTCCTTCCGGGAAGCAGTAAAAACCTTCTAAGGACACCTCTAGCTGGAGAAAAGTAAATTGAATAGATTAGTCCAAACTTTTTTATAATTCAATTCAATTCTTAGGTGTAGTTAGATTGGAAGGCATACATCAAGAGAAAAATGGTTGAGAACAAAAAAGAATGCAAAGCTACAGGTGGCGGAGGAAATAGAATGCATTCTTTTAGCAACCTCGAAGAAGGTGTCATAAGACTGACTGGCCTTGAAACTTCGACCAGAGGAATAAAAGATACACCATCTTTTGGATTCGAAAATTCTTCCGAGCCTTTAGAATCTAATGAACCTTGTGAAGAGAACCAACTCGCCGATGTTTCGATGTCATCAGACGTAGTTGATGTGAGAAATGTTCCACGGCGTCTTCCAACCACTTCGCGTCAATCATATGATTCATCCAGCCTTTTAAAAGAACAAATAAAGATGCAACAAGAATTCCATGTCAAAATGAAGAATTTAGAGATAAAAAAGAAAAAAGTTCTGAAGGGATTTCAAGCAGCTTGCGCCGAATTTACAGAGGAATAGAAAAACTCTCGGAAATAGAGGAAGAAGGTCTCGAAGAATCTAAAAGGCACAACCAAGTAAAGGAGAAACTTTTACAGACAAAAATTGAGATTAAAATGAAAATGGTTCAAATTCATGAAGAAAGATACAGCCCAAAGTAAAGATTGAAATAGATAGATATGAAGGAGTGATATGAGCTGGATTTAAGTCAGAAATTACTGATAATTATCATTAAATCAAAAACTTTTTATTTTTGTTTGTACTATTTACTTTACTTTTTTTTGTTATTCTTTAACTATACCTGTATGTATGTACTTTCATAAATGTCTTAAATAAAGCATGAACTTCGTTTGCAATGAAAACCACAGTTTTAAATTAAGCTCCTCATAATACTGTCCCTTATTTGGGTTGCTACACCATGGAGATTCGGATGGGGGATTTCATCATTTTCTTCACGTTCGTCTTCATTTTCAGCTTCGATTTCATTAAAATCATCTTCGACTTTAAAATGAATGCAAATATTATGCATGGCACATGCTACATTTATAATTTGTGCAGATTTCTGCGGGGAATAGTGGAGCTGACGTGCTGCAAGTATGCACCGTGACCGATTTTTTATAACGCCTATGACTCTCTCCACCATATTCCGAGTTTTACTGTGCTTCAAATTGAAGCTGCTTTGAGGAATCCCGACCTCAGCGGAACGAAATGGAGTTATAAACCAGGGTTCAAGTGGTTATCCGGCATCACCTGTAACAAATCCAGACATTAACGTTATTTGTCTGAGATAAAAGTTTGTTTTCAACAAACCTAAAATCCAAGCGTTTCTTTCTCCATCACGATATTTGCTTTCAAAATATGCTTTCGCTGAACTTAAATTCCACACATGAGAATCGTGGTTTGATCCCGGGTACGTTGCGTCTATAAAACTCACTCGCATCTTGTTGTCGCAAATCTGACAAAAAAAAAATGAATTTCAAACTAAACCTTACAAATATGTATATCTTGCATTCATACCACCATTGCATTTATACTGAAGAACCCTTTTCTATTGCAGTACAGGAACTTCTCTTCCGCCGCCGGCCGGTGCAATAATTTTGACATGAGTTCCATCCACGCACATTATAGTACCTGGAAAACTTGCCAACGCCGCGCCCGCCGCACAGTGGTGCGAGAGCGGAAAAAAGTCTTTTTAAAAAAGTCATAGTTATCCTTTTAAACTTTATGTTTAAGTACTCTTAGATAACCCGAGCGTATCATTCAAAAGTATTTTTTAACATATATATTGTATGTTCTGATTTACAAGCCCTCAAAGTTGAAAAATAATTTTACTCAAATCGCGAACCGTATTTTCAACAAATTTTGAAATGTTTTTTTCCGAAGTTCCTTTAAATAAATTCTCTAGCTTCTTAAATAATTGAATTGGTATATTTTCGATTATCTAAAAAAAAATTGATTATTTATAAAAGATCTATCTATCTATCTATAAGTAGTAGTCTGAAGCTTTAGTACTAGGAAAAAATGCGTTTTTTTTAAACTTTTTGATTTTTAAAAAAAGCTCCAAAAGATACCAAGAAAGTAAGTATGCCAGCATATGCTCCATACATTCATGTTAAAGCACAGAAAAAATCAGCTGCAGATACTTGCAGATGTGGAAGTTATGATCAAAAATGTTTCACTGAATCAGATTTCAAAAAACTGCGGTGGTGTTTACCAAAAAGTTTGATTTCTTCGTTATTAATTGTCAGAATGAACTGGTTAAGCCCATTATTTTAAGAAAAAATGTCAAACTTTATTTTAAAAATAAAACAAAATTAATACATTGATTGATTGATGGTATATTTTCGATTATCTAAAAAAAAATTGATTATTTATAAAAGATACCTTCTATCTATAAGTAGTAGTCTGAAGCTTTAGTACAGGAAAAAATGCGTTTTTTTTAAACTTTTTGATTTTTAAAAAAAGCTCCAAAAGATACCAAGAAAGTAAGTATGCCAGCATATGCTCCATACATTCATGTTAAAGCACAGAAAAAATCAGCTGCAGATACTTGCAGATGTGGAAGTTATGATCAAAAATGTTTCACTGAATCAGATTTCAAAAAACTGCGGTGGTGTTTACCAAAAAGTTTGATTTCTTCGTTATTAATTGTCAGAATGAACTGGTTAAGCCCATTATTTTAAGAAAAAATGTCAAACTTTATTTTAAAAATAAAACAAAATTAATACATTGATTGATTGATGGTATATTTTCGATTATCTAAAAAAAAAATTGATTATTTATAAAAGATACCTTCTATCTATAAGTAGTAGTCTGAAGCTTTAGTACAGGAAAAAATGCGTTTTTTTTAAACTTTTTGATTTTTAAAAAAAGCTCCAAAAGATACCAAGAAAGTAAGTATGCCAGCATATGCTCCATACATTCATGTTAAAGCACAGAAAAAATCAGCTGCAGATACTTGCAGATGTGGAAGTTATGATCAAAAATGTTTCACTGAATCAGATTTCAAAAAACTGCGGTGGTGTTTACCAAAAAGTTTGATTTCTTCGTTATTATTTGTCAGAATGAACTGGTTAAGCCCATTATTTTAAGAAAAAATGTCAAACTTTATTTTAAAAATAAAACAAAATTAATACATTGACACAGGTCTGAAAAGCCCGGAAAATTTTTTCAACTTTGAACTCAATTTTCTTGGAAACAACACACGAAAAGCAATATAGTTTTATGATATTTTAAATTATATGATAGAGCTTAATAAAAAATAAAGAAAAGGATTAGGAATAATCGTTTATTTTTTTAATTTTTCGCTAAAAGTAGAACAGGTAGAAATAAAAAAGGTGTTATTTTTAAAGTTTTATTGCTTTGTTTTTGTTGTGTATTGCGTAATTTTTTATTACCTGACTTATTAGAATAAAATCTCTTACTTAAATCTATATAATATAAAGGATTAATTAAAAAAAAGTCAGTATTGAGTTATTGAGCATAAGTGCAAGGTTTTTAAGAAGAAAATACTTCCAATCAGCGCAGACGCTAAAAACCTCATTTAAGCGTTATAAAATAATTACTACTTCACTGTTTTTTTTATTTATTTTTTGTATGTATTTATCTATTTATTTATTTAATTTTATAATATACATAGTTAATAATACTATTTTGTTCAAAATAAAAAGTTAAGATTTTACTAAAAAAAACTTTTATTTAAATATAACATCAAAAGCCTTAAATTTTAGAAAAATGTCAATAACTTTTTTTCTAATAATTTTTTCTTGACCAAATTTTGACCAAGCGTGTATAACATGTGTTTCAAATATCATTAAAATTCGTTTTATAGTTCAGATTTTACAGACTTTTTTCTGCTCTCCCATACAAAAATCAAAAACCCTCAAATTTTAGAAAAATGTCAATAACTTTTTTTCTAATAATTTTTTCTTGACCAAATTTTGACCAAGCATGTATAAGACTAATCTTAACTTGTGTTTCCAATTTCATTAAAATTCGTTCAATAGTTCAGATTTTACAAATTTTTTTCCGCTCTCCCATACAAAAATCAAAAACCCTCAAATTTTAGAAAAACGTCAATAACTTTGTTTATAATTTTTTTTCAACTAAATTTTGACCAAATGTGTAAAAGACTAATCTAAACATGTTTGCCAAATTTCATTTTAATCCGTTGAACGGTTCAGATTTTACAGACTTTTCTCCGCTCTCCCATACAAACCGAACCACTGTGCGCCGCCGTATTGGTATCCTCCTTCCCCAATGAATCTCAAAATGGCTGCCAATCTGCTGATTGGTATGATTGAACTCGAAAACACGCAAGTGTCGAGTTCTTGATCCAGGATCTCCAATATATATTTAAACGGTGCCTTATTCACCCGAAAGTTTTTTTTTTAAATCTGCAAATCAATTTTCTTTGTAAGCAGTGGAATGTTTAAAATATGTTACCAAGACTTTTGTCATCAAGATCCAAGGGGTTAAAAGCATCCCTTAAAATTTTGCGCTGCATTTTTAGTGTTCGTCGTCTTCGTGTATTTTCTTCATTTATTGCAAAGATTGCAACTGCAATATTATCCATTTTTAAAGACAAAAACAAATAGAACTAAAGTAAAAGATGAAAAACGAGCTTTATTTTGACGCAAGTCAGCTGATTTTGATACTCCGAAATTAGTATTTCTGTGTGGCAATGCTTTTTTGATTTCGTTCGGGGCTTATGATGTAAATGTATTCGTATTCGTAGCGTAACAAAATTTTCGGGAACTCGCTACGAGGGACTCTGTGATAGGAGTGAATAATAATAATAACTTTAAAAAATGGTTTCGCTTTTATATAATAGTATAGATATAGATAAAGATTAGATATTTGTGACTATTTGTGCATTGATTAAAATATTATTTTTGTGGAAAAATGAGTGAAAATAAAAGAGAGTATCTAAGTGGAGCTCTGAAAAGAAAAAAATAAAGAAAAAAGAGATGATGAGATCAAGAAAAAAATAAATCAAGGAGGAAAATAACGAAGCGCTTTTTTGATGAGTTGGCAGAAGATCATAGAATTTCTGATCCCGAAATTTACTTAAAAGTCAATTTTTACTATTCCTGCTTGGACATTTTGATTGGACAAACTCAGCAAAGATTTCAAAGCCTTCATAATCTTAGTAGTATGTTTGAAGTGTTGGAACCGGATAGGCTTTTATCGTTCTTAAATGATGAGATAAATCAAGGATCAAAAAAGCTAGTGGAAAAGTACAATACAGACATACATATCTGGTGATTTCTGCAATCAACTAATTGCCGAAATCCTCAAAACTCATTCCATAAAAGAACTTGCTAAATTAATAGTCATCGAATTCAATAGTCTTGCTTCTAGTTTTTCGGAAGTAATAACAGCATGCTTTCTCTTTTTGACTCTTCCGGTTACCACAGCAAATAATACAAAATTATCT
The DNA here is from genome assembly GCA_920104205.1 of Eupeodes latifasciatus. Classification (NCBI taxonomy): domain Eukaryota; kingdom Metazoa; phylum Arthropoda; class Insecta; order Diptera; family Syrphidae; genus Eupeodes; species Eupeodes latifasciatus. The sequence goes on from OV049926.1 coordinate 113,911,358, forward strand.
CAGAACTTCAATGCGACAGAAGGGGTTGTCAGATTTATCACTTTTATCAATAGAAGATAATCTTGAAAAACTGAAAACTTCTTCAGGTATGGAAGATTTAATAAATAAATTTGCAGAAAAAAAGGCAAGGAAAGTAGTACTTTGAGAAGAAGTGCAAATATTATTTTTTTTAAGCCTTATAAAACATGTATCTACATATATACATATATGTATGTAGTATGCATTTATGTTAAAGTTCCTATGTCGTTATATATTGAATTAAATTTATCTTATTTATTGACGTTAGTGTTTTATTTTTAAAAAAATGTTATAAGGTTATGACCCAGTTTTGGTAAGAGGTGGGGGGCCCCAAAAAAAAATTGGATACAGGGCCCCCAAAGGTCTAGCTACGCCACTGACTAGATTGTACACTGAAAGACATCAAGAACAACCGGGCTATTATGGGAGGGATGGTGGTTCTCTTAGCTGGCAACTTTAGACAGACCCTGCCGGTAATTACTAGAGGTACACCGGCAGATGAAATAAACGCATGTTTGAAAGCATCTGTGTTATGGGTACATGTAAAAAGCGAGTACAGCTACGCTCTTCTAAAAATCGGAGAAGATTGTATTGCAACAGACTATAGATTGGGTGTCTTTTGGTTGGAGTGTTCAGACGGTACGGTAATTTAACCGTACACCGTACTCAACCCTACACCGTACTCGGTGTAAAACACAAAAACGACTATATACTAGCAATAAATTATTCCACAGTAGCCCAGACGAAAAATGACGCACTTTCGGTCAAAACATCGAATCGTCTGAACGCACTGTATATAAATACATTGCCACGATAAGCCGATTCGGTTTTTTTACCGTACGACCGAAAACGATTTGTAGAGACAAAATCGACCTAATCGGTGATTTTACCGTATACGGTTAAATGCCGTATCGTCTGAATATACTCATTTAAATTATATTAACACTGGCTTATACGGTAAAATCGCCGATACGGCAAAACCGCCGATTCAGGATCGTGTGAACGGGCTCTAACGGCTCGATTACGTTGAGTCATGAATTTTGTAAAATTGTAGCACAGATGAATTAAAAAGTAATATCTATCCAAACCTGCATATAAATATGGGCAATCGGGAGTGTTTGTGTGAGAGGGCAATTTTAGCTCCAACTAATGAAATAGTTAGCCAGATAAACGAACAAATTATGTCGGACGTGTAGAGAGATATCGTCGAGTACCTCTCAGTAGACAACGTTATGGACACGGAGCAAGTAACATCATACCCCATAGAGTTTCTTAATTCTTTGGAATTATCAGGGATGGCTTCTCATAAGTTGAGATTAAAGGTTAGTGTTCCAGTCCTGTTAATGAGAAATATTGACGCACCAAAGTTATTTAATGGTACAAGGCTACAGATTTCTCACCTAAGATGAAATATTATAAAAACTATAATCATGACTGGAATAGCAAAAGGAAAAAATGTTTTAATTCCCCGCATTCCGATAATTCCAACCGATTTGCCGTTTCAGTTTAAAAGAGTGCAGTTTCCTCTGAAAGCAGCATTTGCAATAACAATAAATAAAGCTCAGGGGCAAACGCTGAAAGTTGCAGGTGTAAATTTTGAAGAAAAAAAAAACGTTTTTTCCAATGGACAATTATATGTAGCATGCTCACGAGTCTCAAACTTACAAAATCTTTACGTTCTGGCCAAGGAAGGAAAAACAAAAAACGTCGTATATAAAAATGTATTGCAGTAACCTATCTTCTTCTTAAAATGTATTAACCTAACCTAACCTATGAAAATCACACTTAGTATTGCCTCATCCCATCTCGGCACAATTCAAACATACGTACAAAAAAGTGCAGCTCAGGTTTTTTCATACTACTATCCAAAAAAACTATCTAATGCGGACGAAGTCGTGGGTAAAAGCTAGTATTTATATATAAGAGAAACTCTTCGTTTTTCGTGTTTTAATAGAAAGGTTAAAGACTGGTTATTCTTATACTTTTAATCATAACTGCATCGAATCTTTAATTTAGTATCTTCTCATCAGCACAATTAAATTAACAAGATATATGCTTAGATACTATTATTAATGAATTGTTAACTATATTTTGTTTTTTATTCTTCTATAAGCTACAAAAAAAAACAAGATATTTAAAATCTCATAAGATAGTCTTGTTTGGTAAAAAAAAGTTAATTCTTTTATTTAATCTGGAAAACATTTTGAAATCATTTTAGCATTACATAAGTGATATCGTGAAAGTAGACCGAAGTTTTTTAAGAATTTTAACTTATATCGCAAAACTGAAAAAAAAACTAAAGAAACCAAGATATCCGTTAAAAATTACTTCCAAAACATAGGAAAATATAAGGATAATGACTTGAGGGTTTAGCAATTTATACTAGTGAGCAATTTGTTTAATAAAGGGTGTCCCAAAATTAACGCAAGATTTGAATTAAATAGAAAACGCAGTTTTTAGTCTTTTGATAGTTATATTTTTATTGACTCGTAAAGTACATAGGATAGGGTTATGTATGGAATAACACATCGGACAAATGGCCTCCACGGCTTTGCATGCACATGCGCACTCTTTTGTTGAAATTTTCCATGACCATTCTGCATAAATGTGGCTGAATTTCGTTGATGCAGCGTTGAATCTCCTCCTTTAATGCACGAGTGGTTGTGGGCTTGTTGACATAGACTTGTGATTTCAAATAACCCCATAAAAAGAAGTCTAATGGTGTTAAATCACACGATCTAGGAGGCCAATTTTGATCACCGAAACGAGAGAGTACACGAACTGGAAATGTCTCATGCAGTAATTGAATTGTTTCACGGGCTGTATGACATGTGGCACCGTCTTGTTGAAACCACATATTGGACACATCAATATCATCCAATTTTGGCAGAAAGAACTGTGTAATCATGTCACGATATCGAGCACCAGTAACAGTCACTGCTTGACCAGCATCATTTTCAAAAAAATATGGCCCGATTATGCCTCCAGCCCAAAATCCACACCATACAGTCACGCGTTGTGGATGCATTTGTTTTTCGACAATCACATGTGGGTTCTCCGAACCATAAATGCGGCAATTTTGGCGATTGACATGATGATTTTGCTCGAAAAATTAGCCGCCAAGCTTTCACTATTTTTGAAATATTCTTTAATAATGAAGACACGTTGTTCTATCGTGTAACGCTCCATTTTTAATAACCCTATACTGTTAGCTGTCAAATTGCTTTTTTTCAGGGTTGCCAACACTTCACTGCACAAATGGCGGCAAATTCAAATCTGGCGTTAATTTTGGGACACCCTTTATTTAGCAATTTACTAACGGAGTCCAAAAGTTTAAACCTTTGTTAACTAGTAAATTGCTAATTGCCTTTTATTAAAAAACGAGCATCCAAACATGTCTAAAAAGTGACAGTTCGTGAAAATAAACAAAGCAAATACGCTTAAACGGATATTTTAATTGGAATTCTCAACTGTTGACTGGACCATTCCATCCACTGCTCTTATAAGAATAATTGTACAGATGTCAAATGGTTTAGCAAATCGCTAAAAGTTAAAGCAGCCATTCCTTGATTTTAACTTTAGCAAATTGTTAACAGATAGTAAGATGTTAATATCAATTAAAATTAGGTAAATCATCTTTTAAGCTTAGTAAATTGCTAAAAATAGCTTTAACATTTTACTAAATCGTTTAAAATTCTGCGCCAATCTATTTATGCCATCAAGAAATCTGTATCAAAATTTGTCCGCAAGTCAGCTCTTGAATTATTCTTCGTGTTCAGCAGAAGGTTTACGTTATTTTCTCTTCCTAATTCTCTCCGAGACGAACGTGAGTTCAATTTTGTTACCGATCGTGTATGATGTAATACTAAAGAATATTTCCTACATAAATATGCTCTAATTCAAAAGGTACATAACGAAGCTCTAATTCAAAAGGTACAACATTTATGCTTTTGAGTGGTATTCTCAATAACTTGACCTAAATCTTATTTATTCCATGTAGGGCAAGATTGAAGAGTAGAAGTACACCTTTTTAAATAGTTCAATTGTAAATTTGTTGCCTTACACTCAGGACATACATATGTATGTAATAACCAAAAATTATGTATTGTTCCTATTATTTTGGTCTTAGCTGTTGCAGTACACACGTTATGTTTATACTCATATTTCAGACTCGATTTTCTTTTCACAATTTAGAGAAATTCATACATACATTTGATAGCATCCATCTTTCACGTATATAGTACAGATACCATATATAGAATCCCTACATTACGGGGAAATCATGACAGTTTAATATCATTAAAGCAGTTATATAGCAATGGGTATATGCAATAGCAAGAGGCTTATAATATTATCTATCAGGCATAAAACACAATAAGGATTCTTTTTCATCTTGAAGTCATATTTCTATATTTTTTATTAGGGTTTAAGTCATAAGAAAGGACTAAGGGATTGAAAGGATTTTCTCATGTTGTTCGGTTATTAAAAGAAATCAAAAATTGAATTGAATTTAAAGTCTGTTGACTATCTTCCTACATACTATACAAAAAATGTACACATTACGGCTCTAATATCAAAAACGATATTGTTGTATTAAATTAATGAATAAATATGTACAAGGAGAAGACATTTTTTTTTTTAACTTATATGTTTTTTGTGTAGTAGTATTACAACCTGTATTTTTTAACTATTTTAATACTGGTTTTAATAAGTTTAAAAAAGCTTTGTAAGTGTATACGTAAAATTGAAGTGACAAACTACAAAAAGCAAATTAACATTGCATATCATTGCATATCATATCATATTACTGTTCAGATATAAATCAATTCAAATCAGCCGAAGAATTTTTCTCTCAAAGCATCCTAAGACGCTCTCATCTTTCTTTGACAGGGTCCAGACCTCAGCAACATAAATGAAAACCGAGATGATGAGTGTCTTATAGATAGTGGCTTTAGATGCTTGATAAATTGCTTTACAACTCAATTGCCTTCTAAGTCCAAAGAAGCAGCGATTTTCAAGAGTTATTCTCCGTTTGATTTCAGCATTGATGTCGTTATTTGCTATATAGCTGTGCCTAGGTTAGTTAGACAAAGTTTTTAACTACCTACCTCAAAGTTATAATTGTGTATGGTTACGTTTTGTCCAAGACGTCGTCGTTTAATGTCCTTTTTTTAATGACAGCATATGCTTGGCTTGCCCTCATTGACCACTAAACCCATCTTCTCCGCTTCCATCGCAATGGTCAAAAACGCTCCACTGTCAATATCATCGACGTATCCGAGTAATTGAATGGACCTTTGGAAGATTGTGCCTCTAGTGTTGACGGTTGAGTTTTGCACAATTCTTTCCAGAACGATGTTGAAGAAGTCGCATGACAGTGCATTACCTTGTCTAAAACCTTTTTTGACATCAAATTCATCGGTGAGATCTTTTCCGACCTTGATAGAGTGCCGTGCATTCTCCATCGTCATTCTCCACAAACTGATAAGTTTGACAGGGATGCCAAAACTAGACATTGCTCCCTATATATGCTGTCATACGCGGCTTTAAAATCGATAAAAAGATGGTGGGTATCGATTTGGAATTCCTGGGTTTTTTCCAAGATCTGCGTAATGGGAATATTTGATTAGGTATCTAACTTTGTTTCCGGAAATTCTCATTAGCTAGTTGTCTTAATGGGGCTCTGGATGACATTTTGAAAAACCTTGAATCTTAAACTTTTATGCTTAAAAAAATATGTTTTAGAGTTGAGTTTTGGTACTGATTTTGATCTGAACAGCGGTTTTAGCTACGTGCACAAATTGAAAAAATAAGCGTTTTTAACGTTTTTTTATACTTTTTCAATACATTCCAAAAACTTGGTGTAATAGACTCGTTTGGCAAACTGATTCAGTATCAGATCAAAAAATTAATTTTAAAAGGTCATTGCTTTTTTTTTCAATCGTAAAGGCGCAAAATTTTAAACGATTTATTAAATTTTTAGCAATTTACTATGCTAAAAAGTTAATTTTATCATCTTATTAACTCTTGACAATTTGCTAAAGTTAAAATCACGGAATGACTACTTTAACTTTTAGCAATTTGCTAAACCCATATGGTATTTGTACAATTATTCTTATAAGAGCAGTGGATGGAATAGTCCAGTTAACAGTCTGGAATTCCAATTAATAGCTCCGTTTAAGCGTAGTTGCTTTATTTATTTTCACGAACTGACACTTTTTAGACATGTTTGGGTGCTAGTTAACAATGGTTTAAACTCCCTTAGTAAAATGCTTACTAGTAAATTGTTAAACCATTAACAGGAGGTTCTTTAAAATTTTGCGCAAAACAGTTCAGTGTTTCTATCAGGACCATATACGATAGGTGAAGACTTATAACTTATGAGAATTTAAAAAAAAAGTACGAATTACTGAAACTATTTAATTTTAATACTAAAAATGGGATAGTTTATTTGGAAAACCATGATCCATTAAAAAAACCTTGTTTCCTAATTTACATCGCTTGAAAACAAAATTGATTGGTATTGTTGTTTTTTTTTCAAAATTGAAAAGGTGATACCTCAAAACTTGATTTGATAAAGAGATTTTGAATTCAGATTTGGACTTAGGCCACAAAAAATCTTCGGTGACATACAATTTGATTGTCAGTTATAAAACCTTGTTGACCAGTGAATTAATAAAAAGTTTTAATTATGATAATTTAGAATTATATTCCGACCTGTTCTGTATCTTCAAAACAACTTTAAGGTTTTATTATCTTTTTTTAAAGTCTCTGTAGATCCCATATATTTTTGCCGTTCTTCTTTTAATTTGGAAATAGATTATTATAAGCTGATTTTTTCGTAATACTCGTAAGTATATTCTCAAAGGTCTTTCAAGAGCAAATAAAATCACAAAATATTGTTTTAAATGTCTATTTTATAAAGAAAGAAAATTCTGACTTCCCCTCTACTAACTAGAAATTAAGTTCCTTCGTATGAAAGAAAACATTCCTTATGTTTTAATGTGAAAATAAGTGCATTCTGTAAATTATTATATTAAATTAAAGAAGATGTAGCCAGAATAGTCATCAAATACAAGGACAAGCCACCCTGTGCAGTTTGATTCAACTTGAAAAATAGGATAGCTTACATCTCAATTTATGATCGCAATATTATTTTATTGCAAATTATTTGTCTATTATTTGACAGTCGAAATTATCTGGAGCTACCAAACGATTCTAATAGTGGAAACATCTGTTGACTGGATTGAGTAAGTATTCAATAGATGGCGCTTTGTCAAACTTCCAAGCGTTTCATAGAAGCTACAATTTAATAGCATAACCACTATGCATCCACCAGAACTATGCAAGATTTAAGCGGCAATAATACACTTTTCGGTGGTGCTGGTTATTTCCGCTAGACCTTACCAGTTATACCTCGCTCTACTTTCGCAGATGAGATTAATGCATATGGCTCAGTCATCGGGCTATTTTGGCAGCCAAAAATGTTGATATTGACGAAATTAACTTCCAGTTACAAAAGTTGTTAAAAGGCGATCTGATGTCTTTTAAGTCAATCTATACTGTTGTTAATGAAAATGATAGTGTACATTTTCCAATTGAATTTTTAAATTCACTAGATATACATATTATGTACCTCGAATGCCACCACATAATATTCGATTAAAGATTGGTTCACCTATTATTCTCCTACGTAATTTGAATCCACCTCAATTATGCAACGGTACACTTTTGGTCATCAAAAAGATCACCGAAAAATATTCTTGAAGCAACCATTTTAACTGAAAAGTTTAAAGGAAAAATGGTCCTGTCGCCATGCATTCCAATGATACAGTCAGATTCTACCATACCCTTCAGAAGGTTACAGTTTCAAATTCGTTTAGTTTTTGCCATGTCTATAATTAAGTCTCAAGCCCAAACAATGTCCATTTGTGGTTTAGATTTGGAAAATCCATGTTTTTCTCATTAACAGCTATGTATGTGTTGCATGTTCACTTGAGGAAAGCCGTCGAACCTGTTTGTGTTAGCGAAAGACAGGTTAACCATACATATTGTATACCGATTAGTGCTAAATTAAATTGTAATTAAAAGTATTTATGATTCAAAACAATAAATATTATTGTTAGAAGATTTTAAACCATCTGCCCTACCTACCTCATTTATAAGTTTAACTGTCACATGTTATTTACTAATAACTTTGTACGAGTAATATACTCATTTGTTACAAACTTGAATAAAATTTCATTATTGATTGCTTTACATCACCTGTACAAACATTTTGATCAATTGTGTTCAAAGTCTTTCCCCTTCAAATCCCAAACAAGTACAATTGAATACCAGCTTAAACGTTTCCGTCTTCGTTCATAAATAATAATTTCATTGTAATAAAAGGTACGAGTAGTAGAAAATCAGTCATGTGCGCAGGGCCGGACAAAGCATATGTGCAAGATGTGCAAATGCACAGGGCGCAGAATTCTGGGGGCGCATTACCAGGAGCAAGAAAATGTAATCTGATCTTGCAAACAAATATGTACTACTATTTGCCATTCTTTAACCACAAACATTCTTAAAATAATCTCAAAAAGACATCCATCACTTTCATTGTTGCATTCAATGAAAATTTAACTCAAAATATCGCAGAACTAAAAATCCTACCTACCTCACTTCCAAATATTTCACCCAAGAGAAAAAAAGAAAAAATCTCAACACAAAAAAGTTCCATGCAAGAGAAAAAAAGGAAAAATCTCAACACAAAAAATTTCCATGCCACCTCATATGTGCAAGATATATTTTATGCACACCGAGTGCCAAAATTAACATAGAGAGTATGACAAAGCAAAATACTTATTCATATTGAATCGTATGGGCTAGTACGTGCAGGTTTTGTATCACGCACCGTACCTGAATGTGAGTTCTCATCTACAAAAAAAACAACAACAAAAATATATGGAGTGTCTTTGATAAGTATTTGTAAAGGGTGTCCCAAAATTAACGCAAGATTTGAATTAAATAGAAAACGCCGTTTTTAGTCTTTTGATAGTTATATTTTTATTGACTCGTAAAGTACATAGGATAGGGTTATGTATGGAATAACACATCGGACAAATGGCCTCCACGGCTTTGCATGCACATGCGCACTCTTTTGTTGAAATTTTCCATGACCATTCTGCATAAATGTGGCTGAATTTCGTTGATGCAGCGTTGAATCTCCTCCTTTAATGCACGGGTGGTTGTAGGCTTGTTGACATAGACTTGTGATTTCAAATAACCCCATAAAAAGAAGTCTAATGGTGTTAAATCACACGATCTAGGAGGCCAATTTTGATCACCGAAACGAGAGAGTACACGACCTGGAAATGTCTCATGCAGTAATTGAATTGTTTCACGGGCTGTATATGACATGTGGCACCGTCTTGTTGAAACCACATATTGGACACATCAATATCATCCAATTTTGGCAGAAAGAACTGTGTAATCATGTCGCGATATCGAGCACCAGTAACAGTCACTGCTTGACCAGCATCATTTTCAAAAAAATATTTTTTTTTTTTTTTTTTTTATATATTGTACGCGCACTCAAGGGGATATGAATACCCTTATAATGATTATACACAGTGCGAGTAATTAGGAAGGAAGGATAGGATTTGAAAGGAGATACCGATGCACATTGGTTTTGAATGCCTGCACATTGTAATGAGTGGGAAATATTGAGTCTGGTAAAGCATTCCACATTCGTATAGTGCGACTAAAAAAAGAATCTCTGTACTTAATAGTACGTCCGAAATTGGGCTCAAGGGTAAACTGATGGGCATTCCTAAAAGAACGAGTATTACGGTTGAATCGTTTGAGGGGAGGAATGCAGCTGGCTATTTCATTAGAGCATTGCTTATGGAAGTAGCGATAAAATAATGAGAGACATGAAACCTTGCGACGGTGCTCGAGAGATGCAAAAGTTTCAGTTAGACAACGGTCACCTATCATTTTTTGAGCTCTCTTTTGAATTCTGTCCAAGAGACTCAAGTGGGTTATAGGAGCACCTGCCCAAATATGGGAATTGTACTCAAGTTTTGGACGAATATAGGCTTTATAAATTATAGCCAGATCAGAAGGGGTAAAAAACTTCTTGCATCGTCGGAGAAAACCTAAACACTTAGCAGCATTTTTGGCGATGTCAAATATGTGATCACTCCACAATAAGTGGTTTGTAATGCACATACCTAAGACTGATAGCTGTTCAGTCTCCTCAATGCAAGTACCACTCATGGATAGTGGCATTGGGGGAGGGTTACGCTTTTGTGACAGTAGACAGCATTGAGTTTTCGAAGCATTAAATTCTACACGGTTTTTGATTCCCCATTGTACAATGCTGTCGAGATCAGAATTTAATGAGCTTATCATACGCTGCCGTTGAAGTTCCACATCCGAAGGACAAGGATGAGAATCTAAAAACGAATATGAAAAGCTGAGGGTACTGTCATCCGCGAAACAATTTAGTGGGTTAGAAGTTTCAGACAAAAGATCATTTATAAAAATAAGGAACAACGTCGGAGACAAAACGGAGCCCTGGGGCACACCAGCGTTTATTTTGTGAATATCAGATTTGAACCCGTCCAATACTACTTGAATTGAACGGTCCGAAAGGTAATTTCTAACCCAACGAAGAAGGGATTCATCAATACCAAATGCACGCATTTTCGATAAGAGAGCTTGATGCCAAGCTCTATCAAATGCTTTTGAAATATCAAGTGCAATAATCTTACTTTCTCCAAAACGATGTAAAGATTTGTTCCACTGTTCGGTGAGATAAACCATGAGATCACCAGTGGACCTATTGCAACGAAAGCCATACTGCCGGTCATTAAGAAGCTTCCGTTCTTCAAGATATTTCTTAAGCTGAAAATTGATCAGTGTTTCCATGACCTTGGAAAGAAGGGAAGTAAGTGCAATTGGACGATAGTTAGATGGTGAGGAGGATTCGCCTTTTTTAGGGACAGGCTGGACAAATGCAGTTTTCCATCCACTCGGAAAGAGACCTGTAGAATAGGACAGATGGAAAAGCTTACGCAGTGGTTTTGCCAACGTTGAAGAACACCTCTTCAGAACAATAGCGGGGATACTATCCGGGCCAGCGGATTTGTGAATGTCAAGATTTTTAAGTACTCTAGTAACTGAACGAGTGCGAAAGAAGATTCGTCCCATAGAATCGTTTACGCTTTCAAGTACAAGCGGAGTCATGTCACTCACTGGCAGCATCGAATTAACAGCAAACTGTGCTGCAAGCAAATTGGCTTTATCAATCGAGCTTACATAGGGAGTGTCATTGAAAACGAGCGTAGGAACTGACGATGACGTAGTGTTACGCACATTTTTTACAAATGACCAGAAATTTTTACTACCACTGGGACATTGTAGTATTTTTTGCCGTAATTTCTGGTCATGCAAAAATTTAATGCGTCGTATATGTCCGTTACAGGTCTTTCTAGCTTGTTTGAACTTATTCCGGTTTTCCTCAGTTGGGTTGGCTTTGTAATTCCGGAAACTTACATTTTTGATCCTAATAACCTCTTTACAGCTCGAATCAAACCATGAGTTTTCTTTGGGTTTGATAGATTTTACCCTATTCGGGATAAAATTTCTCATTCCACAAAGAATTAAGTTTGTAATCATATCTGCACTGGAATCCACGTCACTATCGAGGAAGCATAGTGACCAGTTAAAGTTCCTGAAGAATTCATTGACACCGTCCCAGTTGGCTTTCTCATATTGCCAAACGGTTCTCGTAGGGGTTTTAACTTTAACTGGCGTTTTTTGGCATGAGAAATTTGCAGATATGACACAATGGTCTGATGTGCCTAGAGGCGATAATACACTGACAGTATATTTATTAGGATCAGAAGTAAGAAACAAGTCTAGAGTGTTGGCGGATTGACCTGCAACGTCAGGAATCCGAGTTGGCTCGTCAACTAACTGAGTCAGGTGGTTTAACTCAGCAAAAATCTCGACATACCTTCCTTCGGATGTTGTCTGACCCGAATAGCGCAGCCACGAAGAATTGTGTACATTGAAATCGCCCGTAACAACGATCTCACTGTGCGGAAAATGGGATACAATTCTCTGGATAGAGTCGGACAGCGCATCGAATTCGTTTGAAGTCGAATTACTATCCAAACTTGGGCTGCGATAAATAAAACAAGTATGAATGATGCGCCTTTGAACAGTAAATTTGAACCATATATAGTTAAAATTTGTATTAATACATTGGCCATACTGTGGCAGAAGCTGGTAGGCAACATCATTACGGACGTAAACGGCTAGACCATGGTGAGAAAAGAATAATGGCACTAAGCTATAACCATGAAGGTTAAACTCCGTATGATCGGTGTTTTCGCCAACCTGGGTTTCACTTAGTGCCAGAACAGCTGGCCTGTTTAAAACAGTATGGACGTATACAGAACACAAATTTTTTCTTAGCCCCCGAATGTTGCTATATTCGACACAAAACTTACCAGCCATCACAGTACACAAAAACACAAAAAAACCAAAGCAAGACAGTTAACTATGCAGAAATTTTTTTTTGATTACAAAAAAACTTCACAGTTGCAATTATCCATTAGTGTTATGCCTTAATGGTAATCACACTGATCCGCTCCTGTACATCAACAAAAAATTTAACCGCAATTTATCTTGCATTACTTACATAGTCTTTTGCTACACTGCGTGATTTAGCAGACAGTGCGCGCAGCAGCTATGCAAGTAACTGTGAGAGAAGTTAGAATGGAGAGAGCGGGGAAGGCGGGGAGCACATTGGGAACTCGCTGTGTTGTTTTATTTTTAATTATATGGGTAGTGGGTACACAGTTGATATTTTTTTCTATTGTTAGGTAGGTATTAATTTGAAGATTATTTTTGATTGCACTATTTTTTTTTGGTTGGTATTTTTTTGATTGCACTCGCGGCACGTTAGATATTGATATTTATTTTTTTTAATTTAATTTTTTTGTTGGGTAACTGCTATGGAACTGAGTTAATAAAAATAAAAGGGGTAAACAACACGGAGAAACAATGGACCACTATTCCACGCATGCGCTCACGACGAGGTGCAGTCGGAAACTCTGGCCCAATTATGCCTCCAGCCCAAAATCCACACCATACAGTCACGCGTTGTGGATGCATTTGTTTTTCGACAATCACATGTGGGTTCTCTGAACCCCAAATGCGCCAATTTTGGCGATTGACAAAGCCATCAAGATGAAAATGTGCTTCATCGCTTAGGATGATTTTGCTCGAAAAATCAGGGTCCATTTTCACTATTTTTGAAATATTCTTTAATAATGAAGACACGTTGTTCTCTCGTGTAACGCTCCATTTTTAATAACCCTATACTGTTAGCTGTCAAATTGCTTTTTTTCAGGGTTGCCAACACTTCACTGCACAAATGGCGGCAAATTCAAATCTTGCGTTAATTTTGGGATACCCTTTAGTAGAAAGTAGCACAGCAACCTACCTGCTCTCTTCTTTCGGAGACATTTTTTTGTTGTTTTCTTTGTAGATGAGAACTCACATTCAGGAACGTGCGTGATACAAAACCTGCACGTACTAGCCCATACGATTCAATATGAATAAGTATTTTGCTTTGTCATACTCTCTATGTTAATTTTGGAACTCGGTGTGCATAAAATATATCTTGCACATATGAGATGGCATGAAACTTTTTTGTATTGAGATTTTTTCTTTTTTTCTCTTGCATGAAACTTTTTTGTGTTGAGATTTTTTCTTTTTTCTCTTGTACGAACAGGGTGAAATATTTGGAAATGAGGTAGGTAGGTGTCTTTGCTACAAATGGTCAATTGATGTGCAAGTTTTCTTTTTTGCACACTGATTATCGAAACTAACATGGGAGATATTTAAAAAAAAAACTTATTTATACGGAATCATATGGGTCAGAGCGTGCAGGTTTTCTTTTTGCACACTGTATAAGAGTTAAGTGCCTGATTACAGATGAAATTTTTAATAGAATGGAAAAGGAGCATAGAGCTTAAAAATTAAAGAGGGATGATTCTATGTGGAGTCGAATTGTTCTTGCACAGGCAGTTTGTTTTTTTTTTTTTGTGAAAGTTAATGACTGTTGTAACGGCTACTTTTACTGTATATCTAGTCTGGTGCAGAATGCAGATTGTTTCAATTGTTTTTTCGCTTTGTTGGTTAATTAATATTAAATAAATAGCTATCAGCTTTTAATAGAAGTGACGTATTTTGTGACAAGACCGTAATGTGACTGACTCAGTTGATTTTAGACAAGCTTGAATTACATGAAATTTTAATAAGTAACTGTGAATCCAAAGAAGCGGGTGTTCAGAATCGAATTCGAACCCTGGAACCAAGAGCATTTTTAGTTTCATAATGCCCGCATTCCTTAAATTTAGTGGTTAATGATGCTGCTCGGTGCTTATTTTATGCAGTTAAATTTTTCGATACAATTCAATGTTTGTATAACTTTTTTTAAAGTTCCACAACGAGGTGGGATATTTATAAGAAAAAAATTCCAAGTCATACTTTGAAACCCCCATCTGAGACAAGATGAGAGAGCAGGTTACATGCATTGAGGCCTTTAAAAACAAATTAAGAAGAAATATATGAAGCCCTTTTAGAATTAAGAAATCTAGAGGCAAAAAACATTGCAGAATCGTTAGGAAATAAAACTTTTGATTTTACATTTATTTGCTGCCTGCTAATTTGGTTTGATATTTTAGAAAATATAAATTAAACTAGTAAATATTTGCAAAGTCCGTCCGTTAATCTGTCAACTGGCATAACGGTTTTAGAAAATACAAAAAACAGTTTGATTTTCATGCGTTCCGATGAAAAATTTAATGAGTAGGTATTTTCAATTAACCGAGCGTATTGCTAGTTCCCTAGAAATACCAAATATGTTTCCTGTAGCTTCATCATTGCGATCTCTACGGAGAAAAATACTTTATGCTGATGAATGTCCTGAAACTATATTAGACCCGAAACAAAGATTTAAAGTTGAATTTTTGTTTTAAATATTTGAAAGGTTTGATACGTATAGTATCAATTTTTCATTTTTTAGTAACATAAGCGAATGTTTAAAAAATAAAAATGTACCTACGTGCTTCATGCCTTAATTTGCAGAATGTTTTAACATAAAGTAATTTTAAAGATTTAGATGGAGAAGAATTGTTTCAAGAGTTAACCGTAATATCCCAGCTTGTTACACCACAAAGCTCAAGTTTAGATGTGTTAAATTTTATTTTTAGTTCAAACCTTGAAGATTTTGCCCCGAATTTAGTAATTGCTCTCCAAATTCTTAATACAATCCCGGTCACGAGTCACGGTAGCTTCAGGAGAACGTAGTTTTTCTAAACTTAAAATTATTAAAAATTATCTTAGGACAACCATGACTCAAGAGAGATTGGTAGGTTTATCTATAATGCCCATTGAAAAGAAATTATTAAATTCATTAGACTTTGATGATCTCATTTCTGAATTTGAAAAATGTAAGGCCAGAAAAGTAAGTTTCCAAGTTTAAAAGTTTCCCCTCTGCTCATTTCTTCGCTGCGTTTTAGTTTAATGGTTTAGGCCTCCTGGGGATACCTCAATAAAAAAAAACGCATTGAAAGTCTACCTCCTGGGTAATCTGGGAAAGGCTTATGCTTGTGTATCAGTTTATGTGTAAAAAAAATATAAAAAAGGGGCGCTTTCTACAAATCTTTCACAGGGCGCAAGTTTGGCTGGGGCCGGCGCTGCATGTGCGTACACACGCACACACAGACATCTCTCTAAAAATCTTTGATTTAGATTCCAGGAACTTCGAGAAATGTCAAAATGTTCAACTTGACAAATCGGACCGATTCAAATAACTTCCTATGGGAAGTTAATAACGTTGAGTAAATAAATTCAATATTAAAAACAAGCGTTGCACCTGCATGAGGGATCCATACTTTGAATTCTATAACCAGCTTTTTATAATTTACAAAGTTGTAATCACCTATTTCATTTTCCGATTCAGATATAGGTACAATTGACAGTACAGTGTGTATTATAGGTAGTTAGTTGCCATACAAAAATTTAAAAAGTTCTGAGACTTCATCATAATAGTATTTACATTTTTTATTTTTAGGATCCTGAGCTTTGTGTTTCTTTATCGTTGGCATTTTTGTTTATGAAGCTAGCATCATTATGTTGGATGATTTGCTGCTGTCATCAGGCCCTTAGAACTTTTCGTCATAGTGTAAATTTGATTTTTCGACCTGAACCGAAAATGTGCAGACTGCTCACTGAATACAAGTAAATTACTATATTTGGCTATTATTTATAATTAATATAAATTTTTAATAAATATATAGTTGTTTTTCTTGGGGATTTCCTCTTCTTATGGTAGCCATTGCAGCAGCATTTAAATACAATGAACCATCCAGCGTCAGACCATGGCTTAAAAAGACAATAGACAACAGAGCTTCAACAGATGAATTTATAGCAAGACATTGCTGGTAAAATAATTTTTAAATCTAATTGTTGGTGCATTCCACGAAAATACGAGAGACAACATTGAAAGTTTCTCATGATTTCTTTACAAAATAAATAATTTAAGTTACAACGTGTGTAGTACCACCAACTTTACACAGTTCCTGTTGCGATTTCTTGAATGATAGTTAAAAAATTTGCAATTTAAAAGATCTACTTAAAACCAGGGTATATGTATAAACTTGTTTTCCTAATAACATTAAAATTTAAGGACGATTTGTCCGTATATGTGACAGCTGAACGGAATGCACCAGTTAGATATGATTGAAACACAAAGTAAAATTTTCTTTCCCCCAACAGGATTATGGAAGGTCAAGCATATATTTGGGCGTACATGGTTCCAGGAATATTCATCCTTTTTATTGGTTTTCATTTAGCATATCAGGCCAAACATACCGCGAAAATATCCGCTCAGATGCAAGTTGACGTCAAAACAAGGCGTAAATTGATAAAACGAAGACTTTTACAATGTGGCTTATTTATTAAGGCAAGTATTTCTTTTTTTTTACATTAGATACTTTAATGATTATACAGGGTTTTACAATAAGAGGTTTCATTTTGAATAGCGATACAGTTTTGGAAGAATAGTTTTCTGACTGAATTTTTGCTCGAAGAGGTGATAACAATTGCCACACGAGATCTTATGATTTAACACATTTAGCTTTTTTCTTTGGTGGCATATGAATGATACAATCTATGCAAATACTCGACAATCGATTTATGACATTAATTCCTGAAATTATGGAGGTCACTTTGGCTGATGTGCTTTTTGCATAATCAATGACATATCTTTGTCTTAAAACATGAACATGAAATAAACATTGATTGATTTCTCCTGAATAATATTCGCCTTAATATCACAATAAAACTTCTTATTGGAAAATCCATACAATTGATAAACCTCAATTTTATTTTGTTTTATTTTACTTTTAGATATTAACTTTGTTTACGATTGTTAACATATTTGGTTCACTCGCGGCCTTAATGGGAGTAGTAGAACTTTGGGCTGTATACTGCATAGCGCAAGGCGTTCAGGTACATTAGATTGACATTTATACTTGTATATAATAAAAACTAATAGAGTCTTTTTACAAATAAACAGGGAATAGTAACTGCTTTATTAGTTACTTGCAACTGCCGCGTTCTCAAGTTATACACGTCTTCTAGAGGAACTAAGTTTCAACAGGGAATGTATAATAATTTAAGAGACGGTGAGGGTGGCAGATATGGCGTTCTCACTGTTTCAAATCCAAATTATCGTGAAGCTGGAGTTCTTCAACCAGCGTCAAATGAACCACATGTTATCGGCAATGAACATGGTGCAGAAAACGAGGAAGACATGGATGGAAGTGGAGATGATACTTTTGTATACGCCCGTTATGAAGAAGAATCTTTTGTGGGGAGGCAGATGTCAAGGAAAACAATCCTAAGATCTGGAAACGTCAACAGTGAGCTCACCGATTCACTGCCTACTAACGCTATACAGCTAACACCCTTACCTCAAACTGTTTAAACAAATCAAAATTAAAATCCTACAATCTACATATCCACAAGATTCCTCATTCGATTCGTTCATTTACGAATTCCTTATATTAATACTGGTTATAGGATCCACGAAACTAGAAAAGAAATAAGACAACTGCATTGTGACATCCAAGGAGGAAAAGCGGATCGGATAAAGTTTTTTTGGATTCAGCAAAATTATACAATCAACGATATTAACTACATACATTTTTTGTTAACATCTATGACCTCGTACAAATATAACCTTTAGTTGTCGTTTTGAAAACTAATTTTGCCAATACGGAGTTTTGAGTCATGACTGAGTTGATAATCATAAAATATCTAATTTAAAAAAAGTCGTGAATAAATAACATTTTGCGATATCCGATAACACAAACTTCAAAGTGTCAGAAGCATCGGTTATAACTATCAGTAAAATTCATTAGTAGTACCCGTCACGCGGTCTTAGGTTCAATGTTCAATCCCTGCCTGTGCCTCATAAGAGTATTGCCTCTTTCGAGGAATTAACAAATCCTCCAAAAGTAATTCTTGTCATGGAAAGTGCTTTCTCAATTTAGTCGTTCGGATTCGGCATAGTAACTGTAGGTCACCTCTATCCCTGTCATGACTCGCACACAGGAATGGTTGAGAGTTGTAAGCCACTAGGCCCTCGTGGACTATTGCGCAACCTAATTTATTTTTTAAAATCCATAAGTAAATTTGAAACAGGAAGAATCTGAAATGTTTTACTGATGAGAGTTTATAGCAATAAGTAAACTTATGTCTAAAATATAGGTATTTAATAACCATGGGCCTTGTGTATGAAACAATAAAGTTTATTTTGTTTTCCTATTGATTTCAACATCAGAAAAGGAAGTGGAATTTTGTTTGCATTCTGCAGTCAACATTAAAAATGAAATTTGATTATTAAAACCTTTCAAATGTATTTGCGAAATGAAATGTTTTGCTTGTTTTCCTTTTGAACAAAAAAATACATACTTTATTACATTAGAATTAATCATATGGCAGTGATCTTTGGTGAAAATATAGCTCTAACATTTTTAAAAATAAAAAAAAAAAAACATTTATTAACGAAGTTTACTGATAGCTATAACCGGCACCTTATGAATGGCTACTCAAGGGATGCCTAGCTGACGGTTCAACAAAAACAAAATATATTGAAATACGTCATTTTTAACATTTACTGGATGTCCCATTTTTAAAGTTCTAAAAAAAATGTCAACGCTTATGTCACATTTAATATAATTTATGTAATTTGCAAATTTAAGTTGTCAACAACTTTATGCTGACAACTTAAATTTGCTCAGAGACCTAAGTCATCAGCAACTTTTGAAGCTATCCTCGTCCAACAAGCAGTTATATAAGCTTAGTTTTAAACTTTTATCTATTGTAATAGCTACTTAAAATGTCCTACTTAATAAATATGAGATATTCAGAAA
Organism: Eupeodes latifasciatus; assembly: GCA_920104205.1. Classification (NCBI taxonomy): domain Eukaryota; kingdom Metazoa; phylum Arthropoda; class Insecta; order Diptera; family Syrphidae; genus Eupeodes; species Eupeodes latifasciatus. Next base: position 113,930,884 of record OV049926.1, read on the forward strand.
AAAAATTAGCACAAAAATACAAAAATAAAGAATTCCATGCTACCGGCCACTACGAGGAACTTAACGATGTTAGCTCAATCATTAGAATGAGAGAATTTAAAATAGTTTATTTAAATATTGTTAACAAAAAATATTTATTTTATGGTAGATTAACCTTTAACAAGATATACACATAACACATACTCAAAATGATACCGAGCGCCTGAATGACTTATTTTAATAGATATAAGCTATTTTTATTGGTATTTAAAGTTATTTAATAAAGTTCAAATATTTACATATTTATCTTAACAGTTTTAACACAAAATATTGACAGCTTCTATGAAGAAGTGAAAAATAATACCGTTATATAAAAGCATCGTGCGATTCAATTAACGAGGAATTAAAGAATTCATTATTGGTATAGTTGAATTTTATACAAAAGTGTAGTAATGCTTTAGTTGAACCCCTTACGTTCTTATTCAAACTTTCTCTAAGAACAGGCAAATTTCCCAGTTTATGGAAGAAGTCATTTCTTACACCAATTTTCAAGAAAGGTAACAAGGCGGATATAACAAACTACAGGCCCATTGCAAAGCTTTCTTGCATACCTAAATTGTTTGAACAAGTTGTTTGTGAAAGTGTAGCATTTTTTAGTAAAAATCTCATTTGCGAACAGCAACATGGTTTTGTTAAAAAAAGATCAACCGTTACTAATCTCCTCACATTCTCAAACATATGTTCAAACGCTTTAGAACAAGGTTATGAAGTTGATTGTATATACACTGACTTTTCCAAAGCTTTTGACCAACTAAGCCACGGAATTATTTTATTTAAACTTAAAGCTCTTGGTTTTCCACCATTTTTCTTAGCTTGGATCAAATCATACCTTGAAAACAGATCCAATGAGGTAAAATTTAGAAATTGTCATTCTGAACCTTTCGTTGCTCAATCTGGTGTTCCCCAGGGAAGCCATCTTGGCCCTTTTCTATTTATCCTATCTATAAACGACGTATCGTCATGTCTACGCTCAAGTGATGTTCTTATTTTTGCTGATGACATGAAATTTTTTAAGATAATAAAGTCCACCCAAGATCGCATCCTTTTACAAGCTGACATTGATAGTTTTACATTTTAATGTGACAAAAATAGCCTTACCCTCAACCCTTTTAAATGCCAGACGATAACTTTTACTAAAAAACGAGTCGGTAGTGTATTTGATTATTGTATATCAAAGCAAAAACTCGGTCGCGCCTCCACATTTAAAGATTTAGGTGTTCATTTCTGTTCCAACTTAGAATTTACACATCACATTAATTTTATTGTTAATATAGTCCAGTCAATAAATGACCCAAAATGAGGTGTAGAGTGCGTGAGCAAGTAACTAAGCAATTCCTTCAGAAACTTGTTTGGGGGGCTTAGGTTGTTAACATACCAAAAGTCCTGACTCCTAGGTGATGAGCGGGGGGGAGGAGGGGGGTGTAAAGGTACGAATTTTGGGTTTTTCGCTTATATCTCGAAAATGGTGCATCGGAGAGAAATATTTTTAGATAATAAAATGGAGTTCTTAAAATTATCTAAAACTTTTATATCATATGTTTTTTTCTAATTCCTAACCGTTTTCGAGCTATACCCTCGGAAAAAGTTGAAATTTAAAAACAAAAATCAATTTACGTCAAAATATTCATAAACATTGCACCATATTGTCTAAACTTATCCATAAACGAAAAGTATGAATAGGAAAGAAGTTGTAGATTTTTAAATTCCCTTTTAAAATATATATACATATGCTGATTAATGTCCAACCCGCCTAAAGTTACAGCTATTTTAAAACTTGTATAGCATTTTTCAATTTTCAGAAAATTAGTTTGTATATCATATTCTTAACCCACAACCTTTGTTCGTGTATTTTGTTTTGTGTGTCCCATGTCAAATTGATGTCGGCTGACCTTTTTAGTCTGTAACGATGCATTTGTTCTTGTGATTTAGTGCTATTGGCTGTGTTTGCGTACCCATCAAACACCAGAGTAGTCCCAGGATAATGGTGGTCGACGTAGGTGATATAACTAATTCAAATAGTCACAACCGATGCATCTTTTGGCCAAATAACTCTGTGGAGTAGAAATCCTCCATCGACTACAATGTTCATTTAAGGCAGAAGAATATCTTTCTTGGTTGGCTCAACAAGTTGTACAGCACTGATTTGTTTGTCTTTCTCACGCCACTTTCGTTGAACAGTGCTAAGGGAAATGGGGCCAACTCATACTCAAAATATGTCATCAAATCCTCATCTGATCTGATTTGCTTATACATATCCGCTGAAAGAGCAATGTTGAGTCAACTACTACCCTTTCATCGTGAACTTTTATCGATGAGCTGACAGAAGATATCGGCAGTGCCCGATCCTTGCGCGATAACTTTACGTCTGCAAATGTCAAGTCAACTATTGAATTCATAGCCCTTTTACCAACTCGAACACCATCATAACATGTTATCGTGGCATCTCCGACAACTCCAATCGAAATTGACATGATTTGAGAGGTTTCTGGGAAGGGAGGATGAGAATCAAACCACTGATTGAGTTTGACAATGTCTTCTGCATCTTTACTCTTGCGAGCCTGTCCAATGTCCTTGTGTTGTTCACTTGAAGTGAATGTGACTCTAGAAAACTCTTCAAGCGAAGTGCATATCTTATGAGTTGCACTCATACCAACTAACCATTTGCTGAGTACGTTGTGTGAAACACCTCTGCCTCCAGTTATGCATCCTCGTCTTTTGAATGATCGCATCAACGTGGTTTCAATTGTCATATCTAACCATATCCCTGACCAAAAGCGATCAGAGCATCGCATAGTAAAATACCCTCTGGCTGCAAACTTGTGTTATTCTTCAGGAGTCATTGTTGATTTTAGATTTTCCATATCTTGAATATACAACTGGCAGGACTTTGCGTAGGGAAAGTGTCTAGATGCATGAAAGTACGGTATCATTTTTTTGACACAGTTCAGGTGTGAATCCCAATTACCAGATCTTTTTGCATGTATATATTCCTTGACTGGATTTACCATGTTGAAGTACTGGATCCATAGCTGAGCTGTTGGTCCATTGTTTGTAAGCTGTTCCAATTTATCACCAAATTTCTCAGCCAACTTTTTGATGGTTGGGTTTTCATTTAAGGCATTCAGTGCAGGTGGCTCATCAAGGAAACCTGACAAAATGTCTGTTACAGTAGACTTCTCTTCTTCTGTCAGTATAATTTGGTCCAGTATTTTGTTAGACAATGCCGCCGTTGCAAGCAAATGTCCTCTTACTGCTCTAGCTAACGCGTGTAGAGTATTTTGTCAACAGATAGAGGAGCGTGGGTAGTGCATAACAGTTCCTTTAGGCCACTTCCAGGCACTATACAGTTCGTTATTTGAGAGTCAAGAGGTGCAGTAGCAATGATTTCCCGCGCCTTCCAGTATAGTGGCTGATAAAAGGTGATGATTACTCTTAGTTGGTTACTTTCATTGTCTTTCTGGGTAAGCTGAATCAACTCGCAAGCATATTGCAAGGCCGTATAGACCGTGTCATAGTTTGTTGGAGGCGCATTGATTAAGGGGAGGGTTATAACTTTAGTTTTTTCACTGAAATCCCCTGTTGTTATGGTTGCCATGTACCCAGTAAAAAAAAGAATTATTATTGAACTTGTTTTTATTGAAAAATTACTTAGTTTTAATTTTTTATATAACGCTTAGGAACGATACGGATAACTGGCGATTCGGTTAATCGGCGTTCTATTGCATACGGCTCTTTTAATGTTGTTTTCAAGTATTAAATTTAATTGACTAACAAATTGCTGATATTGTTATCTGTAATTTAAACAAAATACACGAACAAAGGTTGTGGGTTAAGAATATGATATACAAACTAATTTTCTGAAAATTGCATAATGCTATACAAGTTTTAAAATAGCTGTAACTTTAGGCGGGTTGGACATTAATCAGCATATGTATATATATATTCTAAAAGGGAATTTAAAAATCTACAACTTCTTTCCTATTCATACATTTCGTTTATGGATAAGTTTAGACAATATGGTGCAATGTTTATGAATATTTTGACGTTAATTGATTTTTTTTTGTAAATTTCAACTTTTTCCGAGGGTATAGCTCGAAAACGGTTAGGAATTAGAAAAAAACATATGATATAAAAGTTTTAGATAATTTTAAGAACTCCATTTTATTTTCTAAAAATATTTCTCTCCGATGCACCATTTTCGAGATATAAGCGAAAAACCCAAAATTCTTACCTTTACCCCCCTCCTCACCCCCGCTCATCACCTAGGAGTCAGGACTTTTGGTATGTTAACAACCTAAGCCCCCTAAACAAGTTTCTGAAGGAATCGTTTAGTTACCTGCTCACGCACTCTACACCTTATTCCTTGACTGGACTAATAAAGCAAGTTCTATGCTTGGTTTTATAAAACGCTGGGCAAAGGAGTTCAATGATCCCTATGTTACTCTTTCTTTATACAATTGTCATGTTCGTCCTCATCTTGAATATGCTTCGCAGGTATGGAACCCCTATTACGAAATTTATAAGAAACGTATTGAATCAATTCAACATAATTTCATTCGCTTCGCCCTAAAGGGTCTTCCGTGGAAAGATCCTTATGATCTGCCTCCCTATGAACATCGTATTCAACTTCTTCAATTGCAAACTCTCCACCAAAGGCGTGTTAATAATGATTTAATTTTTTTTCATCAACTTATTAATGGTGAAATTGATGCACCTTATTTGCTATCTTGTATACATTTAAATTACCGAGGCGGAGCTCATCACCTGCGTACTTTTGACTTTATACATATTGACTTCCATAGAACTAACTATGGAAAGAATGAAGCTTTAAGTCGAATGAGCATTGTATATAACTTAAACTGTTCATCGATTGATTTAAATTTAAATAAGGTGGGATTAAAATCATTGTTTAAAACCAGTGCTCCACTATCGTAAACGTCTTTATTTTATTTTTTTTTTTATGTTATATATTAAATTATGTTAAATGTTAATAATTATTATGTTTTGTATTTTGTGCGTGTGTTAGGCTATAATTGTATTATTTTCTTACTAACAACTAACACATGCACTTATGATGAGCCTCTGATCGTAGTGTGACGCTTGCTGTAAGCTAACTACTTTCTGAAAATTCTGAAGTGTAAATAGTTTAATAATTTTAACGATAATAATTTTTCATTTTTTACGTTAAACAAATTTAGATACTTTACATACATATAGTTATAAACTACCTTACTAATGACAACTGCCTTTTTTAAATAGGTTTAAATTTCTTAAATTTCTACATTTTCAATAAATCCACTTAAATGGGATATTATTTATTCCCTGGAAGAATATTCATTAAATTCTTTCTATCCATTTAAGTTTTAGATGCACAACTAATCTTTTCAATCTTATCAGAATTAATCTCTAAAAGATACTTAATAGAGTTTTTTTTTAATCTTAACACGTAAGATTCGTTTTTATCACACGATTCATTCTGAATATTTAGCCAAATTTAGTTAAGTCTTTAGGTAGCTAATCAAAGAAGCAATAATGTTAACATTAAAATTGTTGCCTCACAACCTTTCAAAGTATGGACATTTTATGACAGCAGTTAGAACGGCTATGGGTAGGTTTATTAGTGAAGTTGGGTTCTGACTTAATCTTCTATTTTACTAGCTTATCAATGAATTCCCAATTTATTGCCTGTAGAGACGTTAGCCTAAATATTTAAGCTTTCTTTTATTATCATTAGCTAAATACACTGGTGAACAAGGTTGTGTAGGTGACAATCAAAGTTTGGTTTTTGGTTACAATTAGATACATTAGTTGTAAATCTTCACCTGCCTTACACTAACCTCAAAAGAAAACTGAAGGTTTTATGGTAAAACGGTACTTCACAGAAAAACTTAAAACGGTATGAAAGCTATTTTTGATTTTATTACCAATTTGTAGTCTCAAAGTTATAACTAAAGTGTTTATATATATAATACTATGTACAACCAAAAGAGAACACGGAGTCAAATAGTTTTTAGGTCTTTAATGGTTCGCTGCTTCTTATAGACTGCCTTAATCTAATACATCATTCTTATATCTACTTAAAACTATTGATAGTATACCTACTATACACATATATATATTTATATTAAATACATATGCAACACTCCCTTCACCTAAGATATAAAGTTCAAATTACATTAATTTTTTTTTTGTATTAACCTTCTGCAACTAACGTGACGCCTGGCAGACACCAACAAATTTAAAAACTTGAGTATCTCCGCTATTTATTTTTTTTTAATTCTTTCATTCTCTATACCTTCTCCTACTATGATCATGCGTGCGTTAATCCTGTGTGAGCGATCCTAGTGCGCGCGTGTCTTGTTTTTCAAGGGAAAGTGTCTGGTAGGCAACCACATCAGTGTTAAGGTAGGTGTCTGTTAGGCCACCACCTCAGTGTAATAGTTATATGTTCATAGTGTCTCCTAAGCAACACGTCAGTAGAGTAGAGTTTTAACTAAGGATCTCCCTCCTCCACCACCGAAAGTTCTACAACATCAGTTAGTTACAAGAAAATTATGTTCCATTTGCCCACCAAAATTAAAAAGGCAATCAAGATATTGTTGTTGTGATTGTTCAAAGTAAAGTTGTTTGCAATTCTCAAAGCCACTTTGCGCAGACTGCCAGCAAAAACTATGATTTTTGAACTATTATATTTTTTTTTCCAACCAGTGGATTGATCTCATTTTTTTTTAAATGATTCTTATAAGTGTTAAGTTTAATAAATGTTTATGTAAATGAAGAAATTATTTATGTTTTTTTTTTTTTTTTACTTTTTATCTATATTTGTTTTTGAGTATTAATTTATGTTACATCAATAAATGTTGTTAAAATCAAAATGTGTTTCAAATTGTTTGTGTTTTTATTTTATAGTTCTAATATATACCCTTAAGCTTAAATAATGACGAATTAAAGATGCAAAATAAAATAAGTTTAAAAAACACAAGCTATCAAAAAGGTGTCTGGTAGACTACCACGTCAGTAGGATTGTGAAAACTAAAGCACGTCAGTCGCAGAGGGTTAACTACAAAAGATTAACTGACATAAATTTCATATTGAATATCTTTAGTTTGTTTTAAGTTTAATTCATTTATAATTCATTTCATTAAATAAAACATATCTCTCAAAGTTATAATAACTAATGAGAAAGTATGAAATCTGAGTGAGATGGTAAAATGATTTAAACTCTATCTAAAATATAAGGTTTGTACTTTGTACAACCATCATACAATTAATCGTTGAGGGATATGCTGCATTTTAACTTGAAAATCCTATTTTTAGTCTACATCATTTTTAAAGGGGCATATTTTAAAAATCTGAACTGATAGAAAAATTTAAATTTGAGATTCGATTTCAAGCCAGCGTAAAAAATGCGTTTTGTTTGTGCAGCAGAAGAAAAACCTATTTAGATATTAACATACTGATACTAGATATGCACTGCTAGTCGAAACATACACATATTGGTCGCATTCACAAAGCTAGTGGCAAGTAGTCAAGGGATTCTGATTGGCTAAATCTAACTACAAAAGTAGTTGAAATTTCCCCTCCGACGTAGTGTAAGAACTTCGGCTACAAAGTTAGTGGAGAATGATTTTGACGTTTCACAATCAACTGCTCGGTAAAGTAACACGAATTCAAAATGAAATAAATTGTTCAATATTTAAGCCTAGTACGCTGCTGATGCGAAACGAAATTTCCCATACAAAAATGACATGACGAAATCATAAACGAAAAATTTCGCTGTGCTTTTCGTTTTTCTGCTGCTGAACGACGAAATGTGTCATTTTAGTGGATAGCTGTACTAGATTTCGTAGTACAATTCTCCACTCTTTTCGTTCTCAATTTAATTGCCCGGTATATTAATTGCTTGCGAAATTTTGACGTTTTATTTATTTATTGAAAAATTTTTCGAATATTTTCGTTTATGATTTCGTCATGTCATTTTTGTATGGGAATTTTCGTTTCGCATCAGCAGCGTACTAGGCTTAAAATTGAACTTCAACTTCCAGACAGAACTCTCCACAAATATTTTTCCGTTGTGGTTTTCGTTTTCATTTCGCTCTGCACTTGGAGACCGCCGAAAAAATTCGTTTCACTTTAGCTGCGTACTAGGCTTTAAATACAAATATAAATCATTCAAATTGTGTCTTAAATTTGATTTTATTGAATTTAAAAACACAAAAGATAAGTTAAAGTTATCAAATCAAAAATGTTTCTTATTTTATATATTTGTATTTGTCAATAATATGACAGTTCTAGATTGACTAGCTTTGTAGTGTAGTTTTGCATTCACAAAGCTAGTTGAATTTTGACTACGTAGCCACTAGCTTTGTGAATGCGACCATTGACATAGAAAATCCCCCTTAAAAGTTATTCCACCAAGGTTTGGATGTGCAAATTCATTTAAAATGTCATCCCATTTTTTTATTACAAAGTTTGACATAATAAACAAAAATCAATCTACAAAAAAGGGGCTAGCAATGTTGACGTATAGATGACATCGCGAAGTTCGCTACAGGCAGTCCATATCTCGCAAGCCAATGTATTCGAAGCTCTCAGAAAATCTATTACTCGTCTTCACACCATATTATATTTGTAAATTATGTGTACTCAAAAGGTAAATGAGATATATTTATTCCTACAGAAAATAACTGTCAAAATTTGAATGGCAATTTCTTAGTGGCGTTCTTACAAACGTCTCGTCTATTGAAAATTATACCTTTCTGAAAAGCAGACATTGATCTCGTTGCATGAATACCTTTATTTTAATTGTTGTTTACTGTATATATTGTTTAGGCAATTTAAAAACTGAGTTGACGAAAACGCTGTTATCTCAAAAGTAAAAAAAATGCTATATCTTAAAAAACCTATTTAAGGTATCTCGCCCATATCTATAGTTTGTGCTTTCTGTTGCAAGGCTAAAGCGAAGTATACACGATTGGATCTGACACATAATTGGCAGTCCATCGTCGGCAAATTTTCAATTTTTTGTATTTTCAAATAATTGGATCCACTAATTGGATATTGGATGATGTTTTAACCAAACAACAGCATACAATTTTTAATTGGGAGAAAGTTTTTGAATAGGAGACATACAAAAAATACAGAATTTTGAAAGAATTTCGAATCTACGAAAATCGAAAGAAATAAGAAGTCACCGTTTGGTAAAATAACAAAAATTGAGTTATACAAAAAAGAATTGAAAAGTCGTTATTGTGCGCTTCATAATTGTTTCACTTTTTTTATATTTTATATTTTGTTAAATGTTTTTACACGACCTGTAGTTTTCACTTTTAAAATAAATGTTCATATGATCATTTATCTGTGGAGAAAATTGTCTTGCAATGACTCTACCAATTCTATTATTTTCAAAAGTCTTTCAACCGTGTAAACAGACAATTATTAATTGGAAGATACAAAATTGTCAGTCGATTTTGAAAACAAAATTGAGAGGGGTCAGTTCACATAAGGGATTAAGTCAAGTCAACTTATGTCAAAATGACAGTTGATCATGTTTTTTAATTTAACTGAAGGCTGATGTTCAAATAGTAGACATGTGCATTCAAGAGAACACAAGCGTCCACAGGTTTTCCTCAAAACCCACCTCTGTCTATCAACTCCTACTCTCACCTCATCGTGGTGAACATCGGGTGCCTAGTATCTCAACTGGAGATTGGGTTCAGCCTTACAGTTCCAGTAAGGCTGAACTACTTAGTAAACACCTTATAGGGCTTCTACGACTTATTCGGAGCTCAGACCTATAAGGAGCGGTTTATCCGGCTCCCCGTCCTTGGAGTTATACTATGGATCTGGCCCTCCAGGTTGGGGGTTATGCCGTCGGGGTGACTTCCTGACCACTTAAAAATCTCATAGTTGCGAAGCAACAACAAGCCTCGGATACGGACGGATTTATTGTTGACAACTTACGCAAACGAATTAAGGACAACGAACTTCGGATATGCACGTGGAATGTAAGGTCCCTTAACAGACCACGTGCAGCCGAAGAATTAGCGGAGGCCCTAGACTGCTATAAAGCAGACATCACCGCCATCCAAGAAATACGATGGATGGGCCGGGCAAAAAGAGGATGAAAAACTGCGATATTTACTATGGTGACTGCTACCGAGAAAACCAACAGCGCTTATTTGGATGCGGCTTTGTCATTGGAGCCAGACTTAGGCAACAAGTCTTGAGCTATAGGTGCATCAACAAGCGCCTCATGACCATCCGCATCAAGGCTTAATTCAGCAACATTAGCCTGATATGCGCGCACGCCCCCACAGATGAGAAAGATGACAACACCAAAGATATGTTCTTCGAGCTCTTAGACAAAACCTATGAGCAGTGTCCTAGCTACGATATTAAAATTGTCCTGGGCGATTTTAATCGGAACAATCGGGAACAGCCTGCACGACAACACTTCCGACAACGGATTCAGGCTCATAGATTTTGCTGCGGGCGAAACGTCATGGTAGCCAGTACGCGTTTTCCACACCTCAACATCCACAAAGGAACTTGGAGATCTCCAGATCAATCTACCGTCAACCAGATTGACCATATTGCGATCGACGCCAGACACGCTTCCAGCATCATGAATGTCCGAACTTTCCGAGGAGCTAGCATCGACTCGGACCACTACCTTGTTGTAGCCAAAGTAGCACTTCGGGTTTCCAGGCCCAAGGCAAAACAGGGAGATGCTGGGAGAAGGTACAACGTCGAACGGCTACAATCGCAAGAGATCGCCAAATCCTTCTCCGACCGAGTTACAAGTAACCTCTCTCGAAGTTCTGTGCCGCCAACACAATGTATCGAAAACCAGTGGCAACATTGCCAAGATGCAATCAGAGAAGCCGCCTCTGATGTGCTGGGTTTCAAGAAACCACCAACAAGGAACCCCTGGTTTGATGAGGAATGTCGGCAGGCAAATGCAGCCAAACAACAGGCACGCAAAGCGGCGCTGCATAAAAGGACGAGAGCTGCTCATGAGCTCTATGAGAAGAAGAGGCGAGAGGAACACCGACTTCTCAGAAGGAAGAAGAGAGAGTTTGTGAAGCGTGCGGTCGAAGATGTTGAGAGGTTTAAAAGCAGAAATGAAGTTCGAAAGTTTTATGAACAGGTGAAACGAAATTCACAAGTACATAAACCTAGAACCGAAGGCTGCAAAGACGAAAGTGGAAACATCATAGTGGAACCGCAGTTAACGCTAAGGATATGGAAGGACCACTTCTGCAGACTGTATAACTGCGACGACGAACCGAATTCCGCTGTCAGGCAGGATGATCCATTCAACATAGACGACGAAAGCCAACAATCCCGTCCTCTATACATGGCTGTATAGAACCATGTCTTGCATCCCTGCCAAACTCGCCCGTTTGTGCAGGATGACCATGGAGAATTCACGCTGCTCCATAAAGGTTGGAAACAACTTAACAGAACATTTCGATGTCAAAAAAGCTTTTAGACAAGGTGATGCGCTGTCATGTGATTTTTTTATCATCGCACTTGAAAGAATAGTGCATAGCTCACACGTCAACACTAGAGGCACTGTCCTTCAAAAGTCTGTCCAATTATTACTAGCATATGCTGATGACATTGACATAATCGGAAGAACTCAGCGTGATGTCAATGGGGCTTTTGTGAGTATTGAGGCAGAGGCGGCAAAAATGGGTTTAACGGTTAATGAGGCAAAACAAAGTACATGCTGTCGTCAAGAAAGGACCTACAACACCGACTTCTTGGTCAAAACGTCAACATCGACAGACGTAACTTTGAGGTAGTAAATGACTTCGTCTACCTAGGCTCCGCTGGAAACGCAGAAAACAACACCAACGCTGAGATCAAACGAAGAATAACTTTTACTAACCGCTGTTTCTTTGGGCTAAGAAAGCAATTGAGTGGTAAAGTCCTCTTTCGAAAGACCAAAGTGTCGCTATATAAGACCCTTATCATCCCCGTCCTGCTATACGGTGCAGAAGCATAGACTATGACTCAAGCGGATAAAAGCACCTTGGGTCGTTTCGAGAGAAAACTTCTTCGTGTGATCTACGGTCCCGTATGCATCGAAGGGGAGTGGAGGAGAAGATGGAACGACGAGCTGTACGGGCTGTACAGCGACGTAGACTTATCCAGAAATGTAAAAGACCAATGACTAAGATGACTGGGTCACGTGGACCACATGGAAACCAATGCTCCGGCCCGGAAAGTCTTCGAATCCACACCCACAGGACAGCGCAGTAGAGGAAGACCGCGAATCAGGTGGATCGCACAAGTAGAAAGTGACTTCACCCAACTTGGAGCGCGAAACTGGAGACATCTAGCTAGGGACCGAGCTAGATGGAGAAGTTTGTTGGGAGAGGCCCTAGTTCACACAGGACTGTAGTGCCACCTTAAGTAAGTAAGTAAGTAAGAAGGCTGAACTTTATTACTCTATGAATTATTTATTTTCAATAATGTCTTTTTGTAGTTTTTGTACGATCAACTGAAGGTAGAGGTTAGTGAAATAAACTTCTAAATTTCAAATGTATGACACTTGAAAAACTAATTAGTTGCCTTGGTCAAAATGTACGTTCAAAGAATGCATTTGATTGCAGATGAAGTTCCTTATGTTGTCTGAACCTGCCCATTGTCTAATATTTACACAAAATCAACCAATCGTACAAACGGACACTTGTCACTTGATAAAATATTGTCTTTTGACTGTTCGGCCAATATTGGAAGATTTTCAAATTGTTGAAATTATGAACTGCAAATCTCACCCTTAGATTCAGTTTAGTATCTCTTTGTATCTATTATCTGAACACACTTTTGTATTCTTACATTTTGTTCATTCGTTTTTGGCGCTTCTCGCATTTAGAACCATCTTGATTTGTATCTCAATTATTTATATGCATTAAAAGTATTTCATATTAAAAAGTTAAAAGCGTTTCCTTTTCATTCGTCATTATTCCTTTGATTATTATTCTAATCCCATCACAAATCGTGTATTCTTAGCTCAAATATGGTTGGCATATTTTTAGTTCACACGTTCTTTCATCATTGTGAGCTCGAAATTCATATGTTTTTAGTAAAAAAACGTGCAAAAGCACGTGTTTATCTGACGTGTCAAAGTCCAACGAAATGTTCGAAAAAGTGGTTAAAACTCAGTAAAAAATTGTCACTTATTGTTAAATGGCTAAGTCCAAGTATACACAATTTTTAAAAAATCAAAAATACACGCTAAGTGTTTTTTTTATTAGCTTTACTTTCTTTACTTTGACGGAAAAATGAATGAACCTGTATGGGTGTGTTTCTTTGATTTTATGCTTATTGCAAAAAAAAACTGAATTCGACTAGTGGCACTAAATATTACCGTACCGTGTAATAAAGGTCCAAGCCAAAAACACTCTATTACCAAGACCGGAATCTCAGACTGACATTTCGGTTTGCCTACAAGCTAAAAAGCACTAAATGTGAGAAAGTGTGCGTGAAATGATGCAAAAAACCAAACACATACTCACATTTAGTGTTTCAGCCCATCAAAATGCTTCATTATAGTAATCAGCCCCATCTAAATGCTTCATTTTGAATGTTTCATGGCCTCGTTCAAAAACTAAACAATCCTTACTAACAGAATCTGAAGTGCTGACATGGTCTTAAATTGGAAGATTTGTATAGCTTTTTAATTTCAATCCAAATAAATGTTGTAAATGTATATTAAATAAAATAAAATTGACCAAATACATATTTAATGATTTATTAGTGCTGTTTTTTATTTACTTAAATTATTTGCGAACGCAATATGAGCAGCAACTGGTTAAGTATAATTGGAAATGGACAAAAGTGTAACTTAATACTTTGTAAAACAACAAAACCGACAATTTTTTCAGCTGTAGTTTGCTTAGAGCATTTTTTTTTGGCGGCGCGCGGCGTTAGAAGTTCAGGTGGAAACAATAGGCGGGTGCCTCCGTATTTGTTTGTACAGAAAATGCTACGAGAAGCATACTTGTGAAGTTCCATTGCCAACTTTAGCTAGTTCAGATTCCTCAATTAGATTAGTATTTTCATCATTTAAGCAGTTCGATAATTGCAAGACCAAATTTTAGTTTTGTTTGTTGCAGAAATATTCCTGAAAATTTCTTTTTAAGGGACTTTGTTAGAGTTAGAATTTTGTTTGTAGTTAGATTTTGGAATAAATATTTGAGGGAACCATGTTTTAAAAATAAGCTGCTTTGTGTAAAGCATCTTTAAGGAATAAAAATAGGCAATATGGTTACACACAATACCAACTAAATGCTGCTATTAATGCTAATTTTGTTTCTAAAAAGTTGATGAAGGTTAGCTGAAGCGGAAATTTCTTTAATGAACATTGAACATACCTAAAATATTATTGGCTTTCTCAAAAATATTTTTCTACACTAACTTCTGCTTTATATCTGAAAACTATTGTTTATGTATATTTTCTTCTATGTTCTGCATTTATAAAATGCAATCTATGGAAGTATTTATTATATTAACAAAAACAAAAACATGTACGTAAAACTCATTCATTTTTTCATTATTAGCAACACTTTTACTAAACATACCCTTCAAACAATAATAAGTAAATTCGAAGTTTGTTAACTAAACATTTTTAAGGAATGAATGAAAATTATATTTTGCGTTAAACTGTGGGAATTCACTAAAAAAAACTTCTGTACTTCAACAATAAACATTAATGTCGATTACTTGATCTATTAAATGAGTTGTGCATGAATTCAGAACGATTTTAAAACGTTTTCATTTTGTGATACATGTCAAAATTTTCATTTTATTTGCTATGCATTTATTCAACAGGTTCGCTATAATCGTTCTGATTATTTTTTTAAAACATTGGTGTTCCTTTGATGCATAGTTTTTTTTGATAGCAAATACATGTATGCTTCCATCAATCAAGAATGTTATGGATAAGATATTTTTCGATTATAACTCTTTTTTTAAATTTAATATTTATTAATCATAATGGAATTGAAAAATAGTTGCAAGCTTAAATCATTAAAAACAAACTATAAATATACTTGGATTGGTTAAATTTATACAGATTTTAATTACTTGCAAAAAAAATATTTGGGCCGTGCATTAACGAAAATTTATTAGAATTCAATACAAAAATTGCGCTCACACCCTTAACTTGATGTATCTTCGAACGCATCTTTGATACAAAAATCCGAGGTTAATTTTGAAATTTGAAGAATTTCGTAGTGATTTTTGTAAATTAGTGAATTAATTATAATAAACTGATGTTGAACATGCTTTTTTCAAGACAAAAAGGTACATTGGTTCACTATCCACAAAATGCCTGCAAAATTAAAGCTTAAAACTGACTTCTTCATCGAAAAAAAGTAAAAAGAAAAACCTGAAAAAAACTTATTAACACCTCCATTTTGTTTTTGCTGTGCAAAATGCCGCTAGCCCACGGCATCGTTTTTTTTTTGTTTGTGCTCACATCTATTCATGGACTAATTGTCAAAATTACAAATACAACAATGTATACAAACGGGTTTTGGAGAGTGAAACGTACGAAAGATTCCGGTCTTGGTAATGGAGTGTTTTTGGTCCAAGCGAACATACCTATTTTCTCATACAACCCAACAAACGGGTGTTGGCAGCCCTACTAATCCGTCCTTTTTGACGTTTAAAAATGTGAAATGTTTTTGTTTCCGAAGACCGAATCGCCGTATCAGATATCTATTTACGGTAGTTTGTAATTTCTTCAAGTACTTACTTGATAAAAGAATTACAAATAATTAATTTAAAAACTTTGATTTAAACAAAACATTTCGGCAAAGAAAGTTGCTCGTAATTTTTAAAAAGCTGTGAATATTTTTTAAAACAAATAGCCAAAGCACCCAAGTCTTACAACAAAACAATATGTATGGACCACCAGAAACGGACTCGGAAGATGACTACGATGGTTTCACTTTTGGAGACGTAAGAATTTACAACACTTGTAAATAGTAATTATATATATATGTACATTTTTCTTTTCGAATTTTAAGACCATCATAGAAGACCATCGAAATCGCAATCGGTACGTCTTTGAACAAAAATCAGACCATGACATTGAACAAGCAATCGAGGAAGGCGAACTTAACAAATTTATAGACTTGGTCGAAGAACGAAATATAAATGTCCACAATCTCCTACGAAATGGTTCAAGTATTATGGCTATAGCATGTAGGACAGGCCAGTTTGAAATAGTTAAATATCTTATCGAGCAGAAAGTAAACGTAAATAAACAAGTTGATTCCGTAACACCTTTAATGGAAGCATGCGCTTGCACAAAACAATGCCCAGAAGTCACAAAAATTGCCAAAATTTTGCTAGATGCCGGTGGTGTTGTCAATGTGTCAGACAAATATGGGACGACTCCATTTATGCTAGCATGCCAAAACGGTCATTCAGAAGTGGTTCAACTTTTAATTGAGGATGTTTCATTTGATGCATGTGACAACCAGGGTTGCACTCCGATTTTCCATGCAATAGAAAATAATCATGCCGATATAGTGAAGTTTCTAGTCGAATCTGGAGCAAATGTTACGGTTGCCAACAAAAAAGGCTATACACCGCGACAAGTAGCACAGTTTCACGGCTTTTATGATATTTTAAAATTACTACCCAAAGAAAGGGATCTTCCCTATCAAGTTCCAACGACATTTCTGTCATACAACAGTATCTGTGATATGATTCCGAGGATTTTCCTTAAAACTGAGTGCCCGGAGTATTTTCAGGATATAAATCTTATATTGATGAACATGGGGATGGAAAACGTATTGGAATATTTTGCTAAGGAAAAAATATCTTTGGCCGAATTTTTAACCATGAATGATAAGAAATTAGAAGAAATTGGAATCCAATTTCCTATTCATCGGCTGAAATTACTCAAGGGTTTACTTAAGTAAGTAACAAAATTATTATATACAATATTATAACTACTTTTGTGACATTATGAAGGTGATAACATAGTTACCAGGGCCTAGTCAAATCAAGGGCGGATCAAGACTTTTATAAGGAAGGGTGTAGTTTGGGTTTGTCACACACTTAACATAAAGAGATTTAAACTGTTAATAATGGCTGCGTTCAATCTTGTGTTGGATAGGGTATCTTGGATAGGTGGATTTTTAGATGCCTTGTTGAACGAGTTGATAGCTGTATTGAGATAGCTGTCAAAAAATAAAAACAACTTTCAGCTGTCGGTCATCTACAAAACGAGAACAAAATAAGTCAATTTTGAAATTTAAAAAATAGGGCATAATTACCTCCTAAAATTCGGAGGCAAATAGCTTCTTCATCGTCTATTATGTACAAAACATCCTCAAATACAACTTCAACTAACATTTTGTATCTTTTTGTTTACCAACAAATACAAAAAGCTGAAATCAATTTTCAAGTTTTTTTGAAATTCAACCATGTGTTGAATCAGCTGTTCTGTCAGATACCTACATACCCCAGAAATTCGTGGATACCTTTTTTGACATCTCAGCTGTTTTTGATCAGCTGTTATTTTACACGTAAAACGCTAACAAAAAGGTATCCGGATACCCTATCTGTCTGAGATTGAACGCAGCCAATGTTCTTTAATGTTCTGTAAAGGAGGCTGACAAAATACAAGAATGGAATAAACTAGTGATCGTTGGACCAAATCGACAGCCACTGGCGAATTAAAGTGTAGTAAAGTACCTTGGCATCTGGTTGGACCAGTGCTTGTATTTCGACAGACATATGAGTGCTGCTCTGGCCAGAGCTAGGAGAGCGTCTGCCCTGACATAACGGTTGTTTTTTAACAGCCGTCTTGACAGCAGGGTGAAGGTGATTTGCTTCATGGCCCTTATCCGCCCGATGATTGCATATGGGTGCCCGGTATGGTTCACAGTTGTCACATCTCAAATGAAAAAGATTCGGGTGTTTGAGAGACAATGTCTGCGACGTTGCCTTGGACTACACAGAACACCAGAGTCGGAGTACAAAGATTAATATTCCAACCAGGTTCTTTACAATTGAGCCAACATAAACAGAATAGATAATTTCTTGCTGAAGCTTGGTAGGGGTCACATTGCGAGAACGATGTCGTCGACTAACAGCTTAATCTTTAGGCCTTACTACCCCAACAATGAGTACTACGAAAGTGCACGTATAAGCGGCAACATTCCGCCCGAAGCTTTCCTCTATTAAGACAATCAAGGGTTGATACAGGATAGAGAGGTGGTTCCGCTAATCTACCACGTCAGCCGTAAAACTGTAGATAGGCGACTCCTTTCCAGTCGAGACGTCTCGCACTGTACGGAGCCGAGCGCCTTTGGTTCAGTAAGACGGTTTCCGATGGAGACCGAAGAGATAGAATGAGGCAGGAGAACCAATTATGGTGGCTTCAAATTGAAAATGTCATTTAAAGTTGTCTAGGGCGTTTGGTATTGGCCGGCTTATATAGGTTTAAGGATTAGGTTAGGGATATTCAGGGTGGCACCAACAAAAAAATCAACAAAACAAAAAACCAAAAAAGCTTACTGTGGCTGTTTTAGTTTTTAAGTAATTTTAAGTAGTATTATTGGTTTTGGTTAGTTTTAAGTAGCTTAAGTATTATAATGGGTTCGGGCTTCTTTATTTCGTTTTAAGTTTTATATAAAAAAATTAAAACAATTAATGATAAAGATACCAAGTTTTTTTTTATTTTCTTGGTTTTAGATTAAGTTATTGTTATTTAGTATTAAAATTGTTTTTAGGCCGAAAGGCAGTAGTTATAAGATAATGGATTAACTTAGAGTGCCCGCATAGGACCAGTAAAATATTTTTTAAGTTTTTGAAATTTACGATAGTTTTTTCAAGAATTTTTGTCTAGCTTTAAGATAGTTTTAATATTTTGATAAAATAAAAATAAAAAAATACAATAGTTTAGAGGGGCTTTGAGTGCGTTTCGTGCAGAAATGTTAGAAAATGTGTTGAAACGTAGCTTTTTTTTTCAAAAATATTATATTCTGTTTTGTTGCCATTTCTATTAAAGGGAAAAACGCTCCAAACATTTTGGTACAGAAAAATTTGATCTTTTTTCCTAGGAAAATGAAACAAAATCTATTATGAAAACTTTTCTGACGTATTTTAAGCTGACTGCTTACTAGTAGGTTGGGGCTGACGCTTTATGAAAAATTAAAAAAAAATACGGTTCTGTGTGAACGTTTTGCAAATATTTAGAAAGGAATCAACAAAACTTAAAAATTAGAGAGAGAAAAATTTAGAAAATAAATAATACAAATAAATTAAAGTAACAAATTAAATTAGGAATTAGTGTAGCACTCACAAACTACACGTCACAGAATCTCTTCTCACTTCAATTCTCGAGAGATTAAAAGCATTAATATTAAATTAATATGTATATATAAAATGTGCATTATGTGTTTCAATTAGTCATTAATATAACGAAAGTTTCACTTACGCTGTTTTTGGGACATTTATATTCTTGAAATTCATGTTTAAAACTCAATTCTAAAGCATTCAAAGCAAATTCACCTCAAAAAGTAGATTTCTTCAATTTATGAAGATCTTAAAATTTTTTGTATTTAATAGATAAACAATTTTAATAGAAAAAAAAAGAGGCTGGAATGTGACCCACACTGATAAGTTCCCATCCCGTCTGTCGATTTGTCTTGCTTAAAAGTTTGTAGGTTTTCGTGTTGGGTTAAAAAAGTTGTTAGTTGAATTATTCTTAAAAATCTTAAAATTACCAGCAATATTTTTTATATAAAGAAATAATTTAGTTTGAAAATCTAGTTTTATTTAATAGATTTTTAGTCGAAAACAAATTTTTACAAATTGGATGAATGAAATTAATTTGAGAGATATCAAGAACCGAACATCAATTTTTACCAAATTTGCGTACTATTTCTTGTAGATTTTATTTTTTTATGAAAAAGTGGACTGTTGGATTTTTATAAAAAAAAGTACTGAATATCGAAAACAATATTTTATGTTAAATAAAATAAGCTTGAAGCCAATATTTTTAATTTTTGAAAAGCTATTTGTTACCAAGTTTTAGTACTGTTTTTTTGTTAGGTTTTTATTTTTTGTAAAAAACCTGTCAATTAGATTTTTCTCAAAATTTTACTGATTGTTGACAACAATATTTTTTAAAAGATAAAAATTTTTACCAACTTTTATTAATTTTTTTGTTTAGGTTTTTATTTTTTTGTAAGAAAACTGTCAATTCGATTTTTTCTCAAAAATTTTCCGAATGATGAAAACAATATTTCTTACAAGTTAAAATTAGTTGGAAGCCATAATCTCAAATTTTTGAAAAGATATTTGAGTCGAAAATCAATTTTTACCAACTTTGAGTAACGTTTTTTTAGGTTTTTATTTTTTATAAAAAAACTGTCAATTAGATTTTTCTCAAAATTGTACCAGATGTTGAAAACGTTATTTTTCTCTGCACAAAATTGTTTTGGTGATAAAATCATCTTGTATTCGTAAAATTTTCGAGGTGACAAATTTTGTTTTTCAGTTTTTTTGTTTTATAAAAAAAACCGTTAATTGGATTTTTCAAAAAATATACTTGTTTGGTATCACGTTACAATATATTATATAAAATTTAATTCAAGTCTCTAGCGTTTTTGGTTCGTAAAATATTTAGGGTTAACCAAAATTTTCACCTTTTTTTTTAAACTGCTATAGTAAAAAACCATCCACGCAATTTTCTTGAGAGCCCTTTCTGCCTTATTATCTGTATAACAAAATTTATTTGAAGTCGATATCTCTTCTGGTTCTTGAGCTATACGTACGTACACACGCACGCACAGACATCTTTCTAAAAATCTTTTATTTCGACTCTAGGGACCTTGAAACGTCGAGAAATGTCAAAATTTTCAATTCGTCAAATCGAACAAATACAATAACTTCTTATGGGAAGTTAACAACACTATAAAAGTCTTGCAATATTGATGTGCGTCTTTCAGAAAAGATCTCATGAAAATAAGTTAAAGTAATAGTAAAGTTTGTCCAGATTATAAATTGTGTGAAAACCTTCAAGTTTATTACAAAGATTTTAGTCGTCCACTTTTTTGGTTAATATCGTTAAGTTACTAATAAATCTGTAGATGAAATCTTACTTAAACAAATAAACCGTATAAGCTTTATGGCTTACATATATGACCATTCCCCCTGGTTCTTCCATTGGTTAAAAGTATATGAATTTGTGCGGCGCGATTGGAATAGAGCTAGATTTTCGATTCATATTGTGTTCTTGGGTCCAGTTCCAGTCGACAAATAAAACTAGTACTTTTTGCAACAAAGTAGAAAGCAATAAAATACAAGTTTTATTTTTATAATAATAATAATAATAATAATAATAATAATGATAATAATAATAATAATAATAATAATAATAATAATAATAATAATAATAATAATAATAATAATAATAATAATAATAATAATAATAATAATAATAATAATAATAATAATAATAATAATAATAATAATAATAATAATAATAATAATAATAAATAATTTAATATACACTCCGCTCCATTTGAATAGAAACAAACTTTTTTTTTACTATCAGACCGTTCAGCGCTTTGGTAAATATATAAATTCACCTTTTTGTTTTAGTTCTTATAAGATGGATCTAAAGTAAATAAAACTACATAGACAGAATAATTCAGGAAAATACCATTAGCTTATTTTAACCACTTTTCTAATTACTTCATTAAAAACACTGTTTTTTTTGCGCCACTTGAATAGAAACATTCGCTTAAATAAGGAAACAAATTGAAAAAATGCAGTAAAGAGGGTATTTTTTTTATTTAAAATGATATTTTAATAATGTGTGCTACCACCTTTATTTGAAATAACTTCAAAAACCCTGTTGGGAAGTGAATCATACAGTTGTTTTAAGTAATTTAGTGAAATTGCACTCCATGCCTCTTTGATAGCAGCAGTAAGTGATTCTTTGTCATCATACTGTCGTCCAGAGTCGTACACTCTACGAACCATCCATCCCCATACGTTTTCTATAATATTTAGGTCCGGGGAGCACGGTGGCCATTGAAGTAAGGTAACATTTTTCTCGGCTATCCAACTTTTATTTGATCCTTGCGTTGTGGATTGGCGCGTTGTCTTGTTGAAAAGTCCATGTTTTTTTAAAATTAAGTTTTATTGTAGCTGAATTTATGTATATAAATTTTTTCGTATAACTAGATTGCACAATTTACAGAGAAATGGTATTTTCTACCTTACTACTGAAAAACTTATAACATTTATACAATAATAATATCACAGATACAAGAAGTTTTTAGGAGGAAAATGTTGAAAAGTCCATGGTATTGGTCCAAATACATTGGTAACCTTAGGGAAAGCTTCTTGCAATATTTGCTTGTAGGAGTTTGCCGTCATTTTCAACGTGGGAAACTCCAGATCAACTGTTGCACATCAGGAAATTGCCCCCCACACCATTACACCGCCTTCTCGGCTATGGTGGCGTTCCAAAAACCTTGGTTCCTTTCTCATGTCATGAAAATAGAAATTATACCCGTCCGGGCCATCTAAATTAATTTTTTTTTTGTCAGAAAATACCACTTTTGTCCACTCTTCCTTCCACGTCATATTCCTTCTGCAAAAATCTATTCTATTTTGTCGTCGTATTGGATTTAATGGTGGTTTTTTCTTCAATTTAAGGCGCTTCAAATGTTGTGACCTACGAATGACACGTCTAATAGTGTTAAGACTAGCTGCAATACCACTCTTCGCCTTGATTTTAGCAGCAGAGTCGCTTGAATTGGAGGCCAGCCTAATAATCTTTCTTCTGTCTGCTTCTGTTGTGGCTCTTGTTTGCCTGCCCTTCATATTTGTTCCATAGCTGTCTTTATTTCTAAGGTACGACCAAACAATTTTCACACTTCTTTCTATTTTGTTGGCAATTGTGCGTAGGGGAAGCTTGTTTTCCGCGTATACTTCTATTTTGGCCTTTTCTGCAAGGTTTAATGGTTTTCCGCGGCCCATTTTTTCTTTGATCGAACAATTAATGCTTTTAATCTAAATTTCTATTACTAAAATAAGAATTATTGTCGTAAACGTAACCAATAGAAACAAAACGCACACTGTTTCTATTCAAGTGGCGTAAAAAAACAGTGTTTTTTAATGAAGCAATTAGAAAAGTGGTAAAAAATAACCTAATGGTATTTTCCTGAAATATTCTGACCATGCAGTTTAATTTGCAATAGATTCCTCTTATAGGAACTAAAACAAAGAGGTGAATTTATAAATTTACCAAAGTGCTACACGTTCTGATAGTAAGAAAAAAGTTTGTTTCTATTCAAGTGGAGCGGAGTGTATAAAGAGGGTCATATCCATTAGCGCAATACGATTAGTTTCAAGTTCAAAGGAATTCCTACGAAAATTAAAAAAAAATCTCCAAGGGCAATTTCATCACCCCCTACAACACCCCCCCCCCCCCTTGCATCCGCCATTGAGTCAAATGTACAACATAAATCTTTACCAATTGCATACCCAAATTGTTTGATTATTATTTTATCTTATTTAATAATAAAAAAGAGATTTACTGAATGAGTCCACGTGTATAGAACCTATTTTTTTGTTCATATTATTCAAACCATAAAAAAGCAAAATATACTACAGACGTTCATGTTTTTATTTTTTAGTTTCCATTTAAATCAATGGACAAAACGATCGATCGCTCGAGTACAAAAAGGTCATCCAGATAAGTATGCATTTCGTTATGCATTTCCTGCAAAAATGTTCTTAATATAGTCCTATGCATTTCAGTTTCTATGAAATACTCATTCTATCCGCAAATCATCTACAAAATCTTGTCATAATAAATTCTTCCTTAAAATACGTTAAAAACAACTTGGAATGTGGCAATTTCGGGCCGATAAACTCCGAAATTGTTAAAAACTTACGATCGAATCTTCAAAAGTACAAAGCAACTATGAAGGAAATTAACCAGACAACAAAATACGTAGGTAAATGTTAACACACTGTCTTATTTTATTAAATGATTTTTTGTTTTACTTTTTAAGCTCCAATCATTCAGTCCAGCTCATCCACCGTTGTATATCGACTATGACGAATATTTGGCCGAAAAGAAGAAAAACAATATGAGAAATTTTTTTAAATACACAGCTTTTGTTGCAGTTTCAGTGGCCATCTGTTTAAAACTTCAAAAATGCATATGATTTTGAAATTACAAAACTACAGTCATTCCTCGAAATTAATTAATAAATTAAAACAGTTTTGTTGTTAAGATTTAATTTATCTGATGTTGGTTTTAAGATATTAACAGGTAGTGGATTTATTTTTGTATTTAAAGTTTGAATGACACATCAACCTGAGCGCAACGTTGAGTTGGTTTGGTAAGTTCCCATCGGAAATTTTTTTTATGGTCATGAAGGTCATTTTTAGTTGGAGAAATATTTATGTTTATTTGTTACGTCGACGAATAGATATTTAGGACTATTAACTCGAAACCCTTCAGCTAGGACCTATTTAAGCTTATAATTTAAATAATAACGATAAAACAAAGATATATACGTTTTTACGAACCAAATAAGTAAGCAGCTGCCTTTAGTTTTAGTCCAGAAAATTCCAATTCCATAGTTTTTTTTCCTAAACTCGGCAACCGGAGTAACTAATTTTTTGATAAAGGCATAGTATTTGCTAGTAAAAGAGGGTAGGCAAGAAGACAGCTTTTACGTAGTTGCTAAGTGTCTTCTACTTGAGCGTCGAACTTGTCGAATTGTAGAAGCTGAGTAAGGTCAATGATTCTCGAGAACTTTCTCCAGATGAGTCCTGAAACCAAAGGACGCTCATATCCTTTACCAATCCACAATCATTACCCTCTCCCTCATAAGCACGGCATACAAGTCCGCGCTGATGTCACCAATTCCCATCCCACTTCTAATGCTGTAATGGCGAAAAAGCAATTCAGCGCTCCTCTCAACGGTGTTCCTTTTCACCGAAGGTAACATAGCTTAACTGCTGTTTACTGATCCTAACTATATTCCCTTACAATCAGCATAATGTTCTTAACATCGTCTGACTCCTCTCCCTATCTATTCCTTCTAACTACCTCTCATTACTATTGGGTTGTATCTAAGGATGCCAATAATCGCCCTTTGTCGAGGGTCTAATTAAAAACAAACTCAGTCTCTTATGGACTTACGGAGTATATAATGCGAATCTCTGTACAGACCGACCTCCCTTTCTTCGCAACTCGTGGGACCAATAATGAACCAAAACAAACAAATAAACAAAAGAAGAAAATTTTGAGACCGGTGTCTCTTGTAGATCGTGCGGTAGTTTGGCGCTGAAGCCTGTTGCCGTTTCTCCTGTGGCCAACACAGAGAAGGGAGCAGTGGCTATTCATGGACCTTCTTCTTTTGCTGGAACAACGGCTAATTCCAATAGTGGTAGGGCAGTGAACACTGGCCCTACCAAAAAGCGTATATAAGACAAGGCGGCAAGCTGCAAGAATCCTGAAGGACTCTGGTGTATCATAGGAGGCTAGAGTGATATCGCAGCAAACCGCTCGCGTTCAATGGCAAAAAATGTTCTTGCTGTAGCAATTACCAGAAAAGACTTAGCCGAAACTAATAATAGGGCTAAATTAATTGGGTTGAATTATTTTCAGATAGCATTATTTCATTTTATGTATTTATACTGTTAAGCCTTGATGTTCAATCTGTTTACGGCTTAAAACTATTTAACAGTTTTGAAAAAATCAAAAAGCTAAAAAAGATGTTGTATAACAAAGGTATATAAATATACATTGTTTATTTACGTTGCAATATTAAGAATGAAAAATATTAAAAAACATAAAGTTAGCTACAAAAGAAAACATAAAAAAATGAATTAATATTTAATATTAAGTAAAAAAGGCAACGTCTGGTTTCTAGAAATGATCCTTTATGGAACTGATAAACAATTTAAAAAGATCACGAGCACAGATGGCGAAAAAAGGCCTACAAGTAAGCTTCTTGGAAAATTAAAATTTATCATTTTAACATCATCAAAATAAATGCAATCATATTAAACGACTTGACTTTGATTGCGCGTTCTTCAATTGTACCCCAATGACTTAGAACTGAATTTGAACAAATAATTAAATCGATGTTCTTAATCAAATTTTATACATTTATTTTAAATTATAATGTAATATATATTTCTTATGACTAATTATTATTGGAAAATACATTAATTCGACAGTTATAGCTTTTTGATATTATTTTTTTCTGGATTCTTACATTATATTGAATATTTTTATAAAATGAATTCACTACTTATGCATAATTTATTTTCATCAATATTTTTATTTTCTTTAAAATAATCCATTAAAATTTTGAATAAAAGTATTTAAAATATACAATAAACTTCTTGGAATGTAACTATGCATTTTAGAAAAAAAAATATGCCTGGAGGTTGACTTTATTTAACAATTATTTGGTTTTGCAACAACAGTTCCCTTCAAAGTTTAATTTGTACACAATCTCTTCTTCTACACGATAAATCAATTTTACCTAACAATTGGAAATTGATATCTATGGAAATGTAAATGTCCCGTTATAAACAACGGTGCACAAACAGATTACGGAAGTTGCTAATTGCAATCCGAATAAGATGAATATTTGGTCAATTGATATAAAAAATGAGATTAGAAATAACTTTTAGGAACACGTCGCTGTACATAACTGGCTGTCAAAAAATAGTAAATATTAAAGTTATGCTTCTGAAAAACTCGTCTGCAAATAAAGTAATTTGGGATCATGGCAGAATATTGAATGACACACATCTCAAAAATGTGTACTTGAATGAACAAAAATCAAGAATGAAAAGATCTCGAAAAGAATGATAAGGTCTCGAAAAAAATTGCTATTTCGAGATTTTGTTTTTACCTTTTTAAAGAGTTTTCTTCTTGTAAATTAAAAAAAAAGCACTAATTTCTATACCAAAAATTTCAATTAACATGTTAAGGTGTGTCTAATTAAATGTTTCATATGCCACAAATAAACAACAAACCAAAGAAAAACTGGAATTTTGTGTAACCAATATTCTATATGTATATGTTATTTTTTTTTTCGAAATTATTGTATTTCGAATTTTGTTTCTAGATTATTGTTTTCGAGGATTCTATATTCTAGGTTATGGATTTCGAGATTTCATGTTAAACCCAAGTAATTTTGGTGTCTCGGTAACTCTTGTAGAACCAGAGCCTAGTGGTTTAGAACATTCACACACATCCGCGTACATTGGCGTCAGAAATGAAAGGTACTAACAAATATTGCCGAATTCAAACAGCTGAAGTGGGGTCCGCTTTTTGATCACAAGAGCTACTACTGAAAATAAAATGTTTAATGCTTGTTGTTTTCCAATGATATACAGTGATGGAAAATAATAATAGAAACATGTTCCGTCTTCAGTCTTTTTAATACATAAAAAGGTATTTGTGAAGAGATGGAATTTAAAAACTACACAGATAGATTTTTAATAATTTATTGTTTAAATGCAACTATTTTTGTTTTTAATTTAATAATGAGAAATAATTATCAAAAGTAGAACTTTGATTATTATATTGTTTCATATTGGAAAAAATAATAGAAACAACATGAAATAGTACTTTTTTTGTAGCGAGAACTTAACAGTAAAAGTGTTTCAACAAATTCTTGTAGTATTTTGTAGTGACACCCGCATTTTTAATTACTGCTTCCATTCTTCGCCCCATCGAATTCACCAATTTGGCACAAGTCTCCACGGGTATGGAGTACCATTCTCTTTGAATTTTTGACCACAACTCGTATTTATTTTCGGCTTTAAAATCTCCGATCCTTCGCTTTAGGATACCCCAAAACTGCTCAATTGGGTTTATTGATTTTATTTTGTTGGAAGTATTTTTTTAGGCAATTTGGAGGAGTGTTTTGGGTCATTATCCTGCATGAACTTTCATTTAATTGGCATCTCCTCTTCAGTAAATGGAAGCATAACTTAATATAAGACATAATACATGGCGCACATCTTATCATTGATCAAAAATATTGGACCGTGTAGCTCCATCATTATATTCAAATCACCGTGTTTAAATGTCTTCTTTGTGTATTTTGGGTTAAATTCTTTGTTATTTGGGCTTCTTACATAAATTTTTCCATCAGAACCAAACAAATTGATCTTCGTTTCATCCGACCACAAAACGTTATTCCAATAAGAACGATGCAGATGTTTATTTGTAAAAGCAATTCTTTTCATAATGTTATTCTTGTTCAAACATGGCACTTTTTTGGAACTTCTACCAGGTAGACTTGTTTCCATTAGTCGGTTTCTTATTAATCTAGCTGTCACTGGTCCATATAATTCATTTTAGAGTTCTCTTGAAGAACGAAATGGTTTCTTCTTACAAATTCTTATCAAAAGTGTATCAAAACAAGAAGTTTATCTATTTCTTCATCTTATTTCTTCTTTTGGACTTGAAAGTAGAGCTTCGAATACTTTTTTCTTCGAACAGTTAAAGGTTTTTGCAATTTCAACTATCGTTTTTCCAGGTGGTCTTAGATGTTCATCACTAATGTAATCCACCACCCATGATTACCAAAATTATAGATGACTTTTAAAAATTTTGTTTAGTATCGAATATAAAACATCTGAAAAACTAAAAAACAAACTCAAAACACCTATTTACATACAAACAAATTGGTCCTTACGTTAGAATAACAGTTAAAGTAGCTTGTTTCTATTATTTCTTCAAGTCGGAATCATCATTGACCTCAAACTTTTTACCGTTAAGTGAAAATAAAAAGTTACTTTCACACAACAATTTTACTATTTGAGTATTAGATAGGGCTAAAATATAGAAAAACTAACGACAAAAGACTTAATTGCTAAAACAATATTGTGTATTGAAAATGATGAAGACACTTGTTTCTATTATTATAAGTGAGTACTTTTCTAACCATCTAGGTTTGTGCACAACTATTTTGTCCATTAAGTTATCTCTCATCTTGAGCTTTGACAGGATATAACACCATTTTTATAGCTAAGGTATTATCCTGCTGTGGACATGATTGTAAGGGTTTACTGTATTACAAAACTTAGAAATTGTTCTGAATATACATCTTATTAAACTAACTCACTGTGCTTTCAGCTCTTAATTTTTAAAGTAAAAAAAGCAATTCTGCAGAAAAAGCGGCTCTTCGCAGTATTAAATCTATTCTTTGTTAAATTTTAATGAATTATTAATACTGTTCGATATAATCAGTGATCAATATTAAATTTGATAAATTGTGAATTGCAATTTTGACTAGTTTTCAATTTTCTGGTATCGCAGTATAATGACATTCATTTTATTCGTAGGTAATAAGAAAATTTAATAATGACTAGTAATTTATGGCTATAATATTTACGTTTAAAAAATAAAATTAAAAACAAATCTGACTAGATGGATGTATGTATGTATACGTGTATGTTTAAATACGCATATCAGTCATATACAATGCAAAATAGTTCTGTTTCAGAATAAATTACAATTATACATCAAATACATTAAGGTACAAATACAATAAATATTTATCTAAACTCAAAATTAATCTATCTCAGGCTTAAAAACAATATTTTCTTTTTTTCTTATGTTTATGCTAGATATTAAAATATAAAAAATAATACATATATTTTGTAAAACTTTTTTTTTTT
Organism: Eupeodes latifasciatus; assembly: GCA_920104205.1. Classification (NCBI taxonomy): domain Eukaryota; kingdom Metazoa; phylum Arthropoda; class Insecta; order Diptera; family Syrphidae; genus Eupeodes; species Eupeodes latifasciatus. The sequence continues at coordinate 113,960,653 of OV049926.1, forward strand.
TAAATAAATAATATTTTTAAAAAACATACACTTAAATAAGATCATTCGTACATAAATAATGAAAATTATTCTTCTCAATGACCCGAAAAAGAAAAAATTATAAACCATCTTCGGTTCAGGTACTTACATATTTACATAAATTATTAAAATTTTGACACAAAAAACCGTTAAAAAAACTCAATAAATAAAAATCAGGGGCATAATATTCAATATTACATTGCAGCTGTGTGGTTTTTTTCGTTTTGTGTGACTTTAAAAAATGTTTTTTTCGCTGGTCATTGTATTTTACTGTTCCATCAGAATTGTGTCTTCTGACTTTACATTGCCACCAGTTATCGCTTCCATGGCTTTCGACAGAAGTGTAGCATCTTTAAGACTAACAACTTGAAGTACTTGAGGCTCGGTACCGGGTGCTCCTTGTATCATCATCTGATGCATACCTGGCGAAACTGTTATAGTTTCCATGTGATCGCCATTTTCAACCTATGATTAAAAAGGCAGTTTGTTATTATTGCTCTTATTTCGTATGTTAAACATTTTCATATAATTTGACTTTTGTTTAAAATAAACGAACGCGGGTACCTGTTCTTGTGCAGTAAGGATAAGAAAATAAAAATCATTTTTTTTTTCTGAAAATAAAAGATTTAATAAAATGAAAACTAAAAATAAAAATTAAATAAATAACAATGAAAAAAAAAACTTAAGAGTACAAAAATAAATAAAATAATTACAAATAATAATTCTACAAACTATATATAATTGAATTTACGACTAAATCACACAAAGAATGTCCGAGTCTAACCCGGAGCATGGTCGAACAGAGAAACTAAGCAAATCCTGTACTAGTTTGTATTGTATTGAGGCATATTCAAGTGTTACCTTACAATGATTGAACATAGCGCAAGCTATCAAGAAGAAAGGAAATTATTAAAAAGGAGATACATTGCAATAAGTGCGAAACTTGAAGAAAGATACAAAATTCTACATTCGGAGAGTACGACTAAAGAAAAGGAATCTTTTTACTTGACAATAAATCTGGACTCAAGAGTAAACTGATGAAATACTCATAGAAGTACGAAAATTAATATCGTATTTTTTGAAGGAAGGAATTTAAAGGGCTATTTCACTAGAGAACTGTTTATGAAAATAAACGTTAAACTAATAACAGAAATATTCCGATATTATTGCATTTCAATGCATTCGTTGTGGAGATATTTCGGATTTGAAATTTTAAATTTAGACCACCCTTATTAAATTGCATTGATATCAAAAATGCAGAACTTCATCACTTTTTGTGATTTTAAGTCTAATTTGTTTTTTAAGCCAGAACAGGACTTTTGGGAAGTCCAAGCTCAACAATTATTTTACATATTTGTGATGAAGGAAGATACATTTATGTATTTGTAGTACAATTAAAACCGAGCACATTACAAACATTTCGCTTAAATCTTGTGCCCATATTCTTATGAAAAAGAATTAACTTAACTACTATTATTTTAACAGTCACTTTTCTCAATAAGTTATTTATTTTCATTGGATAAAAGTTTTCTCCACATAATCTTTTTACAAATAAAAAAGTAAAAGCCAAAATTCGATGAGAGATCTTTTTCCGCTGAGTTTCGGAGAAAGATTTTTGGTCAAAAGCAACCAACTTTCAATGAAATCAAGAAAATTGTATAACTAGAGAAGAAGAGGAAACTACTATATATTAACAACATTATAAAAAAACAAGAGGTCGTCAATGTGCATTTACACCCAAATATTTCATTCATAATCGCACTCTTCTCCTCCTGCATTTTGTATATATAATATTGATCATCAGAAAATAATACTACATCAAATTTTACTTCTATTTTAAAGCTATAACGCGGTTTCAGCGTTGCTTACCTTTAAAATTTTGTCAAGCTGAATTCTACATTCCGACCATAGCCCAATTATTAGATAATTAAAAAAAGGAACACATTTCACCGACTACTTACTAGATACATACATATACATATAAAGGAATAAATCAAACAAAAATTACTACTTTCAAGATATAATTATACTCATTTTTTATTTAAAAAAATATTAATTACAAGAACGAAAACAAAATAGTCAAAAATGATAGAGCAAATTTTAGAGTTAAAAATAAAATGAACATATTTTTATCTTTAAAAAAATATGATTCACTTTAAAACACATCTTAAAAAATAAAAATATGTGAACCAGCTACAAAATTACTCAAAACAATAAATAAAATTCTTTTTTTTAACAAATCTACATAAAACTATTTAGGTTTTTATTTTCAATCAAACAAAAACAAATTAAATAAGAACATTATCAACTTTTTTACTATAATAAACTTAAAAACTATTAAAATTAAATTTACATGCCAAATTTTGACATTTTGCACAGGTAAATATTTTTATTTGGTACATTGCACTATATTACTATAGTTATTTATTTGGTTTTTGCTTATATTAAATTTTGTTAAATGGCGTAATTTGCTTAATTTGGCATTGTTTTCTTCTTTTTTTATAATAATGTTAAATACTAATTTTTAAAATAAGTTTTATATTTAACAAGTAATAGCAACAATACTGAAGAAATAAGTTTGAAGTGATTGTTTGGATGGTGATAAAAAATGTACAGGTCGTTTTTGAAATTGTTCTTTCATTGTTTCATTAAAAAAATTATGCCCAGTTTCAAAAGATCGTTTGCAATTCTTTAGTTTAAAATATAAAATAAAAATACTTAAAAAAAAAACCAATCATCGTTTTTGCTTGTGTTAAGACACAGATAAATAAGATAGATAGATACTTATATAGATAGATACTATATAACCCCTTTTGTAGTCAATTTACTTTATTACTAATAACATCACTGTATTGTAGTATAATTTAGATATTTTTCTTTTGTGCAAAATAATTGTTTGCTTAGTCATCTTTCCGCACTCAAGAGAATTTCGTTTTTTTTATAATAAGCGCCACTCAAGGGGATTCTTGATACCTTAATTATGCAAAGACACAGTGTGAGCATGAGGAAAGGGAGAGTGGGTTTGAAAGGAGGTGTCGGTAAACATTGGTTTTGAATTCCTGAATATTGCAATGCCTTGGAAAGACAGTGTGGTAAGGCATTCCACATTCACGTTAGAACGGCTAAAGAACGAATTTCTGTAGTTGACAGTACGACCGAAGTTCGCATTGTGGGTATACTGATGTACAATTCGCGGAGGAGCAAGTATTAACGTTGAATTGCTTAAGGTGGGGGAGGTGCAACTGGTTATTTTTCTAGAGCACACTCCGTTAAAGTAACGTTAACAAATGGTGCGAAAAGAAACTTTACGACGGTAATCAAGAGACGTAAATAATTGAGCGATGACATCATCACTAATCAATTTGAATGCTCTACGTTCAATACTGTTCAAGAGACTTAAGTAAGTTGCAGGAACACCACTCACCGAGCTTTTCAGCTGTGTAAGATGATTCAACTCAATTCAATTCAATTGTTTTAACAGTTTCAGCTTAGAATCGTCACAAAACTGGCTATGTTTTAATAACATTCTTACATGTCTTGTGTTTTTTTAAGCTTTGTCAGTCACAAGAATATTTTTTTTAATGAAAAAAGGTTACTAAGAAAATTTACCATTGGTTTGTTTAAGCGCCTTGTAGCTCTATTCAGAAACGACATATTTGTTGATAAATTACGATCAAATTATTGTTGTGAAAGCTTTTTAGCTATCAATTTGACTATCACCTTACATAGATCAAATTCAATTATTTTTACTGTCATTTATCAACAATCACCTTAGCCGATTCTACCAGGGATCGGTAGAAGATAAAAACTTCCTGCATTGCTTCAGGAAAACTCAAATTGTGTTAATAAACAGTAAGCAGGAATAAGTTTTTGACGCATTAAATTCTACTCGATCTTTGATTCAGTGAAATAGGTAAGTGAATTAGAAGTTTTAGACAGGAGATCATTAATAAAAATGAGAAAGTGTCGGAGACAGAACAGAGCCCTGGAGGGCAACAGTATTTATGTTGTGTTTTTCAGACGTAAACCCATTGAATACTACTTCGAAAGGTAATTTCAAAACAATGTAAAGATTCGTTCCACTGTTCGTTGAGATACACCATCAGATCACCAGTGGACCTATTGCTACGAAAGCCGTATCTTGAGCTGATAGTTATTCAGCGTTTCTATGACCTTAGAACGAAGGGAAGTAAGTGCCGGTCGATAATTCGAGGGAACAATTTAAATTGATACAAAATATTGGTCAGGAGGCCCTGTAAAATCCAAATACATTTCCATATCAAAATTTGCATTTTCAATATTTTTATAAAATATCATATTTGTTTTATTTAACGCTTCATCCAACTTATCAAATTATAAGAACAAATATGCGAGACCTAGTTAAGTATTTCGTCGTGTGTTTTAATTGTTGGAAAGGAAATTTATTCTGAAGATACAAACAAGACGCAAGTAAAAAAAGTGTAAAATAGATCAATTTTTTACCAATAAAATGAAAAACGCTTTTTAGGAGACAATTATTATATATGTATCTTCGGAATAGCAGAAAATGTACAATTCTTAAAACACTTCGCTTTAAAAGGTAACATGTTATTCAGCCATTTTTGCTCAATTCAATACAAATTTATTTAAGTATTGCAGTTCTTCCATCTACCGTAGACCTTCAAAACAATTGATATCAACAAAAATTAAAAAGAAAAACAAAACTTAATCGCGTTAAATATTTCAATTGATTACGTTGAACCACATTCCGTTTTAATCACTTCTGCTGCTATTTGCATAATGTTTTCTTTTTTTTTGACTAGAATTATATTAAATACCTATACTAATATAAATTTGTATAAAATAAATTATTAGACATATTACTTTAAATATATATCTTTTCAGTTAGGTTTTCTTTTATCACTTTTCTATTTTTTCTATTTTTATTTCTGCTGTTTTGTTAAGATCAATTTCATCGACTAACTGTGGGTCCTCTTTGTTAACTTGCTTAGCGTAGGTCTTGTTCAAATTTTGCTTCCGCCTTTTCGAGATTTTATTTGTTTGTTTGGCCGATAAATTTTTATTATTTTCGCAAATTATATTATTGTTCTTATTTTTACTAACACTACTTCGACTACCGCTATTACAATTTATAATAATGCTATTATTATTCGTGCTTATGCGATTATCTCCAACAGTATTGTTGCTATTACTTATAAACACTTTTGTTATAGAATGCTGCGGTTGCTGTTGGTGGGCCCGGTGACTAGAGTTACTTAAATTAGAAGGACTATTAAATGTTTGGCAACGTTGAGGTGCTACTGTAGACGCTATCGTCTGTGCAATCGTATGAACAATACGCCCACCAACATGATTGGGTGGCATATTTGGTGTTGCAGCCCCATTCGAATTACCAGGGGCTGTCACCACTGAATAATATTGTAAATTATTATTTTGACTGTTTGAATCTACCTGCATGGGTGTAATGCACACAGTGCCATCACTATTCGTGTGCAATTGTTGAATATTGGCAATCATTGATTGGTACATTGATGCTGATACTGGAACGGTGATCATATTACTAACAGAAACTGGATAGCCTACAAATATCATCAATGTATACGTTACATCAAACAAAAATTGTGAATTTTTCAAAACATACCTTGGCCATCATCAGCTGTGATATATATCTGTCCGTCTTGTCCAACTTGCGCTTCAGTTAAATCAACAGTCATGTTTTCGTGGCCATTCACATCAGAAAGACTTTGAACTGTTTGGATTGTTGCACCACCTTCACCTTGATGAAGCTTTAAAAAAAAATAATTTATTAACAATGCAATACTGTCTTTCAGGAACTCGTATTTTTTTACCGTTGCAACTCCTTGGACCTGAGCTGTTGTGCCATCAGGAAGGGTTATTATCGGATTATTTGGATCTACTTGAATTAAAGAAACTGTTCCATCTGCATTTTGAATTGTTGAAAGTACCGTCTGAGTGTACTGTAAATAAAATAAATATGATACTCCTGTTTGTTTTTGTTTACAAAAAAAGAAAACCAAAACACAAACGTCTACAATTAAAAAATAAAAACAGAATGCAAAAATATCACACAGGAATACAAAACAAAAGTAGGACTAAAATAATAAGGAACGAAAGAATTGACTTAATACACAAATATGCAATTTTTAACTGACTTCTCAACTTGAATTAGATTTTTTTATAGTTTGGCGTGGTTATTCAGTTCCGACTAAAGTCTTTCAGTAGTTGATTTAAAATACATTGCAAAATATTCCTGACAATTTTATTTCAGTGTCGAAAAAATTTAAATTCGACAAATCTGATGCCACAAAATGTAATCTGACAAAAAGGCATATCAAAAAAATAGCCAGTCAGTTACACTAAAGACCTAAGGTTTAAAGAAATTGAAAACAAAAAAAAAGAAAATAATATTAATTACAAAAAGATGTTTCTCTGAATAGATGGCTAGGAGCCGTTTGCTGATAGAAATCAAAATCAGTGCTCAACCTGAATTTTTTCACAGCTATCAAATAAAATTCAGGGCAGGAAGGAAAAAGGAGTAATTTTTCGGCAACACAAATAGAAAAGCGAAAAATAAAATTAAATTAGTACCAACTAAACTATAAAACAAGAATAAATTAATATTATATGTAAAAAAAAAAAATACACACAAAAATATGATTTTGAGAAAAATAAAACAAAAGAAAAAAAACAACATCATATATCCAATAACGTTAGTACGAACATCACAGTCACTCAATGTCATCGGGTCGAGGCAAACCTGCGTGCCTCCTATTGTAGTCTGGTGTGTAGATGATGAATTTGAGTTCCCTGTATTTGTGTGAATTTCAATTTTTGTTGCTCCTTGATTCGATTGGTTGTTGTTATTATTAGATTGAACCACTGTTTGTGTATTTTGTATAATGGTTCCATTATTATTAATTTTTAAGACTCCAATTTGCTGCAAATGATTTAATCCCCGTTAAAGTCAAACATTTATTTTAAAAAATACAGATTTTTTACTAACTACATAATATTATTAAATAAATATTTTATTTATTTTAAAGGGCACATTTTTTAAATAAATATACAGTCCATCGAATTCATATTCGTACAGTAGGTTCGAAATGTTTTATACACCCTGTTTAACCAAAACTGCATTTTGTTGCAATTAATTTGAAGCACGAATTATTCTCAACCATTAACTTCATTAAGTTGAATCATTCAAAATCGGAAAAATAATTTTTCACCAACAATATGAAAATAATTTTCTATACAATCAGATCAAATTCATATTCGTACAGTTTTTTTTATTCGCAAAATTAATAACAAGTATCCGTTAAAAATAATGCCAAATACATTTTCTATCATTTAAACATCAGCATATTTTAGTATTGTTTTTGAATTAAAAAAATGGAAAGAAAACAATGTGAAATGTCGATTGAGCGCAGAAAAATTATTGTTAAGAATTATAACGATGCTAAGTCATGAAAAGAAATATCGGACCTGGTTGGTAGACCAAGGTAACCGTACAATCAGTCGCAAAAAGCATTCAAAATAAGCCGAGAAACGCCACACTCGAAATTTTCAACACTCATGATAAGCGTGTTATTATGCGTGGTATAACCAAAAATCCCCAAAGTAGTGCACCAAAACTGACTGAAAGGTTGCGCCAGGAACCAAAGAAGGAATTTTCAACAGAAATTCTGAGGAACGGTGGAGTGGCCTGAAAAAAAAAACCCTTCGTTAGTGCTGTACACAGAGTTAAACGAATCAACTTTGCAAAAGGGCATCAATCTAAGGATTTTGAATTCTGGAAAAAAGTAATTTTTGCAGATGAATCAAAATTTAATATCTTTAGTTCAGATGGACGGCAAATGGTATGGCGGAAACCAAATACCGAGCTTCTTCCAGAAAATACTGTAGAATCAGTGAAGCATGGTGGTGGATCGGCGATGGTATGGGGTTGTTTTTCTACAGCTGTGATAGGAAATCTGCATATTATTGATGGAATAATGGACCACGAGAACTACATTGAGATTCGTAAACTATTGAGAGAAAGTGCACAAAAATTGGATCCACACAACCAATTCACTTTTTACCAGGACAATGACCCAAAGCATAAAGCTTATAATACCCGGATGTGCCTGCTTTATAATTGAACAATATTTCTGCCGAAACACCAAAAAAGCTTGTCCAATCCTTACCAAATAGGCTTGAGAATGTGATACAAAATTAGGGATATGCCAGAAAATACTTCCCAAAATGTTTTCAAGTTTTTGTTTTTTGGTACCAATAAAAGTTAGATGTACGAAAATTAATTTGTTTCTGTTAATTAAACTTTGAGTTTTTGTGATTAAATGTTCTGTTTTTATTGAAGGATTTTTTTGTGTGTTTATTAATTAGTGATAACCAGATCCTTGGTTTTATAACCAAATAGCACTCAAAGTTTACGTGCTTCGTCAATAAACTTCAAGAATGTTACTATTTTTTTACTGTACGAATATGAGTTTGATTGACTGTAAAAGGATTTATTTTTGATTATGGGCCGATTTGAAAATCTTAAACGTCTTTCAAACATAACATAGAATGTTATAATTGGCCAGTTTATGTCTCTTAGATCTCAGAGATTTTCGTGTTTTCAAAAATATTAACAACATTTTTCATACAAATTTGTCACTTTTGCTGTCACAGGTCTGAGAACAAAATTCACAAAGGATGAAAAATAATGCAAAGCTAATTTTATTACTAGGTGAAAATCAATGAGTGAATTGTATTTATATTTCATTCTCTTGCTCTTTTAATCCGTCTGATGAAATTCTCAGAAATTTCAGAAATATAAACTGGACAAAATTTAAAATTGTATACAAAAATTTCAAACGTGTGTTTGAGCAAACATAGTTTCGCCACACACTACACAAACATGTTTGAGAGATATTAGTTGCGTGACGTTTTTCATCGAGTGATTTACAATATGCAGCTTTGATTATTGCCTTGGCTATTAAAAAAAAAAAAAAAACAGAAACAACAAAAAAAAAAAGAATTTGGTGAAAAGAGTGGTACAAAAAAAGATCTTGTTCAGTCCAAAATATTTGTTTCTCTTGTTTATTCATGTTAACTCTATGAAAATTGGCATCGGTTTTCAATACACACCACACAAACATGTTTGTGCAGGCACGGAAAATTCAAATTTTTTTGATTTTGTTCAAACCGCTTGCGCAAACACGCATCATCGCTACACACTACTCAAACAGTTTGCACAAACATTTTTACAACAACAAAATATATTCGTTTGTTCAAACAGTTTGTGTAGTGTATGGGCCCTATTAGTTATTTAGTGCGCAATTTTATTTGAAGTTTTGTGTAAAATGGTTCCTTGTCATATTGAAAAAGTAATAAGGACTTTTTCTTTACAATACAAAACACAACTTATAATGGACTTGTAACTTTCGTAATTAGTTTAATTAGTAGATGATAATGTTGTTGGTACTTTTGCAAGTAAAAGACAGCCAAGTAAGGATTCAAGTTTTAAATTAATGCCAGTTTAGTCTTATTTTTAATTCAATGCTTACATTTTTTTAAATAAACGGCTATCAGCTCCACGTAGGAGTCAATTTAATTAAAAATTAAGCCAATTTTTATTGGTAATTACAAATATTTCTTTGCGTTAGCAACCATATGGCTTTCACAATTATTAATTGGTTCTTAAAATGTTTAAATTTCATATTTATCAACTATCAACTGATAATTGTCACACGTCATAATTGTAACTGCATAAAGGGTAAACATTTATGAATTATTTTAATAATAGGAAAATATTATTGAATATTTTCTAATTAGTTTATTGTGAATTCGAATTTATGGAAATTAATTTTGCTCTTTAAAAATGTTTCTTAATTGAGAAAAAAAATAAATTATCTCAAAAATTAAACTCACATTGTTATTATTTGATGTCACTGTGGTTACAGTTGAAGTTCCTTGATCACTCGTATGATGTCTCACAATCTGCGTTACTTTATCATCCTCATCGGCAAATGTTGGTAAAAGATCTTCCCGTCCATGATATTTGTAACAATTAATGACAATTTTGCGTAAAGCATGTGTCCAACTTATCTAATAGATACATAAAATAAAATCAACAAATAAGAACGTTTCTTTCTATTAGCTATAGAAAATTTGAAGTTATTTTTTACCTTTTGTTTTTCCTCTTCAGTTCGTGCATCCATTCTAACATTTGCCCATGGCAACTCTTTTGGCCACCAAGGTGGACGTGTCGATTCTCTTCCCCAACCGGGTTTGCCCCTTCCAGTGGAATACTTTAGCATTAGAGGAATAAATGCTCTAAGTTGTGCCTGAGTCATTTTTTCAACCGGGGTCGGTATACCGTCGATAATAAGAGGTGGAAGCTCAAAAAGTGTAGGATCTTCTGTGGGTGGTGGAGGAGCCTGTTGTGCAAGTGCTGTTTCTAATTCTTCCATTACAATATTTTTCAAATTCCTAACAACATCTTCAAGCGGTTTGGCACCAAATACTTTGTAGCTAGTATTTGGTTTGCCTGGTGTTGCTACAAGTACCACAGCTTGTTTTCCAACACGACCGGTAAACTCATAAATAATACCACGCAATTTACGTAATAAACGATTCTGTTGGCGTTTTCTAACTGACGGATTTGTTTCAAACGAATGTGGGCGTTTTCGTTTTTTCGATGATGCTATTGCGGCGGCAGCAGCTACTCCCACCGGTCCAGCGGCGGCTAATTGTGTTGCTACCTCATCTTGTATGCTCATATGCACCATGTCGGAATCATCGTAAACGCTTACACCGTCGCTGCTTATTACATCATCGTCGTCATCATCCGATGCAATACTTAACTGTTCGTCGTCGATCATTTCAATTTTGTACGTTGTATTATTCATTGTTGAGGAGGAATGGGTCGTGGTGCCCGTAGAGACGGTGGTGACATTCATTTTTATTATTTTCTTATATAGTTTATTCTTAAATTCTAAATATTATAATTGTAATAACAGTGTGGAAATCCACTTATTCTTTGGTATATATATATATATATTGCCTCGAGTGAGTTTTTTGGTCTTATATTGCGTAATTTTGAATTGTGTGGAGTTAGGTATGTTATATTACTTCAGCAGTCTGTAAAATTAAAAGTTAATAATTTATAAAAAGATATTGAAGGTTTTATTAGCACTATTGAGTAATGATTATGTTTTGTAATCGATTTAAATTTTACAACTAGTAACAACGTAATAATTTGGGAACATCATTTTTTACACTAGAAAAATAAAAAAGAATATTCAAATAGGACAATATTCAACCATATCGATTTTCAAAAATTCATAATATGAAATATGTCTGTCCTGCTAGGTGCCTACACATATTTTAAGGATAATTGATTTTACCTTCTCGAGAAACTTTTATTTAAAACACAATTTTATGCCCGTACTATTGGATATTAAAAAGAAACTGTAAAGAGCACATGGAATAATTCCAACCTATGACCTATTTTTGTGGGTAATAGTCTTAATGAATATTGTTTATTTATAATTCGTTAAATACTAACGTTAACAATTCTTAATATATACTTAAAATCTAAAAACTTAAACTAGACTGTTGAAAAATAAAAATTTGCAATTTATACTTTTTATATTATCATTTGGCGAATTAATACAAGAGTAAAATTTATTATAAATGTCAATTAATTGATTTAAGGGGCTATGTACACCATAGTTTGATCTGTTAAAATTAGTATTCAATGGTTTCTGGAGTCTTATACTTGAACGACTAAAACTAAAGTTTAAACTACCAAGAACTGATGGTGATGAAATTTGTCCGTTTATTATTCCAAAAATAAAACAAAACTGCAAGTACTTCCTATGATTTGTCAAAGAAGGAAGATTTATGAGAGAAAGTCTTTGTGAATAAGGCGGTAATGTATGAATATCATGAAACCACGGAAGGGATCGTAGGCAAAAACTAACTTCTTTGGTCAAATCAGTTAATTATTATTATCAAAAGCTACAGGTCAGCTTTTAATCATACATAATTTTGTCACGTTCACAAAACTGTTTTTTTTTTAAATAGATCGAGTTCAAGGACGCAGCCCCAAGGCGCTTTCTGATATTGCTTCTAAAAAGTTTTTCATTTATAGAATTAGAATTACTATCCTCAATTATTGTATTTCAGCGCGATTTATATTAGTCAGAGCAAGAATGCATAATAAAAGTTAGATTTGAGCAAAAATCATTATCGTGAAATAATTATTTACAACTTTCCATGTTGAATATCAAGGCAAGAATACATAGACCAGCTTCAATCTACATTTAGTTTTACCCTAAAATTCGAAGTTCTTCAAAATTTAGTTTTGTACTAGAACTGAACAAAATCTGGCTTATATTAGTATGACGCACGACCCCATCTGCGGCACTGGATACCCTACTCTACCTTGATATACTTAGCAAAGAATTATCTGCAAGCTCTGCTATTCGCCTTAAAGCTTAATCGCTTAAAAAAAGTCTTGTTCTGACTTAAAGAAAGTGATATCAACATCTGATATCTGTATTTTATCAGAAAGTCAAATCTCTGGACTCTGTCTTTACAAACACTATAAAAGTCCATAACTGTCGATCATTTTTAAGGGAGATGGCACAGAACACAGATAGTAAACTATTGCTAATGCAAGACGCTATGAAGAAGGTTAACATCAGGTGGAACAACATCACTACGTGTCAGGTCACAAAAAACATCTGGCCTACACTAGATTTAAAGCGATCAAGGTGCGATCTGTGTCATAACCGGGCACTGTCTAATAGGAAAGCGTGCCACGCGGCATTATTGTTTCATTTTTTTTTTTAAATATTTTTAGAACAATTGGTTGATCGGTTTGCTTGTTTTTAAAATTTAAAAGCTGTAGAATCCTTAATACATTTATTAAATAAATGCGATAATAAAAGAACGAGTAACTATCGATCGATGGGTATTAATGTATTGCAGAGTTGTTGTAAATTAATATTTTTACTATTTTTATATTGCTTATAACAGTGTTTTTTCAATAACATACAATTTCAATTTTTGTTGATTTCATATACATAAGTAGTCGTGTCATAAATTCTGTTACAAAACTTCAAGACCTTGTGCTAAAAACATTCATTTGATATAAAATGGTCCCTTATTTTACTAGTAAGCAAATAATAAATATATATTTGGGATCAGTTTCGCTAATTTTACTATGGAGTGAGGCGGTTAAGAAAATAGAATCGAAATAATTGCCTAACATGGATAAGGAATGAGTTTCGGGCAAAATTTTCTCGTTTCGGGAATCGGGTCTTCCTCCAGTTTCCCATATCTTCAAGATAAGATGACCACATTTGCGTGCTTATGAAAGCAGTACCAGAAGGAATGCCACTAAAACCATGTGGCATGACAAAAATTCTTGTTTTCGAATAAAAAGATTATTAACGTTAAAGAAGTTTAAAACAAAGAAAACGATACAATTTATGCAAAATCTTCGTGTTACTGAAACTATCGTTCTAATTGTCAAACCATTTTGTAATGGTTTGATTGAAAGTCTCACTCCAAAGTGTCACAAAACGCAAGTTTTGGGAGCAAATGTGAAAACGGTTGATAAGTTGTACTATAGAGAAGTGGTAGAGGGTTTGGTAAATTCTTTAATAAATACCCTTTTCAATGGAGGTAGATGAATTCTTCTACAAGATTCTGGTGAGACAAACAAGCTTAAGATTGATTCATCGGGATCCATAATTTAATACTTAAGATTTTATTTTTGCGGTCAGAATTGGAGATCTTACGGGAATTTTTAAATTCCTAAAATGTTAACGGAAGCAGTGTCAAAAATATCAATAGATACAGCGCGTGCTACTATAGTTCGATGGCCACAACGTTTAAGGCCTGGCATTAAAGTTGAGGTCGGTTATTTTGAGTAAAACTATTTTTTTTTATCAAACTAATATTATGAACGAATTAAAGAAACAACAATTATTAGAAAATATTATATATTTGTTGTTGATTTTTTGCACTTCCCTAAAATTAACTTTCGAAATATCAATTTGAATTCGGAGTTTTAGTTTACGAAATTTGTTCAATATAATACAAAAATAATGACCCAGCAAATCGAAATTATTTTTCTTTTAATAATTTTATTAAATTAGCTGCGCAATACTTGCTTAAAGTCGCAGCGTAATAAACCAAAGCTAATATATTCACCTTTATGCACCTTGTAACACATCTCACATAAGATTTTCGAATTTGATGATATTAACATATTTTGTCAAATACTTCATATTGCTAGAATTTTGTTAAATAACTTTTATCTATAAAATTCCATTTTATATTAATTTTCACGATTTATTTACCATTATTCAATTTGTTAGAACTTGTTTCACGCTTGCGCAGACATATGATATACCTTTCTTTTGAGCCAAAGGCTTTGTTTTTTCTCATAAATAATCTTTATAGTATTTTAATATATTTAAAAAAATGTATTAACGTTAATTTAGACAAATATTTAATAATTCAATTAAAACAAAAAATTGATTTTAAACCAGAAATATCGAAAAAAAAACTTTTCTCAAAAAATAAATAACACACCGTCGCGCAGACGCACTGAAACCTACTACATGACTTTGCTAGAATCAATATTTCAACCCCATTGACGAAAAAAAGCAATCCAATTACAAACATACATGACGTTGGGGTGGTTGTTATCATCCCTCTTCAAGCGGTTACGCATGTACAATGCACTTCACCCTCTATAACTACCTACTTATTCATCCGGTTTTTTGGTTTTTTCAACGGATGTCGAAAACAACCCTAAAAACCAATGCACATTGTAAAAATGTGACAACAAATGAAGCCAAGGAAGGTGGAAATTTACATTGAAAAATCAATGAGGGGGAAGTTATGAGGTCATTTACACTTTCGACTCTAATATTCCGCAACCAACTCTGATTATGTCGTTCAAAGAGAAAGTTATTAAAGTGTAGAAAATAATTTTTATTGTTGTAAAAAGTAACCTAAAAAGATATTTAACATACCTACAAGAAATGTTTTTTTATGAAAGATCTGATATTGTGATTATGTTTGGAAATACGAGTTAAATAGCTGAATAGCGCAAAACTGATTCCGCAAGGCATTTTTTCTAATCTGCCACTTCGCTTTTAGTTTTGATAGCTTTAATTCAAATCCGACTTCAAAATTGCTCTTTTACGTAAGGTTATGAGATATTTATACCTTTCTTTTAAAATTAAAGAAACACATAAACTAGTCTTTGAGGCTATCTAATTCAGGAAGTAGCTTTTTTCGATTAAATTCGTGATGGTTGTCCAAATCTGTAATCCTTTATATATGTATAGTGTTTTTCTCGTAACGAATCCGTTGTCAACACAATTCTATCATATCGAGTGTTTATGATATTAAAAATTTTAAAATAATGTTGAAACTCGGACATACAAATTCACTATAAAGCGTGTTTTTCAAAACTATGAATAAATAAATAAATAGTTGGCGCTCCATTCCGTCCAGAACTAGGGTCTAGTGACTTAAAACTCTCAACTATTCCTGTGTGCGAGTAATGTTGTCAGCAATGGATGGGACTTAGAGTTTTAAGCCGAATCCGAACGGCTAATTTGAGAAAGCACTTTTCATGACAAGAGGATTTGTCGATTCCTCCATTCCCAACGGCGAAGTTTCATACCGCCAAATGCTTATATGGGTGCCTCGGCAACCCGTGAATATATAGCAAACATTCATTAAATGCTACATTTCTTTATAGCTTGAATTTAGAATTTTTAAAAGAGCATACAATATAATCATTTTAAAACTCTTCATAATGCCAAAGTATTCAACTTTTTTAAAATAAAGCCATTTAAATTAAGACAGGATACATCACAAACTGATATTTCGCTTCTCAAAAACACCATTCTAAACGTTTCAACGGGTTCAACCTTTATTTAACTCAGCCTCAGGGAATATTGTCGTCAACAAATTCTTGAATTGAATTCAACCCAAAGTAGGAATCAAAAAGAAAAAATTTACATGTCTCGACTTATAATTTCTCCATCAAATAAAACAATGAATAACGAGAATGTAATGCATAAGTTATTATTTAAAACTTGCAGGTACAGCAGTTGTTCATTCTCCCGCTACCACCTTTGTATATGAAAACTTTTCATATACAAAGCTACCACTGCACCATTCCAGCAAAATAATTTAATACTCAAACCCAATCAAGAAGTCATAAGATTAACAAACAGATGGCGCTTTAGAAACATTGTAGCTATTTACTATTAATATTACCCCCTCTTGTTTAATGGTAAAAAATTAGACCCATGGTAATGGGAATTCGTGTACAAATATAAATTTATCTAAACTGCGTTTAGATAGTATTTATAGATAGGTACCTATGTAAAAATATTAAACATCAACAAAATTCAAAAATAGCTTAAATTCAAGCGAACAAAAATTAATTTTAATTACGAGCAATAGACTCTTGCAAGCATTCAAGGCAAGCTACATGCATCGCTGCCGACGAAATTATTCCTTACTTTATGCCCCAATCCTCAAACAAAAAACTAAAACTATAAATAAATGCAAGTTTTGATAACAATCCAGAATTTTATACATAGGTACATAGATTAAATGAAGTAAGTTTCCAACCATCAGTTAACAGGAATCAAATGCCCATTCGACGATTGGACAATTGGACGATGTATTGAGTACTCCTCCAATTGGAAGCAGCAATTTTTTCATGATGAAAGCAATTAAATGCAATTGGGATTGGGAGCTCGAGTTGTTATCTAATAATGGAAAATACATTGGTCACATCTGAAAAGGTTTTGAGAGGATGGATTTGGACGGAAAAGCATTAACTGATTGGATGGAAATTGCAATTAGTATTTAGCGTTGGTTTGGTTTGAAACTTATTTTACACAGAACAAAAATAATTATTTTTTTTTGAGAGCAAGCCCAGTTGGGATTTTCTGTCACGACTGCGTACGCACCTGCGTGTGATTTTTGATGAATTTCACTGAATAACACTTCTAACAACAACATAACACATTTCTATTTAGTTATTTGACGATTATTAACCGCGGTTTTGGGGAAATTCGACATTTTAAAGATTTTCTTTAAGCACGACTTCAAATACGCCACACTTGCCTTCGGGATAAAATGCATTGGAACATTGTACTAGTGTTCATCCAACACGCACACATCTAGTGTAGGTGATTGTAAACAACCTATCTGTATACACTACACACACTTGCAATTTGAGTTAGTGTGATGTAAAATGTTTGATGAAGTTGAGAATTTTTCAAAGATGGACGGCATTTGTGGATTTTTATACGCTTCTTTTATATATGGGGTGAAAATTTCACCCCCTAAATGTGGATCGATAATTGAAAGGTTTGACATTCTCGCCACAGTCTAGTACAATTTGATCAAATATACAAAATGGTGTGGGATGTGTTGGTAGAATATGTTTGTTAAGTGTGGTTATTCTGAACGGGTCCCAATAAGGTAAGTTAACACGATAATGAAAACATAGGTTACAATTTGTGGACAGTTTGTTTTTATTTTTTTTTTGTGTTTAAAAGGCTCTTCGAAAAGAAAATTAAATTTTTAAATTGTAATTGTAATATTAATTGTTATTGGAATAAAAAAGCATAATGGGAATGTAAAAAACGTGGATACTTCATTTTCAAATTAACGTGGACCAAGACAAGCGAATAAAGTGACATAAATTAAAAGAGCCAAAAAGTTTTGTAACCCTGAATTGGTGAATTTCAACTAGGAAACATATCACAAGCTTATACTTGCGTTACTACTCACCCAGTTGATATTAAAAGTACATATATATTAACTTTTAACACATGCGGTCTAATGATAAACTTTGTTTTAGCTAAACAAAAAGCCCAATTTGTGTATTGAAACACTTTAAATTACTTTTTATATATACCTTCGTTCTTATTTATAATTATATTATTATTATTTATTATAATTGTAATAATTATTTATGTAATTAATATTATATATTATAATGTTTGTTCTCGACTGTTCTTTTCATTGATATTAGGTTTATATTTTAACTAAAATTAGGTGGCGCAACAGTCCGTAGAGAACCAGGGCCTAGTGACTTACAACTCTCAACAATTCCTGAGTGCGAGTAATTGCAGGGATGGAGGGGACCTACAGTTTATATGCCAAATCCGAACGGCTAATTTGAGAAAGCACTTTTTCATGACAAGAATTACTCTTGGAGAATTTGTCAATTCCTCGCAAGAGGCAGTACCCGTGAAAAAAAACTTTAGGTGGTACAGGCAGGGATTGAACCCAAGACCTCTCGCATGACAGTCCAACACACTTACCATCATGCCACAGTTATATTTTAACTGTTTAATGAAATTTATAAAATGTACTCTCTCTAAACGTATTTATTTAATTCATATAATTTGCATTTTCGGCAGACGGCTTATAAGCCATGCATGTAAATCTTTTAAACTAATTCTGTTAAATATATTATATATGGAATAAAAAAAAATATTAAAAGTAATAAACCTTTTCAAAGCAGCAAAGAAGGCAGACAATTTTAGCTAGCAACTTTCAACAACTTAAGTCTGGTCCCCACTGGGCCACTTAAATACCGGCAACTTTATGTTACTTGGAATTAATAGAAGCAGCATATTAAAATTGATAATGTGAGCAATGTGTACGTGGAATATTTAAAGGTGGGCATTGGGCATACACGACCGAATGGATGGCTCCGGTCCAGATATGTTTTCTGCCGAGCCAATTTTTTTTTATTTTTTTTTATTTTATTTTAAAAGGCATTTTCAACAATTTAAAATATAAAATACCTCCAAATCAGTCAAATTGAACCAATGGACATCAGCATAAAGTTTCCAGCAACTTAGTTGACTAGTGTTTGCACTAAAAATTTACTTGAACAGGGAAAAACTGCTTAGATCATTGGCATATACTAGTTATGGACCCCCTTAAATGTGATCCCATTCATTTAGTTGTCTTGTAGGTTTTATATAATTATATACAAAATATAATTCTCAAACGCCATCTGTTGTTTCTTTTTTTTCAAAACGCTTTTCTCCTCAAAGAAACTAAGGACATCTATTACTATAGAATTTAGTAATATAAACAAAATACAAAAATTATGTTCAAAAGTGTCTCCCTATTTCCGCAAGTTGGCTGCTAGCAGACCATATCTAGTATGTCAATGGTTAAGATGAGGTTATTAACCTCATCAAAAAGTAAGCGTTCCCAAGGACTTTATATCGGGTGATTTTTTTGAGGTTAGGATCTTCATGCATTAGTATTTGACAGATCACGCGGGATTTCAGACATGGTGTCAAAGAGAAAGATGCTCAGTATGCTTTGACATTTCATCATGAATAGACTTACTAACGAGCAACGCTTGCAAATCATTGAATTTTATTACCAAAATCAGTGTTCGGTTCGAAATGTGTTTCGCGCTGTACTGTAGTCCGTAGAGAACTAGGGCCTAGTGACTTACAACTCTCAACCATTCCTGTGTGCGAGTAATTGCAGGGATGGAGGGGAACTACAGTTTATATGCCAAATCCGAACGGCTAATTTGAGAGAGCACTTTTTCATGACAGGAATTACTCTTGGAGAATTTGTCAATTCCTCGCAAGAGGCAGTACCCGTGAAAAAAAAAACTTTAGGTGGAACAGGCAGAGAATGAACCCAAGACCTCTCGCATGACAGTCCAACGCACTAAAGCACTATTCACATGAGCACGACCAATGACCAACGAATGAAGGAATATTCGTCGATTTTGACATTTCTTTCACATGAGAGTTTTTAATTCGTCGCCACAGCCGAACACCATTCACCACCGAAACCAAAACAGGAATGATTTTTTTAGGTTAAGTACGCGCGATTATTTTATTCGTTGCGAGTGTAGATAATGTGGAACGCGAATTTTTTTCGCGTCGAATAAATTTGTTTTTTTTTTTTTTAAATTTATATATGATATTGAAAAGTAAAAGTATGCTCATAAATCAAATAGAAACTATATTGCTATCGTTTTGATAAGAATTTGTGTGGAAATATGTCTTCAAACGTATATAAACTCACATTTTGTAATTCATTCGTCGTTCGTTGGTCGCGCTCATGTGAATACTGCTTAACCGTCATGCCACGGGTACTACATTGCAGAGACAATGTGAGCAAACTATTATTTTTCAGTTTTGTTCAAATAGTGAACGCATTCTGATTGATAGATCACATGTTTTCCTTTCTCCTTCTGATAAAGGCACCAAAAGAATGCTGTTTCCTTCCTTCATAAAACACATTGGAATGCACAGTTACCATTTTTATCTATATTATATATATATATATATATTAGTGTGGTTTTGCCGTAGACTGGAACTGGACTACAGTGAAATTTAATTTGCATTGCTTTATTGCACTTACTTCAGCAGTTTAGTTTACCTTGAGCACCAAAGTACAAAAGCTTTCAGGGTAGCGCAGCATTCAGCAATAGCAATCACAACTCAAAAGTTTAAAATTGAAAAGAAGTGTGTTTTCCGAAGCGAACATATAACTTGTTATTGCTACTCCAACTCTAACGATCTGAAAAAAATATTTTGTAAAATGCCCCCTAAGAAGAAAACCAATGGATTCATGGTATTTACCTTTGAATGGAAAGAAAAGTACGGCAGGCACATGAGCCTTGCCCAAGCAACAACGGAAGCAGGCAAAATCTGGGCGGTAAATGTCTTGATCTTTTGTTTATTTCCAAGAATTTTGGTAAGTTTTCTCTTTTTAGAATATGAATCCACAAGAACGTGGTCCATACAACGAAAAGTCGAAAAACGATAGGATATCTGCAAAGAACGCAAATGATAAACTGACCTGCACTGGAGTTCCGATTCAGCAAATTGAGAAGGCTAAGCTAGAGGAGGAACAAAGCGTACGGTCAATGAAAAAGAACATCGATAAGATTGTTCGCGAAAGTTTAAAGAGAAATGGTACGTTGTTAGGACTTGTTTGAGAATTGCTATTTTGATTTTGCATCTTTCAAGTATTACTAAATGTCATGGAATAGTTTTAATATCAACCCTACGTGCCTTTACTTATTGAATTCCACAGAATTCCACAAGCGTGCAATGCTTTCTGTTATTCATTGAACGGTGCTGAGCTAGCTTATTTTTCAAACGCTTTTCACATCCATCAAGTCCAGGAAAGTCGAATTTAGACAACTACTTGTTTCTATTTTCCGGACACTGTCTGACAGATGATAAACATTATGAACAGGACTTAACAAGCACCTTAACATATTTGGTTTAATTTCTTGTTTGCACAACAGTAACAATCCTAAAAGATAATTCAGTAATCTGAAAAATATTAGAATTGAAAATTTTATATTTTAGGTGAACCGTATTGTTCATTCTCCATTATTTGTCGAATTTTTTAAGGTCGAGAAAGGGTTTTTCGGTTCTGTAAGCGATTCTTCTTTAGATGTTCCTCAGGTTACCTTGGGCTAACGCTTTCTAGAACTCTTAGAACTTCGAATAAAAAGTTAATTTTTGATTTCCGTAATGAAATGAAAGTAGACCAATGAAAATGTTAGGGTAGTGCTCCTACAAACAATTGGAAACATTTCTGAGTTTTTTAATGGGATTCTGATTAATATTTCCTTTATAATAGACTAAGAGCCGGCAGCAAATTTTGGGAGTGATATCCAAAATTTCTTGATGTGAATGTATAGATGATATACACACCATTATATCAAATTCAACTGTCTGGCAGGTTTTTTACAGCCATGCTCAGGGTAAGCATTAGTAAATTGTCATTTTTCGGATCTTAAAGTCGAAATACATAAATTTGCTTCTGAAAAATGTAAAGGATTTTTCAATAAGGTCGTGTAGATGTTGAAATGGAACCACATGTCGTGTAGGTCTATATGGTTCAATTTGGGCCATGAGAAATTAGTTGTCATCGTTATGTAGCGCTCGCTGTTGACGGTCACTAACGTCGTTTCCAAGAAAATACGGACCAATTACGCCGCCGGTCCACAATCCACACCAAACGGTAACTTTTTGAGTATGCATTATCACCTGGTGAACCTCGCGTGTGTTGGTCCCATATACGGCAATTTTGCTTGTGAACACAGGGGTGGAATCGCGTAAGGTGATTGTTGATTGTTGACCATCAAAATGGATTATTTTGCTCCACGTAAGATGATTATCAAATTGACTATCACTTTTTTGCTATGGTTTGTTAGTGACAGCTATTTAGGTGTCACTTTCATATATTTTGATTGATTTTTGTGAGAAAGATAATTTGTGTAAACTTCAGCTCCACTATAAATTTAAAATTTAGTGAAAAAGTGAAAAGATATCAAAGTTAAAATAAAAATAAGTGAACAGCAATGTATACTTCAATGCAAATTTTCTATCAGAACGAGAAATGACTACAAAAAAGTTCAATTGCTGAGAACCAACTTAAGGAATAAAGCAAATATTTTGGAACTTCCTAACCCAATGTAACTATGAAACTTTCTATGAATATTTATAAATAAGTTATTTACAACATAATGTATGTACGTATAAATTATTTATTTCAGATTCTTGAATTGAACAAAGAAACGTTTGTGTATGTTTTGCGGTTGCTCGATTTACCATCAGGAATAAGATCAACACATATTCCACCTATCCTTCAACTGGCTGCAACTTTAAATCTTCATGGAGGTGGTGGTTATCAACGACAAGTTGGGGCTGATTGAGCTGAACCGATGCATGGGCCAAAGTATTGTAGCTGAAATAAGCGCTGCAGTTATTAAGAAAATGCAGTCGGTTCTATGTCCACTTTTAATATAGAAGAATATATTTTTGAAAAATATAACAAACATTCTTATTAATATATAAATATTATTAAGTATAGTTATGTTATAGGTATACTTACATTTTCAAAGAAAGAAAACTTTGCAAATTGAAAATTCAACAATAAACACAACAGCTGATCGAAATGACATGTATGCCTGTTACAATTTGTACTAAGTTTCCCAAACTTGGGTAAGTGCTGCCAGCAAAAAGTAAAGTTTTATCGATCACTTTACACAGAACAAAGAAAAGGTGATGATCAAAATTGACTATCAAAACAGTGACAATCAACTATCGCCTTACGCGATACCACCCCAGCCATTCATCCAAAAATGCGCCTCGTCACTAAAAATGATTTTTCGGCCAAAATTAAGGCCCTCTTCCAAACGATTCGAAGGCCAGTCAGCGAAAAAACGGCGTTGTCTATGGTCATGAACTTTGAGCTCATGGGTCAGTTGGATCTTGTACGGGTGTAGGCCCAAGTTTGCAAAGTTGAAGTCTGTGAAAGGCCGAGTTGTTGTGCCGCGGACCGCGGCGACGTTCTCGGCCGATCTTGCGTTCCTTGAACGTACGGGTGTTGGCTGATTGTTTACTGAACCTGTCCTCTCAAACTTTGGCACCAAACGTTGAAAAGTCGACTACCGTAAAATGGGCGCAATGCGCGCAACGTTTGCGTTAACGAACACTCATTTTGATAATAAAGTTTTATCATTTGAACGTGCTGTTCAATCGTGTAACTCGCCATGACGATACGGCATACACAACTGAATGGCTGCGTTCAATCTCAGACAGATAGGGTATCCGGATACCTTTTTGTTAGTGTTTTACGTGTAAAATAACAGCTGATCAAAAACAGCTGAGATGCCAAAAAAGGAATCCAAAGGTATCCAAGAATTTCTGGGGTATGTAGGTATCTGACAGAACAGCTGATTCAACACATGGTTGAATTTCAAGAAACTTGAAAATTGATTTCAGCTTTTGTATTTGTTGGTATACAAAATGTAAGTTGAAGTTGTATTTGAGGATGTTCTGTACATAATAGACGATGAAGAAGAATTCTATCAAACTATATCTAGGTATTGTCACTTCATAATAGTCCTCGTTTCTGTTAGGATAGTTTTCTGTTAAACGTAAATCGTTTAAAACCGGAGATTTCGCAAGTAAATTATTAATCGTATAGAATTCCAATTGATCTAAGAAGAAATTTAACATAGATTACAGATTAATGTTATCTCTTATTTATTAAATTGTTACGCACCTATCAATTCATCAAAGTCCGACGAATCAGTTGAAATATCCATTAAATGTTTTATCTTACAACAATTTTGACTTCGAAGCCTAAATCTTTCACTGCTTTTTGTGAACAGCTGAAAGTTGTTTTATTTTTTGACAGCTATCCAACTCGTTCAACAAGGTATCTAAAAATCCACCTATCCAAGATACCCTATCCAACACGAGATTGAACGCAGCCAATAATAAACAAAAGATTTGACAGATGTCACCAAAACAAAATGGCCGCCACGGGGCGCCAAAATCTACCCGCTCCAATTGAAAAAAAAAAACCCTATACAATAAAAATCAAGATCCATTTTGGTGGAGTGGTGGAATCCACTTTGAAGCTAAAATGGTACGAGAAACGTTTCATCGTCGATCAAAGTGTGAAATCTTTGTATATAAAAGACATAGTACAATCATCGTGGGTTATTACGGGGCGGCACCTAGTGGCTTCGGTCAGCGACTTTAGCTATTAGAGTTGTTTGTACTTAACTTTATATATACATTTTCAGCGCCACTTTAAGGCTACTGCGAACGTAAAAAAAACTGCTCCATTGATGTTTATTTTATGTACAAAAAGATGACATTGAAAAGTTGAGGTGATGACAGTTGTGTTCAATTTTCAATGTATGTAGATAGACTTATGTACTTACTTGATTATTTAAGGTTGCGCTACAGTCCAGGCGAACGTGAGCCAAGTTAGATGAGGTCCTCTCCCACCTGCGTGCGGTCTTCCTCTACTGTACCGTCCATAGGGATTGGAGTCGAAGACCTTCCGGGCTGGAGCGTTGATATCTATTCGCTCTACATGACGCAGCCATCTTAGTTGTTGGACTTTTATTCTTTTAACCAGGTCGATGTCGCTGTACAGGCCGTACAGTTCGTCGTTGTATCTTCTTCTTCATTTTCTATCCATACAGACGGGACCAAAAATCACTCGAAGAATTTTTCTTTCGAAGCATCCTAAGACGCTCTCATCTTTATTTGACAGGGTCCAGACCTCAGCGCCATATAACTGGGATGATGAGCGTCTGATAGATGGTGGCTTTAGATGCTCGAGAGACCACTTTACCACGCTATTGCCTTTCAAGTCCAGAAAAGCGGCGATTTGTAAGAGCTATTCTGCGTTTGATTTCAGCGCTGGTTTCGTTGTATGAATTTATGTATATCGGTGCCTAGGTAGACAAAGACCTTAACTACCTCAAAGTTAGAGCTGTCCATGGTGACGTTTTGTCCAAGACGTCATCGTTCAATGTGCTTTTTTGATGACAACATATACTTGATCTTCATAGCTCTTAGGTTTGATCCCTGCCGGTGCCACCTAAGTTTTTTCATGGGTACTGCCTCTTGCGAGGAATTGACAAATCCTCCAAGAGTAATTCTTGTCATTAAAAGTGGTTTCTTAAATTAGCCGTTCGGATTCGGCTTTGAACTGTAGGTCCTCTCCATTCCTGCCAACATTACTCACACACAAGAATGGTTGAGAGTTGTAAGTCACTAAGCCCTAGTTCTCAACGGAATGGTTAGGTTAGGTTAGGTTAAAGTGGCTGTTGGTTGGGACATCCAACACACTTAGACCAAAGCATGGTCCATTGTGATACCACATGGATCAGTTAATCAGCTTAACTCGTTGAACCAATTGGAGCTTCGAATAAAGCGTAGGAGACAAGTAATGTCTGAATTTTTTAGATCGCTGGTATCGTTAAAGTAGTAGTCTCCAAGGTGGATTCTACGTCTGTGTGATAAGGCAGGGCATGTGCACAGAAGATGAGAGATTGTCTCCTCTTCTTCTTCGTCCATGCAACTCCTACAAAAATCATTTACAGGGGCTCCAAGTCGAATAGCATGCCTTCCTATTAAGCAGTGCCCAGTCAGGACACCTATAACGTAGCTAATGTGCAATCTACTCAGAGAGATTAATTGTTTTGAGCGCCTGGCGCTAAGAATAGGCCAAATTAGTTTTGTTGCGACACAGGTGGTGGTGTTATTCCACCTGAGGTTTGTTTTCTCTATGGTATCTTGCTTTAGCATAAGTTTACATGTAGCTAGAGGGATACCTATGTTAGCATTATGAGCCAGCAGAGGTAAAGTTGTTCCGCTTTTTGCAAGTTCGTCAGCTTTGCAATTTCCTGGAATGTCTCTATGGCCCGGTACCCAGAGAAGGTGAATGTTGAACTGTGTAGCCATCTCCGTAAGAGATGATCGACAATTTAGGGCTGTTAATGAGTTTGTGGAGACAGAGTCTAGGGACTTTAACGCAGCTTGGCTATCCGAGAAGATGCGTATATCATTAGTTGATATAACGTTTTCTCTAAGCCAGGATAGGACTTCTTTTATAGCCAGGATTTCAGCTTGGAACACGCTACAATGATCGGGTAGACGAAAGGAGAGACTTAAGTTTAGTCTATCTGAGTATACGCCTCCACCAACCCCATCCTCCGTTTTTGATCCGTCTGTATAGAAGTTTATAGGACCATCGTTCAAAAATGATGTATTTTCCCAAGAAGAACTGGGAGGTATAGTCACTTTGAAGCTATAGTTATTAAACTGAGGATGGGGTATGGTGTAGTCAATATTACTGTTTATAGTTCTGAACGAGTTCAAAATAGTGGTGTGGCCAATTCCATTATTGATCCACAGAGAGGAGGCCTGAAGGCCGTTTGCTTGCTGAAAATGTCCAGCGGTATTAGATGGAACAGAACATCTAGTGAAGCGGAGGGGGTGGAGCGAAGTGCTCCTCCCATACACAGGCAGGCTGTTCGTTGGACTTTGCTGAGTTTATCGCGATTTGTCGCTGTATCTAGCGCCGTCCACCATACCGCTACTCCATAAGTAAGGATCGGTCTTATGACCGAGATGTATAGCCAGTGTGTAATGCGGGGCTGTAGGCCCCATTTATTACCAATGGCCTTTTTACAGGAGAACAGGGCTACTGTGGGCTTGTTTATTCTCTCTTGAATATTAGGTTTCCAACTTAATTTCTTATCTAAAATGAGACACAAGTATTTTGCTTGTTCAGAGAATTTAAGTGGTACACCGTTTATGAGGGGAGGGTCAATGTGTGGGACTTTGTATTTCCTTGTGAAGAGGACAAGGTCGGTTTTTTGTGGGTTAACGCCTAGTCCACACCGATAAGCCCATCTGGTGAGCTTGTTTAAAGCGTTTTGTAAGAGGTCTTTTAGTATATTGGGATGTTTACCCGTTACCGCAATAGCAACATCGTCCGCATAGGCAAACACTGTATCCCTCTCTTTCTAGAGTAATTAGTAATTCATTTATTACTAAGTTCCAGAGGAGAGGGGATAGGACACCACCTTGTGGCGTACCTCTACTGACACCCCTTTGTGTAGTAAAATCGCCCAGTTTTGAATTGATAATCCTGCTTATCAGCATTTGATTAATCAATTCGCTGATCGACTTATCTACCTTCAGAGATGTCAATACACGTGCAATTGCAGATGTGTCGACATTGTTAAATGCACCTTCTATATCTAAGAAGGCAACTAAGGTGTACTCTTTATGACGGAGGGAATATTCGATTGTACGTACTATACTGTGTAGAGCCGTTTCAACTGATTTCCCTTTGTTGTAGGCGTCTTGAGCCTTTGAAAGGAGGGACTTATCAATACTTGCCCTTAAGTGGATATCGATCAAACGTTCAAAAGTTTTGAGAAGGAATGATGATAAGCTGATAGGTCTTAGGTCTTTAGGGTTAACGTGGCTGGATTTTCCGGCTTTTGGAATAAAAACAACTTTAACTTGTCTCCAAGACATCGGGATGTATGCCAATTTAAGGCATCCCTTGAAGATGTTTTCTAGGATGGGTATTAGAAAACTTGCATTTTCTTGCAGTTCGGCTGGAATTACACCATCCGGACCAGCAGATTTATATGGCTTAAAGCTATTAATAGCCCATTTGAGTTTTTCCCTAGTGACTAGACCTTGTGGGGGATGTAATATATTGTCACCATTATTAGGTGCAATGTTATTAATAATATTAGAGCTACCAGGAAAGTGAACGTCTAGTAGCAAGTTGAGCGATTCTTCGCTTGAATTGGTCCAGAGGCCAGAGGCGTTTTTCAAGCAGCTTGGCATGATTGGATTTTTGTAGAGGATTTTGCGCAGCCTGGATGCTTCGGAGCAATCTTCCACGTTGCTACAGAAGTTTCTCCAAGACGATCGTTTGGTTTTCCTCAGTTCTTTTTTATAAATCTTCAGTGATTCTTTATATGAATCCCAGTCTGACATGTCTCTAGAAGCTTTCGCTCTGTTAAAGAGTTTTCTGCATTCTTTTCGAAGTGGATCCAGCCCTGAGTTCCACCAGTGTGGCTTCTTTTTACCTCTTACTTGTATAAGAGGGCATGCAGTATCTAGAGCTTTGTTTAGGGCTAATGTTAGATTATTGACTTTGTCGTCAAGATCTTCAATGTTGGAGGGAGTATTAAAAAGTTTAAGTTTTACTAAACTATTTAACGTTCTCTCGTATTTTGGCCAATTTGTTCTTTTCAGATTTCGAAAGATGGGTTGGCAAGGTGGTTCATTTATAAAGTCAAACTGGATGTATCTATGATCAGAAAAGGAGTGATCTTTAGATACCTTCCAGTTCAAAATATTTTTATTAATGAAGTCGGAGACAAGAGTTATATCTAAAACTTCTTGTCGATTTTTAGTAATAAAGGTTGGCTCATTACCAACGTTACTTACGAGTAGGTTAGTGTTTAGAATATAGTCGAAAAGAGACTCACCTCTGTCGTTTATATCCGTGCTACCCCATACTGTATGGTGGGCGTTAGCGTCACTACCGATGATGAGGCCGATGTTGAGCCTTTGTGCTTCAGTTATCAATCTCTCCAGAGTGTCACCCGGGAGAGGGCCAAGATGGTCGTGGCCAAGATACGCCGACGCCAGCCAGAACGTTCCTCTGGCTGTTTCCAGACTTGCGGCGGTGATATCTCGATCGCTGAAATTAGGGAGTAAATATACATTTAGGCTACGTTTTACTAATATGCAAGATCTGGGTTCATCCTCACCTGATGCATACAGCACGCAGTATCTGGGAGTCCTGATTCCTCGAACAATGGATTTAACAATCCAGGGTTCTTGAATCAGGACAATATCTTCATCGCTGCTGGATAGGCGAAGAAGAAGGGAGGCCGAAGCCTTTATGGAGTGTTGGAGGTTAATCTGGAGTAACCGCAGCATTTTTGCTACTGCACTCCCGATCAGCCTCCAACACAGTAATGTCGGAGTCATCCATATCAGAAGACGATTCTAAAAGAATGTCCTCATCTCCGCTGTCGTAGACCTCGGCCTCCATTGCGGAGAAACCTTGGTCGGTGTTAGGAGCTTCCTCTGTTACTGGGGATACCTGAGATGCATCGTCCTCCAATGAAGGAAGTGTGACCGATGCACCAGGTTCCTCAGCAGCAGTTTCCGCTTGTGTGGGTGGGGAGGGGGAAGGGTTTGTGCCTCGACCCCATCTTTTTTATAGACCCTCAGCGTAATTTCATCGAACCCAAACCTAATCACACCTTTTGATTGCGCCAGAGGAGAAAGGGACTGCATTGATGATTACAATTGTAGGGTCCCTTTGGATCCTCCAATTTCGCAACCTTCCAGTTGTGAGTAGGAAGGGTTGGATTGGAGAGCCGGATTACCTTCAATACGTGGTCTGCTTCCTTGAATACGCCCGGAACCGTGATGCGAGCTCTTGGTCTGCAAGGAATATCCTCCTTTGCTACAACCTCCAGCTTAGCACCAGGCCAGACCTCTCCAAGTCGGCTGACCGCCAGCGTCAGTAGGTCGCACGACCTCTGATCATCACAGACCATCAACTTGATGTGTCCCTGATGCCAACCGCCATCTTTTGTGATGGGCGGTGGTCCCGGATTGTCAGACATGATCTCGACAAAACTGAAGGCCAGCTGTCCTTTGGCCAATGTCCAGTTCTCGCCAGAGATCGTGCCATCTACATCACTTTTGTCGATAATCGCGACTACCATTTTGTCCTTCAGAACGTCACTGAAGGACATTTTTGCCTTGCGAAGGTCAAGAGAAGTGCTGGTGTTTAGCACTTTGGGGCGTTTAGGTAGTGAAACACTACCTTCCATAGACCTTTGTCGCTTTGACGTTGAGTCTTGGCTGGTCTTCAAATTATTTTTGGTCAGGAAATTCTTGGCCCATTTTATCTTGGCGTCATGCTGAGAGTTTCCTCCAGCGCCTAGTTGTTCACCAAACGTCTGGAGAATCCTCTTAGCATTACACATGTCCCTGTAGTAGGCCTTGGAGGGTCTGAGCTTACGCCCATCTCCCCCAGGACCTTCTTTGGGATTATTTGCTTTGGAGGTAGAAGGACCTGGCACCATAGCCCTACTACCTCCGACTCGCGGTGTAGAAGAGTTGAGAGGTTTACTCTCTGTGGTAGTAGAGGAGCCGTTCTTCACAACTGCCTCACTACAGGAAGAAGGTAATATTACCTGATTATCCGATATTCCACTGGGTACAACAGGGCTGTGAGTGTCCACAGCCATGTCAGCACCAGTGGAAGAGGGATGAGCAGCAGACAACTTTGCCGTCGTACTGCTGGCCGGTACGGTCTTTTGATTTTGTTTGTTTTGTTTGTTTCATTAGAATCCCACGAGTAGCGGATAAGGGGTGGTCCATCTGTACAGAGATCCGTGTATACAGATAAGGCTAGTTAATCCGGAGGTCGCCAGGTATCCGGATACTCCGTTAGCGACTGAGCTAGTTTTTTAATTGGGCCCTCAGCCTGGCCGATCATCGGCACGGGTCGTATAACACCTTAGATCCAGCCCAATTGGGAAGTTTAAGGGAAGGATATGTTTTGGAAAAGGAGAGACGAACAGCAATTAAGCCATAAGCGTCCCAGGAAGGAAACTAGGCATTGACAGACAGTTATATACCATACAGTCAGGGGATAAGGAGACGTCAGCCAGCATAATAGCACAGAGCTAACGGTGGTGGGGGTAAAGGATTGGGAAGGGGAGGGGGCGAGCGACCTTTGGTTTCAGGACTCTTCTGGAGAAATAATTCCCGAGAATCATTGACCTTACTCAGCTTCTACAACTCGACAAGTTCGACGCTCAGGTAGAAGCAACGGAATGGTGCGACACCCATTTTTTTTTTTTTAATACTTAGTCTTGCCCTCATTGACCACTAAACCCATCTTCTCCGCTTCCGTCCGAATGCTAAAAAACGCACCACTGTCATAACGCTTTGATTTTCCGAGTAATTGGATGGACGTTTGGAAGATTGTGCCTCTAGTGTTGACGGTTGAGTTTTGCACAATTCTTTCCAGAACGATGTTGAAGAAGTCGCAGGGCAGTGCATCGCCTTGTCTAAAACCTGAAATCTTTTCCGACCTTGATAGAGCGGCGTGCATTTTCCATCGTCATTCTGCACAAACGGATAAGTTTGACACGGATGCCAAAACTAGACATTGTTCTGTAGAGCTGTTCCCTAAAGGTGCTGTCATACGCGGCTTCAAAATCGATAAAGAGATGGTGGGTATCGATTTGAAGTTCCTAGTTTTTTTTCCAAGATGCGCCGTAATGTAAATATTTGGGCAATGGTGGACTTTCCTGGTCTGCAGCCACACTGATAAGGACCTAACAGCTTGCTGACGAATGGCTTCAGACGTTAACATAGTACGGCAGAAAGGATCTTATATGTGATGTTCAGGAGACTGATTTATTTGTAGTTTGCGCAATTCAGAGGGTCTCATTTGTTGTGTATTGGGAAAACTATGGTGGCATTTCGATCATCGGGCATGCTTTCTTCGGACCATATTTTGGAGATGAGTTGGCTTTGAATAATTTGACAGCGGTGCAATCAGCTCCAGCAGCTTTGTTGGACTTAATGAAAAAAATCATAAAACATACTTTTAAATTTTGCATTTGAAAATATGGCGACTTAATGGCGTTACCGGTAAAATAACGAACCCAAGTTAACGAAAAATCGGTTTTGATGATGTTTTTCAGTAGTATTCTCAAAAACTATTTGAATTTACTTGCGAGCCTTGTCTTAAAAACTCAGCTTTTAAAAAATTGTTACTAAAAGTGTTAGTACCAGGTTGACTTGGCCGAAAATAATTAGTAATGCGCTTAGAAATATAGATTCATCAACTAAATATTAAGAACAATTACCCATGAATATAGAAGTAGTTGACATTTTTGTCGAAATGTATTTTTTTTAAAGCTTCAACCAATTGTTGCGAATATTGTACATATCTGTAACAAAACATACATTAATAAATTAAAATTTCATTTAACTGACTTTAAACATATTTTAGAACTAGCCGAACAGAAGTACTACTTTATAATGGTTAACTACTTTACAAAAACTCTTCAAGGCGGCGTATATCTACCAGCCGAAGTTTCTCTTTGTCAGTATTCTTTAAAGGATGGACTTTGTCACAAGTTTCATTCTTTTGTCAATCCAGGTTAACCTTAAAATTCTCACTTAATTTCACGATTATTTAATGCATCACAATTTTAAGCAGGTGTTAATATCTATGGCCACACTTATGAAGCTCAGCAACATTCTGATACTACACACCAATTGCCACTGCCACCGAATGCAATGGGTGAACAACAACTAGGAAAGTTATATAATTTAATTCTACACTTCATACGTCCAGATGATGACGGAGAATATCCACCCGTTTTCACTAATGCCGAAAGTATGCAGATTGTTGAATCTGCAATGAATTTTATAAAAGCCGATGCTGGAGCTAACAACGTTGACATAAAGATCTATTCAATTCAATATCTCTTTTACACACTTAAAGAGGCAAGTTGTGAAGTTGGAGAAGTTGAAAAACCTGCATCGATTTTTGTAACCGATGCATATTTCGATCGGGATATTTTTGAATACATGGTCGGGATTGCTTGTGATGTAAGTATATTTAATAATTTTGTTTAGGCCTTGAATAGGTTTTGAATAACCATTTGCAATATCTTTGCGCTTAGTTTCATGAAAAAAATGATAAAAGTAACTACTGCACTCTATCATGTGTTACTCGTTGGTGCTATATGTTCTCCGAGTATATGACGTCAGACTTAGCAATCAAGTGTATTCCTGGACGCCATCTTCCGGCAAGTACAAAAACAGAAACATCGCTACCAGCATTTAGTGACACTGAGTCATTCATCTCAATGGGCAGTGAATCAACTTATGCCACCAAAGCCCTGTCCGAACACAGGACCTATTATGACGATCAAAAGTCTACTGTTTCTAGTCGCGGTGCAAAGTTCAATAATTATGATTTCCCAGATTTGACAGGAAGGCCTCGAAAAAAGCCACACTCACAACAACTTCCCGATTACAGTTCATACATGGACAAAGATGAAGAAGACTCGGTTGTTAATCATTGGGCAGAGCGCTCACGTCGAGTTCCGCCACAGCCTGATAAATCGGAATTTAAAATTGATGTTACGGATAGTAAAAGTAGATTAACGGACCTAAATGATACAGATAATGAAAGTACATTGAGCTTCGGTAGAGGACGCATAAAGACAAGCTTTGGACGAGGTAAAACAATTTGTTCTACATAAAATTAAAACAAAATATCTTAATTTTATACTTTTTAGGCAATTCATTTTCAAAATAGATTGCCAAGTGATATTAATGACCGCATAATCAAAAAACTTCTTAAGGATCAATCCAAGTTGTGGATATTGTTTTTTTTACTATTACGTTTCCTGTATGAATATTTCTTTTTTATTTTTAAATAAAAGTTTTGTCTTGTGTGCAAGTTCCATTAAACTTCCAAACCAAAGTGTAACCATAAAAATAATGTTAGAAAAAACAAATAGGAATAAGGAACTCAAGCTGTTTATTTCACCAAAATAATGTAATTTTGCTTCTAAAGTAAAATAATATGGAAGATGTTAAAAAAAAAAAAAAAAAAACAAATACAAATAATTGTGTTTATTTTGAACTTGGTATCTTTAATCAACGGTTAGATGTGCCTTAATTTCTAGCGATACGGTTCCAATCAATTTTCAAAAAGTAAATAATACACAAATAAAACATTTTGTTATTTTTCTTAGCTGCAATTTTCTTTTAATGAACAGTTAACATTATTGTTAAAAAACAAGTAAATACAAGTACAAAAGAAATACGAACATCACTGCTGTCCTGTCACTCTTCTTTTTAATCTTTTTAGAATCAACAATGTTTTGATTAAAAGAAAACACAATTGCCTTTTTCTTATATGTAATATCGTTTTTTCGTTTATTTTGAATCAAAGAAGTGTTTTTTTATATGAATTTAATAAAAACAAAATTTATTTGACAATAAAGATGGTATGTACATATATAAAAATTAAAATAAATTAAAAGTTAAACGTAATTTTTTCTTTTAATAAGAATTACATATATTCAAATTTGCTTTAACTTAAACTAAGATACTTGAAGTTGCAGATCTGATCAAAAGAGAAAAAGACAACGGTAACGAAGGACTTATTGTTTTAAGGATTTTCCTGCTTTTCACTTCAATATGCCCGCCTTAAAAGTTGTGTTTGAAACCTTAATATGATATTATATCTATCTTTTTTGTCTACATACAATTATAACCTTTCACATTAAAATTCGATTCAACTGTATGCTATTTGACTTGAACAAAAATTTCGGTTCTATTGATTGTTTCATTAAATTTCAATCTGATAGAGAATTAAATAGTCCCACTTGTTCTATCAATTCATAGCTCAGCAACATTTCCCATTCAAAAAATATGAGGTGGTTATAGCCACTACTCTTAAATTGAAAATTGATCAACATTCTTGCAAAACTGACTCAGCTTTTATACTTTCAAAACTTTTTATACATGTTTATTTAAAAAGTATTGGAAAAAATGAAATTGATTGAAAACAAACGAACTTTTAAAACAACTATAGTTTTTTCATAGTGGGTTAAGTTTTTAACAAAACTTTCAGAGGTTTTGGTTCAATGCCCCTAATCAATCGAGATCGGCTGATCAGCTTAATCCAAAATTAACGCCTCAAACTATGAATTCCTTTATAAAACACACATTTTCTACCCTCTATCTCAGATACGGTTGAGCTTGTGAAAAAAGGATGCAGATAAACATTTTAGCGAATTGCAGGCTTGACAATTTTATTAAGATATATTAAGAAAAAGTGTCGGTTTACGACACTGACAAGAGATCTTGTGAGACTTTTTACAGAATGGTATAAAAAAATTTCCAGCTTACTATATCTCATTCCGAGATGTAACCCTTATTTCACTGGACTATTTAGGATAAACGAGTTGACATTATCATGGATTAAAGATAGCCCACTGGGAGCAAACTAGTCGTTAAAATTTTAACTTTTTCTAATCTCTAGAAGCTTGCAGAGCCAAACTAACGGGTGACCACACAAAGATGCCCATATTTCTTTTTTGTCTCGCTCCGGTGGTAACACTGCTATGGTGTCGAATGCGCGATCCAGTTGAAGTACAGGTCAGACAAATTTGTTTTCATTTGTTATCAGTCGTCATGGATAGTTATACCGATAAAGAACGAGCATTTTGCGTCGAGTTATATTTTCGCGAAAATACGTATGTAAAAGTACGACGTGCATTCCGGCGTCATTTCAAAGTTCCTTGTCATAAACGCGTGCCTTCATGGAAAACTGTCAACAGATGGGTTCAAAATTTTCGTAAATCCGACAAGGCAACCGATAAGAAGCGTCCGGGCCCGCCGAGAACGGTCCGTACGGCTGAAAACGCGGTAGCGGAGTGGGGCATTGTCGGTCCCTACTTTTTTGATGGAACGGTAAACGGAGAGCGGTTCAGAAACATCATGTTAAGCAACTTCCTCCTCCCCGAACTTCGCCGTAGACGTCGTTTGAGTCGAACAATATTCCAACAGGATGGTGCGACGTGCCATACTGCCTGCGAAACGCTCGCTCTGTTGAAAAAAGCGTTCGGTACTCGTTTACTCTCTCGATCGACAGATTTCGCTGGCCGCCTCGTTCTCCCGATATGACGGTTCCGGATTTTTTCCTCTGAGGATATTTGAAAGGCATTCAAGAAATGCGACAAGAAGAAAGACAAGAAGTTTCTGAGATTACGCCGGAAATGTTAAGAAATGTCTTCAAAATTTTGTCAAAAGATTAAACGATTGTGTAAGCCAAAACGGGCATCATTTAATGGATGTAATATTTCATAAATAATTTGTCTAATCTGTATTTTCGAATAAAATCTGTATCGTTGTTGTACGTGCTTTGGTTCTGGAGTTATTTCAAAAAGAAATATGGGCATCTTTGTGTGGTCACCCGTTAGCACAAATTTGTGTAAGTGTTGGGCCGTGTTCAGATCTATAACTTTTTATATAATTTATCACAAACGTTAACCGGAAATACTCGCATCTACAAACATTAAAATTTGGCATAAAAAGGACCCTAATTTCTTTAATACTATTTGTAGTTATAAAATTATTTATATAGAAAAAATAAGCATTGTTCTTTGCTTACAACTCAAGAAAAATTTGAACTATTTTAACAAATTAAAAAAAAAACTTTAAATAAAATAGAATTGGAATATAATTACTAACTAACTACCACAGTCGCAATATCGTTCATAATTAATCTACACATTAATATTCCATTGGTCCGGTTCAACACAGCCTTATCGCGAATTCCATCGTAATCGGAAACTTTAACGAAACTCGAAAAGAGTTATTGCCAAACTATTGCGTAATACGGTTTTTCGGAGTTTGTAAAAGTTCCCCATTACTATGGAAATCGTGATAGGCCTGACTATTTGGCTAACTAGTCATTTAATAAGCTCTCAAACAAAAAACTTTCCAACTATTTACAATTGGTACCCTTGAATAATTTTAAAAGATGCCTGTTACTTATCATTCTTGAGTTGAACCTGGTTATTGATAAAGTTCTTTTAGCAAAATTGAAATAAATATGTATGCATATATTTTCTTTAACTAAATAATAAGATGGACAAAATATGTATGTATGTTATGCTACTTTTACTTATATAAAAACAGTCAGGAATTTTTTCGAATTAATTTTAAATTTATATTGAATGTTTAATTCGCCTTGGCTAATCCACGGAAGCTGCTTGTTGTTTGTTTATCACGGTATCCATCATTAAGCTTGAGACTGTCAGTTTTAAGATGTGTCTCTTTGGAACAGGTGTTTTGTTCCTTGGTTGATTTATACCTTGAAAGAACTTCCATTGATGTTTTTTTGTATGTTTCCATCATTTTCTTGTGAACCATTTCCATAAGTTCTGGTATGTCGTCTTTGGAAAGGCCTTTCGTTGAAATTGGTGGCAAGGTAGAAATGATTATATGACCAGCATTTAGTATTTTCTTTTTGTCATTGAGGAATGTACAGTACGAACTAAACACGACAGGCATTATTGGAATTTGTTCGTCAACCGCCATATGGAAAGCTCCTTTTTTAAACAAATGTATTTCTCCAGTATTACGACGTGTACCCTCGGGGTATACCCAAAGTTTGATGTTTTGTTTTTTGATCTTACGATTAACCTCGTTTAAAGTTTCTCTTGCTTTCTCTGAACGAACACGATCGATGAAAATAAGTCCAGCAAGCCAAGCAGCTAAACCAAAAGGCCACGCATAAAACAGTTCTCGTTTTGCAACCACAGTGCACTTATTCATCACTGGCCAAATATCAAACATCCCTTTATACAAGAATTAATGTTAATATCAATTTGAAGTTAAAGTGAGCAAGACATTTTACCTAAGACGTCCAAAGAACTTTGATGGTTAGCCACAATGATGCATGCCTGATCCTTTTCTAAAATCTCCTTTCCCCTCAGCTCCCATTTCAGACCGATAAGATTTGATATTTTGTGGCAAAATGCGCTCGCCCATCTGTAAACAAAAAAAATCGTCACCTTTATTTGTTTCAAATGGTATGAAATAATTTCTATTTTAGATAATTTAAAAATTGATTTATGTCATGTAATTTTTCGCTAACCATTGCTACACATAAAGATTGATTAATAATTTTAAAAATCTATTTTTTTCTTAAAATTTAAATTCACAAAATCGAAATTAAAAAATATGTGCTTATTTAGCTACAAGAGATTTACTTTTTCTATCTGTCCTTTCGCAAAACGTTACATGATATGTCGAACAAATCTACTAATTTGATCCTTTTTTCGTTCACAATATTTTTAAAATCTTAAGACAAATGTTAACCATCACAAAAGACGATATAACGTTGGATGGACAAAAAATTGAGTACGTACATAGAAGATTACATATATTTGGGACAGCTAAAATAATTTCAGGTTGATGATCTTGGAGTTCCACTCACCTGACCTGAATGAGATCAGAGTAACCATGACGAGGCTGAAGTAGAACAAAGCTGGTGATGACGGTTTACAGGCGGAGCTTTTTAAGCACGCGGGAGCTGGTCTGGGGTGGAATCGGCTAAGGTGCTTCAGTTTGTGTCGACAGGTAAAATAATATCTGGCGGAGACGATACAATTACGAACTCTACGAACTTTCCACTGGTCATAAAACTTCGTGTTCAACGTTTAAGATGGCTAGGGCATGTAGAAACTCCAGCCCGTAGGGTATTAAACGCTAAGCCTGAGGGAACCAGAAGCAGAGGCAGACCTCATCTCCAGTGGTGTGATCAAGTTGAGGCCGACGCACGCCAGCTTAATATTCAAAAGCAGAGACAGCAAGCTAGAGATCGAGTAACCTGGCGGGATCTATGTATTACTTGAGGCTCAGGTGCTAAAGTAAAGTAGGTAAGTAAGAAAATAAAGAAATTAACAGACGCATAGCTGGAAACAATTCTGGAGTCTTACAATTGGACCAAAGTGTAGACACAATGAAATATATCTTCGACTCTGCTATTCTAACGATCCTCATTTACGTACTACAAACAATGAGCTTGAGTCCAAAAACACTTGACCAGCTAAGGATATGTCAGACCAAAATGAAAAGCAAAATTCTGAACTCGTAAGTTAAAGTACGAAATAAAGATATTCGCAATAGACCCGGAATTATAGACGTCATAAATAAAACAAGAAGGCTTGAATGGAGCTAGGCAGGTCATGTATCTAGACTTCAGGACCAAAGATGGACAAAACTGATAACAAAATGGACATCAGTAGGACGAGTGACGATCTATCACAAATAAGTACCAATTGGTACAACAAAGCCAAAAATAGAGACATATGGGGAGCCTTGGGGGACCAATATAAATAACTTTTAATTAATTATTTTATTTCAAATTAATTTTCAATTTAAAACTAATAGTTTGTAATAATTTTGAACTTTAACAAAAAAATTATATATGTGTGCGTAATAAGTGTTATTATTATCATAATTTTTGATTGTACATTTTTTTTAAAAACGTAGAATTTAATTTGTAAATTAACTTAAATGTAATCAAAATACTTGAGGCAACAAAAGTTTTAATATTAATAATATTAAAAATAAAGGGTTTTAGAAAGCAATAACAAATAATAATATGTTGACAACTAGGTACTATTGAAAATAACATAACTCCGCTTAAAAAATTAATTTAGACACAATTTAAGTTTAATCGACTGACCCAGAATGTGCTCTTTTTTATTAACATTCAGTACACATGATCGCGCCATCACAAAACTCATAATTTTTTTCAATTTCCTTATTTTATTAAAATATATATATTCATTTTTATGTACATAGTTTAGGTACACACTTGTATATAACCTGGCGGGATCTATGTATTACTTGAGGCTCAGGTGCTAAAGTAAAGTAGGTAAGTAAGAAAATAAAGAAATTAACAGACGCATAGCTGGAAACAATTCTGGAGTCTTACAATTGGACCAAAGTGTAGACACAATGAAATATATCTTCGACTCTGCTATTCTAACGATCCTCATTTACGTACTACAAACAATGAGCTTGAGTCCAAAAACACTTGACCAGCTAAGGATATGTCAGACCAAAATGAAAAGCAAAATTCTGAACTCGTAAGTTAAAGTACGAAATAAAGATATTCGCAATAGACCCGGAATTATAGACGTCATAAATAAAACAAGAAGGCTTGAATGGAGCTAGGCAGGTCATGTATCTAGACTTCAGGACCAAAGATGGACAAAACTGATAACAAAATGGACATCAGTAGGACGAGTGACGATCTATCACAAATAAGTACCAATTGGTACAACAAAGCCAAAAATAGAGACATATGGGGAGCCTTGGGGGACCAATATAAATAACTTTTAATTAATTATTTTATTTCAAATTAATTTTCAATTTAAAACTAATAGTTTGTAATAATTTTGAACTTTAACAAAAAAATTATATATGTGTGCGTAATAAGTGTTATTATTATCATAATTTTTGATTGTACATTTTTTTTAAAAACGTAGAATTTAATTTGTAAATTAACTTAAATGTAATCAAAATACTTGAGGCAACAAAAGTTTTAATATTAATAATATTAAAAATAAAGGGTTTTAGAAAGCAATAGCAATTAATAATATGTTGACAACTAGGTACTACTGAAAATAACATAACTCCGCTTAAAAAATTAATTTAGACACAATTTAAGTTTAATCGACTGACCCAGAATGTGCTCTTTTTTTATTAACATTCAGTACACATGATCGCGCCATCACAAAACTCATAATTTTTTTCAATTTCCTTATTTTATTAAAATATATATATTCATTTTTATGTACATAGTTTAGGTACACACTTGTATATAAATAAATAGTCTCGCGCTGCATTTAAATTTGGGAGCAACTATAGAGTAGTAACAATGAGGCATTCTTAACAAATGCGTTTATTTTTCCATTAGAATTTGGAGGTTCAAAACTAAGAACTTTAATCTTTTTATTTTTGTACGTAGCACCAAAATAAATACAACTTAACTTACTTATTTTATAATATAAACAAAAATCCTATTGAACGGTAACGTAATATTAGATGGCTAAAACAGAATATCTTTCACGTAGTATTATTACTTTATTTAAATCCAGTTAAAGTTAGTTTATGATAAAATTCGAATGGCTTAAGTAAAGACTAAATTCTGTATGTGGTTAGGTTATAAAACTTGTGATGTAGTTTGTGATTACAGTCTTTTCCCTTTAAGTCGAAATAAAAAGTGATTATTATTATTTCCTAAACCTATACTGACTGCAAAAACAAAATAATTCAAGATTTATTTTTTCTTAATCTGTCAATTCAAAATTCTTCATGTCAAAATCCTGTGTGCGGAAATGTAGTAATTTTTGCTTCTATCATATCAAGAATTGTCTTACATATGTTGTTTGACAGTTATAAACTTCCCATAGGAAGTTAGTTATTGGGCAGGTTCAGAAAACATAAGGGACTTCATTTGCAGTCAACTTCATTCTTTAAACGTGAATTTTGACCAAGGCAACTAGTTAGTTTTTGAAAAATGTCATGAGTTTCAAATTCAGAACTTTACTTCACAAACCTCTACTTTAAGTTCATAGTACAAAAACTAATAAAATCATTTTCTACAAAACACTCCTTAGGCAAGCTACAAGTCCATCACGATTTGTATTTTAAAGAAATATTACTTATTTCTTTTGCAAATTTACAAGGAATCTTTTTACAGAAAGCATTAAATGAAGTATTGTAGAAAATAAATAAATCATTGAGTAATAAAGTTCAGCTTTTAGTTGAATTAAAAAACATGATCAATTGTCATTTTGGCATAAGTTGACTTGACTTGATAGTTAGGGAGATTTTTCTTGACTAACTTTCCAGTCGACTTTCCAATAAAGTTGCCTTAATTGGAAGGCAATTTTTTGGCAGCTGGCCAATCAGATGCTAGAAACTTGCCCTACTTTCAAGTCCCTTATGTCGGCTGAACCTGACCATTGAGATGGTTTAGATCGTTATAGAAGAACTCTCCTAGGCAATTCTTGCATTTTTAAACTAGAGCAGGGTAGAGTTCAGAGGAGGTGAAGAACTGTTTCATTTTTGACTAGCCGCGTGGTTAGCTTTCCTATTAGACAGTGCCCGGTAATGACACCGATTATCGAGCTTATAAGCGATCTGCTTGGAGATAGCAAGCACCTTAGGCGCTTTAAATCTAGTGAAGGTCATATGTTTTTTGTGAAATTGAGGTTCAAAGAAGCTTTTTGTCTGCAAAAGAAAAAATTTGACTTAAAAAGATTCACAATAGGTCAAATAGGTAATAGAAGGTTTTGCAATGAAAAAAAAAATAAAACCATTGTTCAGAAAAGTTTACTAGAGGGAGTCGACTGTATTAATCTATTTTAAAGAGTTCATATTTCCGTCAAGAAATCGTGATGGCTTTTGTTTAAATAAAATCTTAAGTTTTTTTTGTTGCAACAATTAAATCGGCTGAACTACAACTTAATACACATGTGGGCACATACAACCATAAGTATATATTAAATATATTATTTCCTACAATATACATAATATCTACAATTTATATGCACTATTTCTGGAAAATAAGCTATATTGCGTACTTATATATTTGTGCTCCATTTCGGAGATACTTTCAAGTACAGATTCTTTTTTTAAGCCCATTGCTCATTTATTTATTTCAATGTGCAATGCAGACATAAGGGAAAAAGTTAAAATGCATGATGTGTATAATTTTTAAATCCAGGCTATTCTTTAAAAAAGAGTGAAAGTGAATGCAAAAATCCTTTAATTAGTTTTTTTGCTGTCAACAAATAAACAAATATGTAGATAATGGCCATCATCATCACCATCATTTTTGTATATCCATAAAATATACATACATATGTATTTGCCAGACGACTTGAGCATTTTCGTTCCAATAGTTTGGCATTAGTTCAATAATATACAAGGTCAGAACGTGAGTTGAAAAATAATTAAAACTACATAATAATAAACAAAAAACATTACAATATTAGAGAAAGTCAATTGGTAATTAAATTTCGTGATTATGATGATAACTATGCACAAATTTTCCGATATTTTTATTTGAATTTTATTTTTTAATGTGACAATAAACAAGGATAACTTCTATGTAAGAAATGTAAGGAAAATATAAGAATATAAGTTAATAAAGAGATTAAATCATTTTCTACATTTTTTAATTAGAATATTCGTTATTTTTACTAGTGTAACGTATTTTTAAGCTGTTTCACAAATTTAATTAAAAATCGGAAAGAGTTGCTAATGAGTTTTTCTTCATAAAATTATAAAAGAATCTTGCTTTAAAACTTTGTATCTTTTTAATTGAAAATTGCTGGGTTGGGTTCTCGTTGCAAACATTGGCTGCGTTAAATATCGTGCTGGAGATGCTATCCTGGATATGTTTATTTTTAGATACTTTATTGAACGAGTTGGATAGCTTAATTGAGATAGCTGCCAAAAATATAAAACAACTTTCAGATATTTACAATTTGAGGTCCAAAATAATTATAAATAAATTATGTGGTGCAACAGTCCGTAGAGAACTAGGGCCTAGTAAATTACAACTCTCAACCATTCCTGTGTGTGAGTCGTTTCAGGAATGGAGGGGACCTAAAATTTTTATGCTGAATCTTAACGGCTAATTTGAGAAAGTACTTTCCATGACAAAAATTACTCTACACAGTACCCGTGAAAAAAACTAGGTTGCACAGGCAGAGATTGAACCCAAGCGACCTCTAGCATGACAATCCTATGCACTACTCATCATGCCAAGGGTAGTACCAACAAAAATGCTAAATTCTAAAAGAAAATGTTCAATAGAAAATGGTAAGGTTCAGACAACATATGGGACTTCATTTGCAGGCAACTGCATCTTTGAACGTTTTCAGTTGAATGACAAATTATGATTAGATGTCATTT
This sequence comes from Eupeodes latifasciatus, assembly GCA_920104205.1. NCBI lineage: Eukaryota > Metazoa > Arthropoda > Insecta > Diptera > Syrphidae > Eupeodes > Eupeodes latifasciatus. Next base: position 114,004,671 of record OV049926.1, read on the forward strand.
TGACATAAGTACACTTGACTTGAAAGTCTTGACTAACTTTTCAGTCAACTTTCCAACAAAGTTGCCTTAATTGGATGACAATTTTTTGGCACCTGGCCAATCAGATGCTAGAAACTTGCCTTACTTTCAAGTCCCTTATGTCGCCTGAACCTGCCCATTCTTATGTCAAAATTATGCCATTTAACTAAAATCTGAACTTTACTCTATGATTTATTTAGTTTCTGCACAATTTCATTTAATGTTTTGCGTAAAAATGTTTCCTTATCAAACTGGTAACGAAATTAAGTAATATTTGTTTAAAATACAAAATACAAATCGTGATGGGCTTGTAGCTTGCCTGAGGAGTGTATTGTAGACAATAATGTTCTTGATAGTTTTTGCACGATCAACTGAAAGTATGTAGATGTTAGTGAAGTAAAGTTCTGAGTTTGAAGTTTATGACACTTGACCAACTACTTAGTTGCCTAGCTCAAAATTAACGTTCAAAGAATGCAGTTTTACTTATACTGAAAAAGATTGACGAGACGATAGTGACAAAGTTAAGCGAAGTAAATTATTATTGACGATATCGTTAATGATAATCGTTTTGAAGATTATAGTTTTGAAAACTACGGAATGACTCCCCTGAATTAAGTAAAAATTAAGAAACTAAGTACAATCATGTTCAAAGCTTTATTTCTAATGAATATTCATTATGTAAAATGATCATAATGCATTTTAATTTCTTTTTTTTTATATAAAAGGTTTTTGGTCGATCTTTTCAATTAACTGCAATTTAGTTTGTCCAAACAAAGAACTCTTAACTCTGCTTTGAGGGTGTATTTTCTGGAGAAATAAACTAAAATAAAAAAAAAATTTGCTACAACACAACGCCGGATTTGGAATAAATAAACCAAAATATACACAATGTACATTCAAACAACATACCCTGCACTTGATTAAACACTATTTCCTTCCAAATATAATTTTTTTTACGGTTTCATGTCCTTGTTGCTTAGTTTGAAAGTTCTTCATATTTCAATAAAAAGACAATTTTAAAATACCGTCTAATTCAATGATAAAACACAATTTTTGTTTAACATATTTTATATCTTTGATTTTATTAGGTTGAGTCAGTCAAACACCCCCTCATCTCTATGAATGCACAAAAGTATTCCGTACCGTAAGGAAAATCAATATTTCTTGCAATATTTTCAGAAAACAAAAACCATGGAATAATAAATTCAATCATTTAGCAAATAAAAACTACGAGTACTTACAACAAATTCCTTACATCACACGGACGGAACAAAAACGCAGGAATTAGCAGCACCGAGTTAAATGAAACTAAGCCATAATATATTAAAAACTTAAAATAATATCGGAAAATATGGCTTGTCTCGTATAAAAACGGCAACATCAAGATGACAAACAATCCGCAGAGCTCGATGTACGATGTCATATTTTATCGTTTTCTAATTTTTAAATGTTCGCAAGGTATTCGACGAACTTGTAAATTATATTATGCTGGCACGATTCGATTCACTTTTATGCTGCAGAATTACATACGTTTTCAGTCCGTTTTCAAGGGTAAAGCACACTTTTTCACATATGTAAAAAAAGATCTAAAACCAACCGGTTCGCACCACGAAGAATATGTCTTATTGCAATTGCAGCAGATACGAATTACGAATACGGGTAGATAGGTTCGTTTCCTTATTTTCTGCTCACTCAAAATGCATTGCAACACAAAAATTTAAATATAAATCTATTGATTTGTTGATACTATAAACATAAAGCAATACTAATGCTTTCCCCTATTATCCATGTAGTTTCTTTCGTTTTAATTAAATTACAATCAATCGATGGGATAAATAAATAATATTTTGTTGATAGAAGGTACTTTGGGTGATTCAAATATCGAGTGAAGTGCTCGCTCTGTGTTCTGTGTTTTGTGTACTGATGTTCGGCTCATCCACTTTCTATGCCTTTAGTTTTTGTTCAGACTTTTGTTTCGAAATTCGATGTTCTACGCAGTCACCGAGGAACGACGACGCGCGCCATCGAAATTGAGTGCTGCAAATGCTTCGAATCGAATCTGTTTCTGTTGAGAATAAGGAACAGAGAAGCACCCAAACGGAAACAACCACCATTCGTTTAAAAAGCCAAAACAGTATCTCGTCCAATTCGTAGGTACGAATGCAATAATGAGGGTGCTGGGAAAATGCTTCCAGTGTTGCCGTAAAATGTTTTTAAATACAAATACAAATATTTATCGTTTTTAGGAAAGACCGTTAGTAAAGATTGGGTCGTATTTGTATATCATATTCGATATCAATTTCTTAGAAAATTGACCTTTACAAAATGTATAAAAAGGGATGGTACAGATTCCTCCCATAAACATCTTTTTGTTAAATTTTTTATTGTTTCTACGATCAATTACAGATCAAACTAATTTATGAGTTTACATGTAAATGCTTATGTAACGCATAAGGAAGCTAAATAATCGGCCCTATCGAGGTAACCGTGGGAGCGTAGTTTTCTCTGCAACGCAGAGTCGGAAACTCAATTTCGGTTCGAGGTAGCTTTCAACGGAAGAAATTTCGAGAACGCATTGCGATGGGTATACAGTTCAGACAGATTTCCTTTTTAAATGCATCTTACAAGATATTTACAACGATGATGCATAAGCGTCTTGTTTGTTGGATTGAGACCGGAAACTTGCTGAGGGAGTTCCAGGCTGGATTTAGACCAGGATATTCAGCAATAGATAACATTTTTATATTCAGGAGCTTGGCAGAGAATTTCTTGAAACAAAGGAAAAAGCTGTATGTTTTTTATCGATTTTAAAGCAGCTTTTGATACAATCGATCGAGGTGCACTATTTTATAAGCTGTATAGTCTTGGGCAAAAACACTCTATATGAAGATATAAATCTTTCGTACGTATCAGTCTCCAAAACCCATTTGTTTATATTGTTGAATTTGTAATGTGGACGAATTCAACGAGAAAAATTGACGTGTTTTCACGCATACATAGAATCAACTACTAAGTTTTTTGGGGAAATTTCATAAATTAAAGGAGAAATTACACGCACTTACTTACTTACTTAAGGTGGCGCTACAGTCCGGGGCGTACCTGGGCCTCAACTAACATGCGTCTCCAGCCAGCTCGGTCCCTAGCTAGCTGTCTCCAGTTTCGCACGCCAAGTTGGTTGAGGTCTTCACCCACCTGAGTGCGCCACCTGAGTCGCGGTCTTCCTCTACTGCGCCGTCCCTTGGGATTGGATTCGAAGACCTTCCGGGCTGGAGCGTTGATGTCCATTCGCTCTACATCTACATGACCCAGCCGTCTAAGCCGTTGGACTTTAATTCTGCTAACTAGGTCAGTGTCGCTGTACAGCCCGTACAGTTCGTCGTTATATCTTCTCCTCCATTCTCCATCTATACGTACGGGACCAAAAATCACCCGAAGAATTTTTCTCTCGAAGCATCCTAAGACGTTCTCATCTTTTTTTGACAGGGTCCAGGCCTCAGCGCCATAAATGAGAACCGTGATGATGGTGATTTTAGATGCTCCAGAGAGGACTTTACTTCTCAATTGCCTTCTAAGTCCAAAGAAGCAGCGATTTGCAAGAGTTATTCTTCGTTTGATTTCAGCGCTGGTGTCGTTGTCTGTGTTTATAGCGGTGCCCAGGTAGACAAAGTCCTTAACTACCTCGAAGTTATAGCTGTCCATGGTGACGTTTTGTCCAAGACGTCGTTGTTCAATGTCCTTTTTTGATGACAGCATATACTTGGTCTTGCTCTCATTGACCACTAAACCCATCTTCTTCGCTTACTTCCGTCGCAATGCTCAAAAACGCTCCACTGACATCACGCTTTGATCTTCCAATTATGTCAATATCATCTGCGTATCCGAGTAATTGGATGGACCTTTGGAAGATTGTGCCTCTAGTGTTGACGGTTGAGTTTTGCACAATTCTTTCCAGAACGATGTTGAAGAAGTCGCATGACAGTGCATCGCCTTGTCTAAAACCTTTTTTGAAATCAAATGCATCGGTGAGATCTTTTCCGACCTTGATGGAGCAGCGTGCATTCTCCACAAACGGATAAGTTTGACACGGATGCCAAAACTAGACATTGCTCTGTAGAGCTATCCCCTATTGATGATGTCATACGCGGCTTTAAAATCGATAAAGAGATGGTGGGTACCGATTTGAGGCTCCTGGGTTTTTTCCAAGATCTGCCGTAGTGTGAATATTTGGTCGATAGTGGACTTTTCTGGTCTGAAGCCATGGTATAAAGAATACAAGGTATGCTGTATATGAGATGATAGGTCGCCATCTTGTATTCGTGTGACGTCATTGCGAGTGACAGCCAGTTTTGTGCGGTTTTTACTTCTTAATGTTTTGGTTGATTTCATTTGCGAAAGTAAATAGATAGTGTGCTCTTGAAAAATATAAATAATTGTAACTTCTTTTTAAATAAACAAACTATTTACATAAATGTAAATATGCCAAATTGTTGTGTTTTATTGTTGTGTGAAAAATTGCAAAAGTTATTCAAACAACAAAAACTGTGAAAGCCTGAGATTTTTTTGCTCGTTGCATTTTAAAGAAGACGATTATTGTCTTAAAGATAAACTTATGAATGTGCCATTGCCTAAATCAAAACTTGATCCGAAAGCCGTACATCTAATAAACATACCTGAAAGTTGCGGTGACAATGCGCTTGCTTTATCAAGGGCTCTTAGGGCGGACAAAAGGAACAACCGAAGAACTGTGGCAAGTTGCCTCCAACATTATGAAGAGAAAGAAAATATTTCACCCAATATGCAAGAACAAAATATGCAGCATGTTGTCGAGATGGAAAATTCAATTTCAACTCAAACAGAGTAGGTTCATTTTTATATTAAAATATTAAAAAGCATTGTGTTAAATCAAAATTTTGTTATAAGTAAATAATTTATTTAATTATTTGTTTTAAAAAAAAACTTTATTTTTCATTTGAGCAGCGCTTCCGCTGTTTAGAATACAATTGACAAATTTGTTCTTAAATCTAGAGCTTAAATACTATTTTCCCTGCTGATGGTTCCCACAGGTCACATCGCGAACGTGATGGAATTTGGCGATGTCGGCAATGTTGTTGCAATATTGTTCCCACGAACGGTGTTGGTTTTCCGACTTGTTTGATGTGTTGGCATTTTCAGACGACTCATGTGAGGTGTTAGTTTTCATCTTCGTTTTGACATCGTTGTCGTTAACTCCTCCGCCGTTAAAAGTCGGACGTCCTCGTTCGATTGTTCTTTTTAAAATAACGGAATTTGGTTAATGCTGGACACCTTTGGTGATGAGGTCTCTGTTGTTTTATTAAAGCGTGTTTCATGTGTAGAATCCAAAATGATTGGTTTTGTTTCGAGTACTGTATTAATTTTGATGGGTTGTTGTTTCTTTTTAGGGCATGATTTATAGAAAATGAACAGGATAAGTATGATTATTAACGTTGATAGGCCAATATTGCTTGATAAATTTATTTTGTTTTTATACTCTAGTAGTTTTATGTCGTTTATGTTATTTGTGTGCAGCTCTTTTATCATCTCTAGGGATAAGAGTTCTTCAAACGTTCCATTTTTTGAAAACGGTTGCATTATTGCGGGTAAGGGTTTGGTGGTTAAAACTTCTTTTGAAACATAGGTTTGGTTGTTTATTGTAATGGTTTGATTGTGGTGTTGAATGATGAAAGTGCCGGTAAGCTTTATTTCTTCATTGTCGATCAAAATGCTGCTGTTATACTGATTTAAGAGTAATATACCGGTAGAAATTTCTTCAACTGTGGGTACGTGCTGGTTATTTATTCTGGTACAAATAGGTGGCTGGCTTCTTAATAAGTTCGTTATGCAAGTTGAATTACTTATGTTAATAAGGTTCTTATGACTACAAATTGAAAGACTATACAATTTTTTACAGTTTGATTTTATGCCAAAAAGATTTTGTTTACATTTCAGTATATGTTCATATGGAATTTTATTTATAAAATTACCTTTTTTTACAGGTTTTAATAGAATTGTTTCACATGTTTCAAGTTCTGTTGTTGGTAAAGTTAAAATATAAATAATTGTAGAAAGATTAGATGCAATTTTAACATCGCCAAATTCTAGTGCTTCTTCAAGATTTAAATAAGGCATATTTTCTTTTTCTAAAATTTCTTTTGTTATATTAATTTCTGTATTTGTTAAAATGTAGGAATTTACTACACCGGCTTTAGCCCAGTGGATAGCATAATCAATATTAATAATCTCCTCTTATGATTTCGATCTTATATTTAATATTAGTTATTAATTCATTTTTAACAATTTCGCTTGTTCTTAGTTTCTTTAAAATTTCATTCGTGACATTAGTAATTTGATTAATTTTTTCAAAAGACAATTTATTTATTACAATTTGCTTATTATTATTTTCTAGAACATTATTTATTTTGCTACTAATTATTTGGAAGTCGTCATGGTCTGGATTACCAGCAATCCACTTCCATGCGCTTCCTATAAAGTCAATTGAACGTTTAGTTTTCGTTGTTGGTTTCAATCGAGTTAGGTGATTTTGGATTATTGAAATTTCATGGGAAAGGTATGGATAGAGTGTTTCGCTAGTGCTAATGTTTTGGTTAATAATCAGTCGTATGTCATCAATTAATTTTTGGTATAGGCTAAGGTCTATAGTATGGATTATTTTAAAAGTCCCAGTTTGTAGTTTTGCCGTCCCCGTTCCTAGTGTTATCATTTGTGAGTTAGTATAGTCTAGTATTTGGATTTCCCCGTTGCTCAAGGTAAGGGTGAGGAAAGATCTGAAATTAAAGGATAGATTATTAGTTGCGAATATGTCCCTTGCAGACAATTTTCCCAGATTCCGTAAGTATTGTTGTGTTTCTATTTTCTTTCACAATTTCTTCTTTAAATCTTTTGGAAAGTTTTGTCCCTAGTCGCTTATTTTGTCTTACGTAAACTATTTGTCCAGGCAGATACTGTTTAATTTTATGTCTCGTCTTGTTCTGTTGTTTAAGGTCAACTTGTTGTTTATGTAAAAGTTTCTGTAAATTGTTCTGTCGAGTCTTGTCATAATCGTCAGGCCCAAATTCTACATTACGGCCAAAGAATAAGTCGACAGGTTTTTTGCCTGTTGTAGAGTGGATACTGTGGTTGTACTCATTCACAGATTTTTCTAGAAGTTCTTCGAAGTCTTTATGTGTTCCATTATCTTTAATGCATCTCATTATTTCTGATAGGGTTGAATGGAACCTTTCGATTTGCCCATTAGCTTCACTCCTGTATGGAGGTGTTGTATAAACATTTATGCCTAGTTCGTCTTTCAACATAAATAATATTGATGCAGAGTTTAGTGATCGTTCATTGTCAATAACGATGGACTTCGGAACGCCAAAGAAAAATATTATGTCTCTAAGTGGACGTCTGACGTCTTCTATCGACTTACTTTTAATTATTTTTGTCTGTACATATTTTGTGAATTTGTCTAACGCAGTCATAACTAGTTTTTTCTCCGTAGAGAAAATATCAATGTGTACTGTATGTCCAGGAAAATTTGGCATAGGTGTCTTATTAAGTTCTGGATCATTTGGATGCCTTTCGTATTTATTTTGTTTACAAACTGTACAGATGTTTACGATTCTTTTAATTTTGCCTGCCATACCGGGAAAATAATATTTTTCTAAGATTTGTAGTCGGTTTTCCTGTGGATTCCTGTGAGCTCTATTGTGGGTTTCAATTATCAAGTTTTCTTGATCTTGCTCATTGTCTACATTTTTAACCTCTTTTTGTGTGAATTTTATTTTATAGTTATTAAAATGTAGTGGGAAAACTTCCTGAATAAGTCCCATAATTCTTTCTCCCGTTTTTATGCCATTAATTACTGAAGGGTTAAGGTATTTTTTTAGAATAGCTGTAAGGGTTTCTTTATTGAACTCGGGTTCGTTAATAATGTGTTGGTGGTATCCTGGAAAGACTATTTTAAATTGGTAGCTAGAGGATTCAGATAAATTGAGAAATATTTGACTCTTAAAAACATTGATGGGGGCTTCGACTATTGGTATTAAATTTTGCGATGAACTTTCGTCGCTATGTTCAGTAGGGGTCAATGAAAAAATGTGATTGTTCGGTGGGCACGATAAGGAGTCTGCAACTATGTTGGAAGTGCCTGGTTTGTAATTAAGTTCATAATTATATTCTTCCAAAATCGCTTTCCAGCGTTTCATTTTGGAATTTGAGTTTTTATTACTGAGTGCGTGCGTGAGCGGCTGATGGTCTGTAGTAATTTTGATCTTCTTTGATCCGTAAAGGAACATTCTGAGGGAAGTGAGCGCCCAAATAATCGCGAGCATCTCTTTCTCGTTGGTCGCGTATGATTCTTCGGTTTTGTTAAGGCTTCGTGATAAGAATGCGATGGGTTTGTTATCCTGGGATAGGACTGCTCCCAAGGCGAAGTTGGAGGCGTCTGTTGCAAGCTCGAAGGTTTTTGTAAAGTCTGGATAGAAAAGTAATACTTCTTTTGATACTAGGGCATTTTTGATTTTGTTCCATGCATCTTTCGCTTCATCGTTGAAGTCGATTAATTGATTTTTAGATATGTGTTTTGACAAACGTCCGTTTTCCCCTCTAAGAAGAGACGTAAGGGGCTTGGCTATTTTTGCATAATCACGTATGAACCTTCGATAGTACCCCGACATACCAAGGAAGGACCTCAAGTCCTTTAAAGTTCTTGGTGGCGGGAGGTCCAGAATTGCTTTAACCTTTTTCGGATTGGTCTTTATGCCTTTTTGGGAGATGATAAATCCCAAGAACTCGACCTCTGTTCGTAAGAATTCACACTTATCTACTTGGACCTTTAGGTTTGCTTTTTCGAGTGTTCTTAAAATGATTTCAAGGTTTTGGAAATGTTCTTCCTCGGTTTTTCCGAAAATTATAATATCATCGATATAAACATAACATCGATGACCAATGTGTTGACGGAGTACGTCATCAAGAGCGCGCTGAAAAATAGAAGGGGCATTTTTCAGCCCAAAGGGAAGACGAGTAAACTCGTATTTTCCGTTATTTATCGAAAATGCGGTTTTTTCTCTATCTGATTCTTTTAATAAAATCTGATGGAATCCGCTTTTTAAGTCCAAAGTTGTGAAATACTTATTTTTCCCTAGGTTATAGAGAACTTCATTAATCTCGGGTATGGGGTAGCGATCGGCTATCGTTACCGTATTTAACTTCCTATAGTCGATTACCATACGGTATTTTTTTATACCCGTGGCATCTTCTTTCTTACTGACTATCCACACCGGGGAATTGTATGGCGATCTAGATGGGCGTATTATCCCATCAAGTAAAAGTTCGTTGACTTGTTTGTCAATTTCGGCTTTCAAAGCCATGGGGTATGGGTACGATTTTGTATAAATTGGGTTGTCAGTCGATGTTCGTATCTCTCCTTTCACGTTTGTAGTGAAAGTGAGTTTTTTATCAGGGTCAGCAAATAGATTTGGGAATGATCTTAACATTTGTTTTAATCGAAAATTTTGAGTTTGGGATAAGTGAGAGCATCTGATATTGAGGTTGTTTACTGATTCTATTTCTAATTGTTGTAGGGGAAACTTATATTTATCTTTTAAGGTGAAGAAGTTCTTTTCGGTATAAATGATTGCACCGAGTTCTTTCAGGCTGTCATTTCCGACAATGCCATCGAAAGTTTCTAGTCCGGGGAGAATGAAAAACTGTAATTTTCCAATTTGAGAACCAAAAATATCTATTCTTGCATGATTTGTAATTTTACTTTCCCGCCTACTGAGTGAGCAAAAAATTCTTTAGTGTTTTTAATGGGATTACGAATGTAACAAGACTTCACGTAATTTTTATTTGATCCTGTATCTAAGAGAAATTTAAGAATTTTTCCGCTCTTCATCCTATATTGAAAGTATGGGATTGAAGAGCAGTTTAATCTAAAAAATTAATATTGTCGAAATTGTCACCATACTCAATTTCTTCTCCGTCTGTTGGTGCAATGTAGTCGATAAGGTTTTCTTCGACTTCGTTGACATCGTCATGTTGATCTTGGTCATATTTTTCAAGAGAAGGGCTATCACCTTCCATTGGCACAGGATTTGTTTCTGTGTAAAAAGTTCGTTGGACTTTGTTTGGTGTGTGCGTTTGTTGAGGTACCAGTCGTTTTTGTGCGTAAGGTGTTTGTTGATTATTTTGTTGATAGTTTCTTTGGTAGTTTTGTTGATGGTTTGGTTGGAACGTTGGTCTATTTTGGTAATTGATATTACGTGATTGTGTAGAAGATCCCAGTTCCATTGGTGTTTCCTTTGGTTGTTGTTGTGGCTTGGGAGGAAGCGGAACGCGGTTGTAGTTAGGTGCTTGGTATTGATGAGACTGTTGGGGTTGTCGGTTTTGGTAATGATATTGTTGGAAATTTTGTCGTTGAGGATAAGATACGTGTGCTAATTCGGGATAAAATTTTGTTTAGCTTTGTCGCGGGTTTAGTTGGGGTGTTGGTGTGTTAGCTAGACGTTTAAAGTTTCCTAGACTATTATGGGCGTAATGCATTCGGTAAGTCATATTGTCGAGTTTGAGACACATATGAAGAGCTTGAGGCAAGGAAGTTGGTTCCCTTATGCTCAATAATCGAGGTAAATCCCCGTTTAGCCCTCTGATAAATGTGTCAAGGGCTTTGTCACGATATGCATTAGTCATTGCCCCTAAGGAATCATCACCTAAATCCAAACAAGCGATTTTATCCAATATCAACGAAAGATGTTGGTAAACTTGTTGGTAAAAGTCCGTAATGGACTGATTGCGTTGTGCAAGACTGGTTAGTTGGTATTCCAGAGTACCAATATCACGCTTATCAGAATAATGCATCATTAAGCACTGCTTAATTTTGCCCCAATCTAGTGGTGTCCTGTAGGATTCTAGAGCAGTATCTGCTTCTCCTACTATTTTATGGCGAACCATATGGAGCATTGCATAATATTTAGAGGTACCCCTTAAACTGTCGTACATTGTGAAGATGCGGTCGACAGTTTTCCTCCATGAATTAAACTCGCCTGGTTTTCCCGAAAATTCTCTTAGGCATTTTACTATGTCCGGTACTTTGTCAATGTCGTTTGTGTTCGTTGAAAAGTCGATAGGTTGTTCTACGTCTTCTGAGTCGATAAAAGGATTATTTAATTTTTTAATTGTACTTATGACTAATTCACTTATTTGTCTTGTTAGGTCAGGGGGTAGTTGGTTTTGTGGATTGGAAGAGGATGTTTGGGCTCTTGTATTACCCGTTAGTTCATTTGATTTTAAAGACATATTTTTTAAAAGATTTTCAACTGAATCAATATCGTCTTTTGACATTTATTATTGATTTTATTTTCTAGATTTAATGATCAGCAAAAATTTTCCAGTTATTAACTTTTTGAGATAGTAATTTTTTTTTATTATATTTTGTTTGTATCTAATAATTATGAATTTGATTTATGAATTTTGCTTGACTTAATTGTACACTGTTAAAATAAAAAGTTTTTAAGTTTTTCTTACAAAATTAAATCAATTTTTTCTTTTTTTTTCACTATGTTCAATTTCAACTATTTTTTTTGTATTCGTTATCTAATAATTATGAATTCAATTTATGATTTTTTCTTGATTTATACTACTAAAATAAAATGTTTTTAATTTTTATAAACTTACAAAATTAAAACGATGAAATCCATCTGCGAAAAATTTGATGTGAATTTGGTGGAGCGGCTAGCTTAATTTTTAGCTTTCTTTTCTTCCGTTGTTGAGTTATCAGCTAACGACGGCTACTTAGGGGCCCTTTAGTTTCTCCACACTCTTAAAATAGTACTGTTTCTATTTTGTTTCTTTTATTTGCACTTTGCACTTTTTATTTTGGGATGGGTTTGACCGGTTAGTGACAGCGTTAAGTTTTTACTAGTAGTTTACGGCTACTTAAGGCGATATGTTTTACTAATAGTTTACGGCTACTTGAGGCGATATATTTTCTTCACTAGTAGTTGACGGCTACTTGAGGCGATATTTTTCACTAGTGTTTGTGGCTGCACTTCCCGGTCCCTGCTCGGGCGCCAGTAAATAATTTATTTAATTATTTGTTTTAAAAAAAAACTTTATTTTTCATTTGAGCAGCGCTTCCGCTGTTTAGAATACAATTGACAAATTTGTTCTTAAATCTAGAGCTTAAATACTATTTTCCCTGCTGATGGTTCCCACAGGTCACATCGCGAACGTGATGGAATTTGGCGATGTCGGCAATGTTGTTGCAATATTGTTCCCACGAACGGTGTTGGTTTTCCGACTTGTTTGATGTGTTGGCATTTTCAGACGACTCATGTGAGGTGTTAGTTTTCATCTTCGTTTTGACATCGTTGTCGTTAACTTATATACAGAGTTGATATGGAGTGTAGCAGACAGCTTCAAATAATCGAGTTGGAGAAACAGTTGCAGCTTTGCCAAAAAGAAAAAAAACAATTGGAAGAAGATAACTGCAAGCTCCGCAACCTTGAAAGCTCTGTTGCATCTATTTTTACTGATGGCCAGATCAAACGACTAAAGAATCCCAAGAAGAAATTGAACTGGACACTGGATGATATATCGTCAGCGATTTGTCTACATTCTGCAAGAAAAGCAAACCTCATTTACATGGGTTGATGCAATATCTGAAGGTGGTCTGCACAAACCATCTCCAGAATTTATGGAAAAAATTGTTGCTCTTGAAAACATATTTATTAAAATCAATAGCAATAAGATACATGTGATAAGTGATTACTTAAAGTTTCACTTAACAAACTGTGATGATGTAAATTTACCTGAAAAGGTTAAACTTTTGTTCTTTAGATGTAGACTTTATTTTAGAATAAAGTCTTTAAATAATACTAATAACGAAAAAAAGAAACAAACGTACAAAAAAAATAAAAACTATTACTTAAAAGAGAAATACCTAGTTTATCTTCTTATTTCAAAGTTTTACATCTATAGAAATTGAAAACCGAACTCAATTCACCCACTAAATATTTATAAGAAAATGGGATTTCTATAGTTTCGATTTCCTCTTTTCCTTTCCTATATCCACATATTCTACAAGTTTCCGAAGTGGCTACAATTCCAATATCTGTTGACTTGGTTACCTTGTTCAAGGGCATTCTTGGTTGTAAATTCTACAAAACAAACAAAATTGGTTTAAATAGAATTTCATTATTTAATTTAATTATTAATTATACCTTGAGAAGATCAAATTTATCAAATAACCACAAGATAATTTCAATTCAAGCAATTGGAATCCTGAGAATTTTTGTTCAATAATCGTTCGCACTTTTTCTTCATGAAATGTTTGGCCATCTAAAACTATAGATAATTAAACATTAATCAAATTTAACAATATGTTTAACCATATTATGAACCACCTACCGTTATAACTCTTCTTCAACCAAAATAATACAATAGGCCAGGGATTAACTAAGCACTTAAGAATCACTAAGGACTTTTTAACATTATCAATTTGAGGTGATGCTGGTCTTTGCAGAACATATAATAATATAAATGAAATAAATTATTAATGTTTCATTTCTCAATAACAAATAAATTATTGTTTAGTTTTTTTCAATCTGCCGATTGAGAACCAAAGAATATCAAAGGATATCATAAATAAGAAAATTCACTCGCAATGACGTCACGATTCAGTCGACCAGAACTGTCAAGCATACCTTGTATTCTTTATACCATGGTCTGAAGCCGAACTGATAAGGACCTATCAGATTGTTGACGAACGGCTTCAGACGTTCACATAATACGGCAGAAAGGATCTTATATGTACCCAAGTAACAAAATCTAACCACCGTCGCAAAATGACTGAGGTCATAAATTAACCTAAGTTAACTGTGGTCATAACAGGGCGTTAATTGAGTTACTTAAAAACTGTCGGTTAATTAACGGTATAAATAAAGCCAAATTATAATTAAGGTTTGACTTGGGGTAAAATGTTCTCTCATTCTAACTTTGAAGTTGATTTGCAGTAAGATTTTTTCTCAATTTGAACTGTTTTCTGAATTCCGGTTCAAAAAAACTCATTTACAACCTTGAGGTCAAATGTTCGATATTTGTTGACCATTTTCTAAAACGTCCTTCATTTTTATGGTTTAAAAATAACTATTATATAACCTAGGTCAATTTAAGGTACTTTTCCCACTCATTCTTAATTTCAATAGTTTGAATTACGTTTTTCATTACATATTTTTTAAACACTCATTGTCATATGTTGGTTGAGAACTAACCGAAACTAGTCTTCAGTTGTTTATTGGTTGCATATCAACCAAATCCAAATTAAAGTTTTGAATAAGTCAACAAAATACTTTAATTTAACACTGAGTATTATTTATTGGTTAAAGATCAACCAAATCTAAATTCACGTTTTGAATAAGTCCTTAAATTACGATTTTTCAACACAAGTATTTTTTATTGGTTAAAAATCAACCAAATGTAGACACAAGTCTGAATTAAGTCCTTAAATTACTATTTTTTTTAAATACAAAGTTTTGTATTGGTTAAAAATTTACCAAATGCAGACACAATTTTAAAATTACCACTATTCCTTTCAAACACAGAACAGGTTAAAAATTAACGAAATCCAGACATACGTTTGGAATAAGTTTCAAGATTGCGCTTTATCAACCTGCAACACACACATGTTTAAAATAAGTCCTAAAATAACTATTTTTTCAACCCCCGGTATTATTTATCGGTTGAAAGTAAACTAAATCCAGACACACGTTTGGAATAAGTTTCAAGATTACGCTTTTTCAACCTACAGCACACACATGTTTAAAATAAGTCCTAAAATAACTATTTTTTCAACCCACAGTATTAATTATCGGTTGAAACTAAACGAAATGCAGACACACGTTTGGAATAAGTCATCAAATTACGCTTTTTCAACCCAAAACATTATTTATAGTTGGAAATCGACCGCAAGTAAACCTCAGTTATAAATTTGTTTTATTTCAAGCAATTTACAACTCAGGTAATATAGGGTGTCCCAATAAGAGCGCACTTTTTAAAATTGAAATAATTTCTTTGTCATGCAAGTAGGAACTCTGAAATTTGGCAGATGTCACCTCTGTTTGTTCCGATTATACTAAAAAAGGAGCGCTTTTTGAAAGAACAACACGTTATAATGGTAAAAACTCATTGCAAAATCCAACGTGTTGTCGGTGAGATACAGCCACATCTCTGTGCAAAAGTCATGGAAAATTTCATGAAAATAGTAATGGCCTGTCATCGGAGCCGGAGGGGTCATTTGCCGGATGTTTTATTCCATATAGACTGCTATTACACGGTGACTCATGTTTCAAGATTCTTCTTCGAATTTTCTTTTGAAATTTTATCCTCTGAGTCGAACTGTATTACACTATGACTTTTAAGTCAGGACTCAAATTTTGGGAACACTCTTTCATTCACATTCCTTGAAATGAAATAAAAAACATTCTTTCTCACTTTTTCAAATAGCAAGGACATGGTGAACTAAAAGCAAGACGAATTTAAATAAAACAGAATCAAAAAATATAAAATGAGAATAAAACAAAATTAATTACCAGTCGTACGAAAATTTGCCAGCGACTCACCGGGCAAATTATTTTTCTTTTCAGCTTTTCGAATTTTGTATTCCTTTTACACCAACGTAGTAAAAAAAGTCTGACTCATGAGTCACCGTGTAATAGCAGACATACTTAATCGGAACATGTCTTCTTTACAATACAATAAAAATATAACGTACACCTCTGTCATAAAATACTTGGTTTTATTTGCAAATTAAAAAGTGTACTCTGATTGGGACACCCTATATTTCATTTCATTTGCAACGACTATTCAACTGAAAACAAGTAAACAACCCTTCAGATATACCCATCTCGCTCTCGCATTGCAATGCAAAACTGATTTCGTCATGCGCATGTTTAATCAGTTTATTGTTTTGCGTCGTGCCAGTCGGACGTCGCGTCGGTTCAGTTTTCTTCCAGTGTTATTCTGTGAAAAGTGAATTTGTGAAATATAAACAATAAATTAAAGTGCGTACGTGTATTTTATTCCAGATATTGTTCATGTAAGTAGCTTATGAGTTCAATAATAAAAAATAAATTATGTAGTTTAGTGTCATTTTGTTGGTATTATCAAAAAAATTGAGACGCATTTCGTTACGTATTGGTTGAAAATTGACCAAGTCTGGTTCTGAGTCATAAAGTGCACATATTTTAACCAAACCACAACTCATGTGTATATGTTTGGTTGTTTTCTCAACTTTTTTTGACCATTTTATAATGGATTTTTTTTCACGGCTGCGTATTTTGGTTATAATAACCAAAAAATGACTCCTTCTTGACGGTAATTAAACCTAGAGACGCCATCAACGCCATTTTCTTTATTGTATGCATTTTTCGTTTCGGGATTTTATTCCGATTGTTCAGTAAGTGTTTTCTTTTTCCAAGTAGCTATCTGATATATTTTTAGTGTGTCGTTTCTAGAAAATCGTTTATCGAATTCAATAATGAAAAATAAATTATGTAGTTTAGTGTCATTTTGTTGGTATTATCAAAAAAATTGAGACGCATTTCGTTACTTATTGGTTGAAAATTGACCAAGTCTGGTTCTGAGTCATTAAGTGCACATATTTTAACCGAACCACAACTCATGTGTATATGTTTGGTTGTTTTCTCAACTTTTTTTGTACATTTTATAATGGATTTTTTTCACGTCTGCGTATTTTGGTTATAATAACCAACAAATTACTCCTTCTTGACGGTAATTAAACCTAGAGACAACGCCATTTTCTTTATTGCATGCATTTTTCGTTTCGGGATTTTATTCCAGATTCTTCAGTAGCGTTTCTGTATTCGTGTTCGCAAGAGTATCTGATAGATTTTTGGTGCGCTGTTTCTTAACAAATCATTATGAATTCAATAATTAAAAATAAATTATGTAGTAGAACTACGTATAAAAAAAAATTAAAAACATTTTAGTTAAATTACGCGAAGAGGCAAGAAAAAATCGTGAAAAGCCATTACAACAAGTCGAAGATTCACATTCATCGGATGTTACTGATATTATTATAGATTATTATATATTGAAATTAATAATAATTGATCATGAAATAAGATTACTTATTTTTCGTGTATATTCAATCTTTTCAGTTCCCACCTATAAAATGCTCTGAAGGAGTTTGAAGTAAAGCTGGAGCAGGTGCTAGAAAGCCACAACAAACTGGCAAGTGAGATCGAAGGCCTAAAGACTCTGATTCACAAGTTTGCTGCAACAACTGAAGTTTACCTCAATTGCCTTGTGAAGAAAATGTGTGAAAATGTTGGCCGGGAAGTTGTGGCGGAACACGTGCTCCAGGAATTCACAATTCTTGATACACCGGAGCAGTTGGAGCAGAAGCAAGATTAGTAGGGACATCCACTATAAAAGAAAATTGGTAAGATAAAAACATATTTTCCACTATTTTTTGTATTATATTGACAGAATAATCGGTACCAGCAAAAAAGTGCCGATTAATAAGACTTTCAAGTATAAACTTTCATAATATTATCCTGTTTTTTCTTTTTTTACTATAGATCCAAAAGTTGTCGACATTAGGGGGGTTGGACGGAGTGAAATCCATGAGAACGGTTTGTAGGACAATGTTTTCTGACATTCTGCTCTCCCTTTATTCCTGGCATGGCACTTCAACGAAAAAAAGCTTCAACAAATTTCAGGCAACATTTTCTGCCATTATGGAGGCTTTGAGGGTGCGGTACCCCAGCTTCACCGATGTCGAGGGGACGACATTTTTAAAAAATTATTTGAAGCACGCTCCTTTCAGAGCGGGAAAGTCAGTCCTGTAAGTATTTAATTTACTATTACTTAGTTTAGCCTAGTCAAAATTACTTCATATACTTTTAGATACAAACTAATACACATTTGCTTCATTTTTTTTTGTTTCTTTTTAACAGCAACCAATCTTCTTCGAAGCCACCGTCAGCTACACCACCACCAGTGACACCACCACCAGCGACACCACCACCAGCGACACCAACACCTTCAGCGGCACCACCCACCTTAACCTAAATCTAATCACCACCAGTGACACCACCACAAGCGACACCACCTTCAGCGACACCACCACCAGCGACACCACCACCAGCGACACCAGTCCTGTAAGTATTTAATTTACTATTACTTAGTTTAGCCTAGTCAAAATTACTTCATATACTTTTAGATACAAACTAATACACATTTGCTTCATTTTTTTTTGTTTCTTTTTAACAGCAACCAATCTTTTGCGAAGCCACCGTCAGCTACACTAAAACCAGCGACACCACCACCAGCGACACCACCACAAGCGACACCACCTTCAGCTATACCACCACCAGCGATACCACCTTCAGCGACACCACCACAAGCGACACCACCTTCAGCGACACCACCACCAGCGATACCACCTTCACTGACACCACCACAAGCGACACCACCACAAGCGACACCACCTTCAGCGACACCACCACAAGCGACACCACCTTCAGCGACACCACCACCAGCGATACCACCTTCAGCGACACCACCACCAGCGATACCACCTTCAGCGACACCACCACCAGCGACACCAGTCCTGTAAGTATTTAATTTACTATTACTTAGTTTAGCCTAGTCAAAATTACTTCATATACTTTTAGATACAAACTAATACACATTTGCTTCATTTTTTTTTGTTTCTTTTTAACAGCAACCAATCTTTTGCGACACCACCACAAGCGACACCACCTTCAGCTATACCACCACCAGCGATACCACCTTCAGCGACACCACCACAAGCGACACCACCTTCAGCGACACCACCACCAGCGATACCACCTTCACTGACACCACCACAAGCGACACCACCACAAGCGACACCACCTTCAGCGACACCACTACAAGCGACACCACCTTCAGCGACACCACCTTCAGCGACACCACCACCAGCGATACCACCTTCAGCGACACCACCACCAGCGACACCACCACCAGCGACACCAGTCCTGTAAGTATTTAATTTACTATTACTTAGTTTAGCCTAGTCAAAATTACTTCATATACTTTTAGATACAAACTAATACACATTTGCTTCATTTTTTTTTGTTTCTTTTTAACAGCAACCAATCTTTTGCGAAGCCACCGTCAGCTACACCACCACCAGCGACACCACCACCAGCGACACCACCACAAGCGACACCACCTTCAGCTATACCACCACCAGCGATACCACCTTCAGCGACACCACCACAAGCGACACCACCTTCAGCGACACCTACACCAACGATACCACCTTCACTGACACCACCACAAGCGACACCACCACAAGCGACACCACCTTCAGCGACACCACCACAAGCGACACCACCTTCAGCGACACCACCACCAGCGACACCACCTTCAGCGACACCACCCACCTTAATCTAAATCTAATCACCACCCAGTGACTCCACCACAACCGACACTATAACATTTATAATTTTTTTTTTTTTCAATAAACTAAAACTAATGTAAACTTAAATTTATTCTTATCATTTATAGAAGAGAAGGACTTCACTTTCAGATGGGAAGAATTTCGAGCTACTGGACGATGGTAATTTTAAGATGTTATTTTCATAGCTTTTTTAATCATTTCTTTTCAGTGTTCAGAAAACTTGGCCCAAGATCACCCAGGTCTAATTGAAACGTGTAGTACTTTTGGCAGTTGTTCTCTCTATCACATCTGGAAATATGAAAAGAGCAATTGTCAAAACTACTATCGTTCAATTTGGACGTGGGTGGCATTGGGCTAGGTATTTTGAATACTGTATGGAAACGGTTTATAAAAGCCGTTAAAATAACGTCTCAAAATAACCAACGGTTTTATAGGTTTTTTTGAGACTATTTCTGAACGGTTTCAAAATGACGTCAAAATACGGTTTAAAACTAACCGTAACGTAACTATTTTGAAAAGGTTGCAAACATACGTCGTAATAACGTTTAAAATGACCGTAACTCAACAAAGTAGGGTTTTTTAAAAACCCTATTTAAACGGTTGTGTAACGGTTGTGAAATAACGAAAACCCAACATTATACCGGTTTTTTTAAAACCATTTTTAAACGGTTGCAAACTTACGCCGAAATAACGTTTAAACAAACAAGAAACAGTTATTTACTAACTTCATTGTAACGTTAATTATAAACTTGTTTAAGCCTGAGGTTAAATTTTACCTGACCATTTACAGTCACGGGAACGTTTCTGTAAAGTGATTTATACGTTCCTGAAACCAATTTATAACTGGGAAGGTTTATTTACCTCGGTTGACGTCCGGTTGTTCAACCGGCTTTTGACCACAAATTGTTACTTGGGTAATTTTAAGGAGACTGATCCCTCTGTAGTTGGCGCAATTTAAAGAGTATCCTTTTTTATGTATCGGGCACACTATGCTGAGATTCCACTCATCGGGCATGCTTTCTTCCGACCATATTTTGCAGATGAGTTGGTGCATGCTCCCTACCAAGTCATCGCCTGCTGCTTTGAATAGTTCGGCAGCGATGCCGTCAGCTCCAGCAGCTTTGTTTGACTTCGTTTAGATATAGTTATCTTCACTTCGTCGAGGTCGGGTAGGCGGAATTGTTGATCTGCGTCGCCTATGTTGAGTGGTTCTATCTCCCTTACAGCGGAATTCGGTTCGTCATGCCGTTATATAATTTGGAGAAGTGGTCTTTCCATATTCTCAACATAGACTGCGGTTCTACTACGATGTACCCCTGATCGTCTTTACAGGCTTCGGTTCGTGGCTGGTACCCTTGGGAGGTTTTTTTTACCTTTTGGTAAAATTTACGAACCTCATTCCTGTTGTTACATCCCTCTATCTCCTCGATCGCGCGCTTCTCGTGCTCTCTTTTTTTCCATCTAAGAAGCCGATGTTCCTCTCTCCTCTTCTGCTCGTAGAGCTCGCGAGCAAAAAATTACACGCACACTAAGAATAATTTTATGAGGCTGGTTTCCGGTTTAGCTTGTACAGGCAAACCAAGATGTCTACCGAGGATTTATTTATAGAGTGTTTTTGGTCTTGGGATATCATTGAAGTTTGGTCGCGTTCTTGAGCACCTAGATAGAGGAACAAGGGCAGCTGTATGGACAGGTGAAGAACTCTCAGACTGGTTTGAAACCTCATCGGGAGTGAGACAAGGTTGTAAATTAAGCTCTACTTTGTTTGCACTATTCATACATAGATGACCTTTTAGACTACCTGCCGGGTGGAGTGGATTTCGCAGGGATGCAGATTAAGGCACATCTGTTCGCAGATGATATACCTAGCCATGTTTGCGCATTCACCGGAAACTCTGCTGCTCATGAGTAACAGGGTTTACCAGTATTGTCAGCTATGGAATTTAATAGTAAATATAGATAAATCGAAGGTTATGGTTATTAAAAGTGGTGGTGGACGAAATACATCAAATGAAAAATGAAGTTTAAATTGCAAAATTATTGAACGTGTGCGAGACTACAAATACCTTGGCATTACTGTTACAAATAATTTAAATATGGAACACTAGAAGAAGAAATTGGTTAAGGCGAAAACTGATATTAATATGACATTTAAACAATGCTTCATGAATAAGTGTATAGCATATAGTAGCAAATTTAAAGTATTTGAAGCAGTAGCTGAGAGCATACTTTTATATGGATCGTAGGTATGGGATGTAAAAAGTACAATTCGGTTGAAAAACTCCTAACGTACTTTATAAAAAGAATATTTCATTTGCCGAAGAATACGCCAAACTACGTAATAATGCTGGAAACGGGTCTCTCTCCTTTGTTTATAAAAACATTGAAGTTGCAAGCGGACTTCTTGCTTAACGTTTTTAAAATGAATGATTCACGGGTAGTGAACAGAATGGCCATAAAAGCCATACAATATCAAAACAGTTGGTATCGAGAGTGGCAAGATCTTGCTGAGGAATGTCAAATTAATTTAAATTTACCCATCAAGGATTTAACAACCGCTAAAAACATCTTATATAAAATCATTTTAAAGGTTGATGAGAAATGTAGAGCTGAATATATATTTCTGAAGAATCTAAATCCTTGTACAGAACAACTTACAGCAGATTAAATCATAACCTTACGGAGAACAACTATTTTAAGGATTCCAATAATGTCCGTGTGATTTCTATGATGGTCAGACTACGTAGTGAACTAATAGATTTAAATTTCATTCCACACAGACCTGATTTACGCCTAGAGTGTAATATATGCAACCTATCAGAAAGAGAGGATACTGTCCACTTCTTGGGAAAATGCCCCATTCTCAGAGAAATCAGAAGGAATGTATTCAGAAAAGACTTTTTATCGGAAGATCAAGTGATAAGTTTGTTGAATGAAATGAATGTTGCCAATCTTCACGAATTTTGCAAAACTGCGCTTAGATATATTTACATAGAACTGCTATAATGAACGAAAATTTTGGATTGTGTTTCTATTTACTGTTTTTTTAATTATTTTTAATCTATCATGAACAATATATTGTTAAAAAATTTTAAATACCTGTTTTTTTCGCCAGTTAAAATTTTCTAAAAAAAAATTCCAATTAATGTAAAATAAAAACTCGATTTCCTTTTTTTATATTTCGTTATAATTACTTTAATTCGCTAACAAAATTCGTATGTATATCAAAATGGTGTCGTGTTGAATTAACAAAGAATTGGAAATAGGATAATAATAATGACTTTCTTTTTATTCTAGAAGGTTATTCTTTTTAACATAACATTAAGAATTAGTTTGACAAGAAATGTCACATTGGGCTAATAACATATTGGATAGTTCACAATAGCATTTTATATTAGTATTTTTAGTATGTAATTTAAAAATAAAAATATATACATTTATTGATAAATAAATGATGTCATAAACAATACCTTTTTTAATATTGAAAAGTATTATATTGAGGGCTTTTTTACATTCATTGTGTTTTGTTGTCAATCTAACAGAGGTCAATCGCCATGCTATTATGATTTTTGTAAACATTTTTGGTGTGTAATGTAAATTTTACTTTAATTCAATAAAATCTGTATCTATCTATCTATCTATCTATATATCTATCAGTTCAAACAGACATGTGCAAATTAATCGGTATATCGAAAATGCGATGTATTTTCCATAATTTGTTTAAAATAAACAAAAATTGCGTTTTAAACCACGAAAAATCGGTGAAATAGTATAATATATTGTTTATGCTAATTTTTTAATTACATTACGTTAGAGTTTTCAAGAAAAGTAATAAGACGCACCGCCGACCGCGCCGCCTCAAATATTTATTTATTTGGCCAACATAATATAAGCAATAATAATTAGAATATGAATATATACATATGTATATTGTTATGGCCTTTTCAGAATTAAAGATCAATCTTAAGAAATATAAGTTATTTTTATTTTGATCTCTCAGTTTTTGAATGAATCTTAAAATTAAAATTATATATGACAAACTCAGCTTATAATATATAAAAAATAAAAAGTATTATTTAATCAAAGTAAATTTAAAACAGGTACTCTTACAACTCGGCCATCCTGACCATTTTGATCGACTCGATCAAGTTGTAAATGTTAGAATTTTACAATCAAATTTAAAAATTGTTTTAAAAAATTAAATAAAAAACAAAAAAAAATAAAATTATTTTAAAAGAATGTGATATACCTAATCTAAATGTATTACCTTTCTGAACTAGAATTCAAACTATGTGAATCCCTCCAATCAACCCTCCATACGTGAGGCTTCAATTACACCGTCATCGTCATAAGGAATTTGAGTTAACTGACAATTTTCAATATCTCTGATTACGTATCGATCATTTGGGAGAGCTTTATGCACTTTGTATGGACCGCGGAATTTAGGGATAAATTTCTTATTACTACCAGCTGTTGTATCAATGTTTCGAATCATTACAAAATCTCCTTCTGAAAATGTTACGTGTGGTTTGTGCACATTTTCATAGTATTCAGACATTTTTTGTTGATGCAACTCTATACTATCGCAAGCTTTCTTTCGTAACGCAGCTAAGTCATGTTCAGAAGTCAAAAATAGTTTTTCGCCTAAATATTCAGAAAGTGTGTCAACATCACGTCCACGTTGGTTTACACCATATAATAATTGACAAGGGGAAACACTAGTAGTAGAATGAATAGAGTTATTAAAAGCGTATTCAACTCTTATCAAAAGTTTTGACCAATCGGAATGTTGAATTGGTTCAGTTTTTTTAGCTAACATCGACTTAAGAATGTGGTTGACACGCTCAACCTGACCATTAGCTTGAGGTGAGGCTGTGGCTATTTTAACATGTTCAATATTGTTTTGAAGTAAATATGAACCAAATTCAATGGACGAAAAACATGAACCACGATCACTAATAACTCGACGAGGTCGACTATAATATTGGAAATACTTATCTAGGCAAGCACATATGTACTTCTTTAGTACTTGTTGAATTTACTGCATATAATTTTACATGTTTTGTAAAAGCATCTACAATGGCAAAAATGTGTTTTCTTTTAGAAATAATTGACGGGAGAGGTCCAAAATGATCAACATGAATGGTATCGAATGGTATAGGCTTTTTTGGAATTTGGTGAAGAGTGCGATTGGAAGAATGTGTTGGCACAGAAAACGTTATACACTGAACACAATTTTTTACATAGATACTTTTCAATTTTTTCTTTCATTTTTGGAAACCAGTAGTGTAATTTAATTTGATCTAGACATTTCGAAACACCCATATGACAAAGTTTTTCATGAGACAACCTTATAATTTGTGATTCCATTTCTTTCGGGACATATAACAATAAACTTCCATTATCCAACTTTCGGTAAACTAAGCCATCATCAAGAACAAATTTTGGAACTTCTTCTTTTTCTAACCGATCCCGTATTCGAACAATATCATCATCTCTGTTTTGAGTTATTTGCAATTGCATGTCTATATCATCCGGATTAATTACTGAAATAACTTGTTTAAGTTTTTTGGAAGTTTGAACACAGGCTGAAGGATAGCGACTCAAAGCATCAACATGGCCCATTAAAAGGCCACTTCTGTGTTGAATACTGTAATCATAGTTCTCAAGTTCAAGTGCCCAAGGAGCTATTCGAGCATTAACACTTTTACGGTTCAATGTCATCGTAAGAGAGTTACAGTCCGTTACAATCTTAAATGGAATACCCTCTAAATACACACGAAACTTTCGTAACGAATATATTATTGCTAGGGTTTCCAATTCAAAACTATGAAATCGAGACTCAGAAGCAGTTGTACGTTGTGAAAATATGCAACTGGATGAAATTTGTTATCATCTTGTTTTTGCATAAGTATTCCCCCAAAACCATCAGCACTTGCATCACAATGCAATTCTGCATCGCGTTTTGGGTTATACAATGCCAAAACCGGTGACGTTATTAACTTATCCCTTAAATTAGAAAATGCTGAAAGGCATAAATCATCGAAAACAAATTTAACACCTGGTTTTAAAAGATTCCGTAATGGCATAGCGATATGTGAAAACGACGGGACAAACCGGCGGCGAAAATATGAAAATAAACCTAAACATTTTTGGACTTGATCTAAATTTTTCGGAATGGGAAGATGCTTTATATTTTCAATATGTCTATTATTGGGATGAACACCCTTTTCATTGATGGAGAATTCCAAAAAATCTATTTTATTATAGCCGAATTGGCACTTTTTGAATTTAAGTTCAAGTCGAAATTCAGCAAGTCGTCGTAATAATCTTTGAAGTACATCTAAATGTTCCGAAATAGTTTTGGTAGCAATTGTTATATCATCCATATATACAACAACAGTCCCTTCATCAATAAATGGACGTAAAATATTATTAATGAATCGTTGAAATACTGCAAGTGCATTTTTTAAACCAAAAGGCATTTGCAAATATTCAAATTGTCCATCTGGGGTTACAAATGCTGTATATTTAATTGAATTTTCTGAGACTTTTACTTGGTGAAACCCATTTTTTAGATCCAAAGTTGTAAAATATGCCTTGCCTTCCAATTTCTCTAGACAGTCATCAATAAGTGGTAATGGATAACTATCCCTTACCATAGTTTTATTCAGAGGTCGATAGTCAACACACATTCGGTTCTCGACACATTTTTTTGAAACTAGAACAATTGGAAATGCATAGGGAGAATTACTAGGTCGTATTTGTTTATTTTTCAAAAGGTCGCTAATCATACCCCTGACAATACGCCGATCTTCATAAGAAAGTCTTCTAGGTGCTGAGCTTATTGGAATATCGGAAAGCAAATGAATTTTCATTTCATATTTCTCTTCATTAGGTTAGGTTAGGTTAGGTTGAAGTGGCTGTTGGTTGGGACGTCCAACACACTTAGACCAAAGTATGGTCCGTTGTGATACCACATTTATCTTCGAATGAAGCGTAGGAGACAAGTAATGTCTGAATTTTTTAGATCGCTGGTATCGTTAAAGTAGTAGTCTCCAAGGTGGATTCTACGTCTTTGTGATAAGGCAGGGCATGTGCACAGAAGATGAGAGATTGTCTCCTCTTCTTCTTCGTCCATGCAACTCCTACAAAAATCATTTGCAGGGGCTCCAAGTCGAATAGCATGCCTTCCTATTAAGCAGTGCCCAGTCAGGACACCTATAACGTAGCTAATGTGCAATCTACTCAGAGAGATTAATTGTTTTGAGCGCCTGGCGCTAAGAATAGGCCAAATTAGTTTAGTTGCGACACAGGTGGTGGTGTTATTCCACCTGAAGTTTGTTTTCACTATGGTATCTTGCTTTAGCATGAGCTTGCATGTAGCTAAGGGGATACCTATGCTAGCATTGTGAGCCAGCAGAGGTAAAGTTGTTCCGCTTTTTGCAAGTTCGTCAGCTTTGCAATTTCCTGGAATGTCTCTATGGCCCGGCACCCAGAAAAGGTGAATGTTGAACTGTGTAGCCATCTCCGTAAGAGATGATCGACAATTTAGGGCTGTTAATGAGTTTGTGGAGACAGAGTCTAGGGACTTTAACGCAGCTTGGCTATCCGAGAAGATGCGTATATCATTAGTTGATATAACGTTTTCTCTAAGCCAGGATAGGACTTCTTTTATAGCCAGGATTTCAGCTTGGAACACGCTACAATGATCGGGTAGACGAAAGGAGAGACTTAAGATTAGTCTATCTGAGTATACGCCTCCACCAACCCCATCCTCCGTTTTTGATCCGTCTGTATAGAAGTTTATAGGACCATCGTTCAAAAATGATGTATTCTCCCAAGAAGAACTGGGAGGTATAGCCACTTTGAAGCTATAGTTATTAAACTGAGGATGGGGTATGGTGTAGTCAATATTACTGTTTATAGTTCTGAACGAGTTCAAAATAGTGGTGTGGCCAATTCCATTATTGATCCACAGAGAGGAGGCCTGAAGCCGTATGGCAGTATTAGCGGCCGTTTGCTTGCTGAAAATGTCCAGCGGTATTAGATGGAACAGAACATCTAGTGAAGCGGAGGGGGTGGAGCGAAGTGCTCCTCCCATACACAGGCAGGCTGTTCGTTGGACTTTGCTGAGTTTATCGCGATTTGTCGCTGTATCTAGCGCCGTCCACCATACCGCTACTCCATAAGTAAGGATCGGTCTTATGACCGAGATGTATAGCCAGTGTGTAATGCGGGGCTGTAGGCCCCATTTATTACCAATGGCCTTTTTACAGGAGAACAGGGCTACTGTGGGCTTGTTTATTCTCTCTTGAATATTAGGTTTCCAACTTAATTTCTTATCTAAAATGAGACACAAGTATTTTGCTTGTTCAGAGAATTTAAGTGGTACACCGTTTATGAGGGGAGGGTCAATGTGTGGGACTTTGTATTTCCTTGTGAAGAGGACAAGGTCGGTTTTTTGTGGGTTAACGCCTAGTCCACACCGATAAGCCCATCTGGTGAGCTTGTTTAAAGCGTTTTGTAAGAGGTCTTTTAGTATATTGGGATGTTTACCCGTTACCGCAATAGCAACATCGTCCGCATAGGCAAACACTGTATCCCTCTCTTTCTAGAGTAATTAGTAATTCATTTATTACTAAGTTCCAGAGGATAGGGGATAGGACACCACCTTGTGGCGTACCTCTACTGACACCCCTTTGTGTAGTAAAATCGCCCAGTTTTGAATTGATAATCCTGCTTATCAGCATTTGATTAATCAATTCGCTGATCGACTTATCTACCTTCAGAGATGTCAATACACGTGCAATTGCAGATGTGTCGACATTGTTAAATGCACCTTCTATATCTAAGAAGGCAACTAAGGTGTACTCTTTATGATGGAGGGAATATTCGATTGTACGTACTATACTGTGTAGAGCCGTTTCAACTGATTTCCCTTTGTTGTAGGCGTCTTGAGCCTTTGAAAGGAGGGACTTATCAATACTTGCCCTTAAGTGGATATCGATCAAACGTTCAAAAGTTTTGAGAAGGAATGATGATAAGCTGATAGGTCTTAGGTCTTTAGGGTTAACGTGGCTGGATTTTCCGGCTTTTGGAATAAAAACAACTTTAACTTGTCTCCAAGACATCGGGATGTATGCCAATTTAAGGCATCCCTTGAAGATGTTTTCTAGGATGGGTATTAGAAAACTTGCATTTTCTTGCAGTTCGGCTGGAATTACACCATCCGGACCAGCAGATTTATATGGCTTAAAGCTGTTAATAGCCCATTTGAGTTTTTCCCTAGTGACTAGACCTTGTGGGGGATGTAATATATTGTCACCATTATTAGGTGCAATGTTATTAATAATATTAGAGCTACCAGGAAAGTGAACATCTAGTAGCAAGTTGAGCGATTCTTCGCTTGAATTGGTCCAGAGGCCAGAGGCGTTTTTCAAGCAGCTTGGCATGATTGGATTTTTGTAGAGGATTTTGCGCAGCCTGGATGCTTCGGAGCAATCTTCCACGTTGCTACAGAAGTTTCTCCAAGACGATCGTTTGGTTTTCCTCAGTTCTTTTTTATAAATCTTCAGTGATTCTTTATATGAATCCCAGTCTGACATGTCTCTAGAAGCTTTCGCTCTGTTAAAGAGTTTTCTGCATTCTTTTCGAAGTGGATCTAGCCCTGAGTTCCACCAGTGTGGCTTCTTTTTACCTCTTACTTGTATAAGAGGGCATGCAGTATCTAGAGCTTTGTTTAGGGCTAATGTTAGATTATTGACTTTGTCGTCAAGATCTTCAATGTTGGAGGGAGTATTAAAAAGTTCAAGTTTTACTAAACTATTTAACGTTCTCTTGTATTTTGGCCAATTTGTTCTTTTCAGATTTCGAAAGATCGGTTGGCAAGGTGGTTCATTTATAAAGTCAAACTGGATGTATCTATGATCAGAAAAGGAGTGATCTTTAGATACCTTCCAGTTCAAAATATTTTTATTAATGAAGTCGGAGACAAGAGTTATATCTAAAACTTCTTGTCGATTTTTAGTAATAAAGGTTGGCTCATTACCAACGTTACTTACGAGTAGGTTAGTGTTTAGAATATAGTCGAAAAGAGACTCACCTCTGTCGTTTATATCCGTGCTACCCCATACTGTATGGTGGGCGTTAGCGTCACTACCGATGATGAGGCCGATGTTGAGCCTTTGTGCTTCAGTTATCAATCTCTCCAGAGTGTCACCCGGGAGAGGGCCAAGATGGTCGTGGCCAAGATACGCCGACGCCAGCCAGAACGTTCCTCTGGCTGTTTCCAGACTTTCGGCGGTGATATCTCGATCGCTGAAATTAGGGAGTAAATATACATTTAGGCTGCGTTTTACTAATATGCAAGATCTGGGTTCATCCTCACCTGATGCATACAGCACGCAGTATCTGGGAGTCCTGATTCCTCGAACAATGGATTTAACAATCCAGGGTTCTTGAATCAGGACAATATCTTCATCGCTGCTGGATAGGCGAAGAAGAAGGGAGGCCGAAGCCTTTATGGAGTGTTGGAGGTTAATCTGGAGTAACCGCAGCATTTTTGCTACTGCACTCCCGATCAGCCTCCAACACAGTAATGTCGGAGTCATCCATATCAGAAGACGATTCTAAAAGAATGTCCTCATCTCCGCTGTCGTAGACCTCGGCCTCCATTGCGGAAAAACCTTGGTCGGTGTTAGGAGCTTCCTCTGTTACTGGGGATACCTGAGATGCATCGTCCTCCAATGAAGGAAGTGTGACCGATGCACCAGGTTCCTCAGCAGCAGTTTCCGCTTGTGTGGGTGGGGGAGGGGGAAGGGTTTGTGCCTCGACCCCATCTTTTTTATAGACCCTCAGCGTAATTTCATCGAACCCAAACCTAATCACACCTTTTGATTGCGCCAGAGGAGAAAGGGACTCTGCATTGATGATTACAATTGCACCCTTGTGGGGTCCCTTCTCCAATTTCGCAACCTTCCAGTTGTGAGTAGGAAGGGTTGGATTGGAGAGCCGGATTACCTTCAATACGTGGTCTGCTTCCTTGAATACGGCCGGAACCGTGATGCGAGCTCTTGGTCTGCAAGGAATATCCTCCTTTGCTACAACCTCCAGCTTAGCACCAGGCCAGACCTCTCCAAGTCGGCTGACCGCCAGCGTCAGTAGGTCGCACGACCTCTGATCATCACAGACCATCAACTTGATGTGTCCCTGATGCCAACCGCCATCTTTTGTGATGGGCGGTGGTCCCGGATTGTCAGACATGATCTCGACAAAACTGAAGGCCAGCTGTCCTTTGGCCAATGTCCAGTTCTCGGCAGAGATCGTGCCATCTACATCACTTCTGTCGATAATCGCGACTACCTTTTTGTCCTTCAGAACGTCACTGAAGGACATTTTTGCCTTGCGAGGGTCAAGAGTAGTGCTGGTGTTTAGCAGTTTGGGGCGTTTAGGTAGTGAAACACTACCTTCCATAGACCTTTGTCGCTTCGACGTTGAGTCTTGGCTGGTCTTTAAATTATTTTTGGCCTGAAAGCTCTTGGCCCATTTTATCTTGGCGTTATGGTGAGAGTTTCCTCCAGCGCCTAGTTGTTCACCAAACTTCTGGAGAATCCTCTTAGCATTACGCATGTCCCTTTAGGATTATTAGCTTTGGAGGTAGAAGGACCTGGCACCACAGCCCTACTACCTCCGACTCGCGGTGTAGAAGAGTTGAGAGGTTTAGTCTCTGTGGTAGTAGAGGAGCCGTTCTTCACAACTGCCTCACTACAGGAAGAAGGTAATATTACCTGTTTATCCGATATTCCACTGGCTACAACAGGGCTGTGAGTGTCCACAGCCATGTCGGCACCAGTGGAAGAGGGATGAACAGCAGACAACTTTGCCGTCGTACTGCTGGCCGGTACGGTCTTTGAATTTTGTTTTGTTTGTTTTGTTTTAAAGTTGTTCATTAGAATCCCATGAGTAGCGGATAAGGGGTGGTCCATCTGTACAGAGATCCGTGTATACAGATAAGGCTAGTTAATCCGGAGATCGCCAGGTATCCGGATACTCCGTTAGCGACTGAGCTAGTTTTTTAATTGGGCCCTCAGCCAGGCTGATCATCGGCACGGGTCGTGTAACACCTTAGATCCAGCCCAATTGGGTGGTAGATTGAGGGAAGGAAAGAGAGGGTAGGGAATCAGGTAGTTTACACCGATGGAAGGACTGCTTACAAGGATGGTTAAGAGAGGAATCAAGGGCGGGGTTCGTTGGATGGTTTTTTCACCAGCAACGAGGGGTGGGTAGGAGAGAAGGTAACAATAGTCGGCTATTTCGCTTCCTATGTGAGGAAGTGATCGAGGGAGGGGTATAGGTATGTGAGCGACCTTTGGTTTCAGGACTCATCTGGAGATAAATCTCGAGAATCATTGACCCTACTCAGCCTTTCAACTCGACAAGTTCGACGCTCAGGTAAAGGTCTCTTCATTAGAGGTTGGAATATTTGAAAGGTCAAGGTAATTAGTCTCAATAATTGTCTGAATCTCTTTCCGATAAAATTGATTCATTTTAACATTTATATCTATACGTTCAGAAAATATTTTATCTACTTCAATTGCAAAAATGTCCGGAACAAAATGATCGATACCTAACAAAGTATTGGTCGATGCAACATGATTTTTATCATTCATGTTCGAAGGTTGACACAGGTCACAAGTAGTTAAAAGATTTGAATTCTCATTTTCAGTGGAACTATACACACAATGCAACACTTTATTTGATATTTTAATTTTATTTTTATTCGAATCATCCAAAATTTCAACATTTGTTTTGGGAATTTTATTAAAAGTTAAATCAATTATCATAAATTTTATATTAAAAATATTTGAAAAGTCCCGACCCAACAAAAGTGAATATGGAATAACTGAACAACAAAGATATTAATTAAGTTAGTTAACTTGCGAAACGAAATTTTAATTTGAATTTTTCCATAAGTACATAATTTTAAATTTTCCAATCCTTTATAACCAGAATATTGAGTCCATTGGTTAACTAAATCATTTGGAAAAGCAGATTTTCTCATTAAACTAATCGGACTACCAGAATCAAATAAAGAAAGGAAGGTTAGGTTAGGTTGTAAGGAGTGTGCACAGAAAGAAGCTGTTGCGTACACGGGGGCCTATTGGTCCATTGTGATCCCCTGTAAAAGTAAAAATTTAGCAACGATGCTCTCAGCTGAATTCAACTCTGTCGATTAGCGTAGACTGGCTCGTTAACGAACCAGCCTGTGCTATCTATAAATTTCCTCATGCTCGCCATTGAGACCTGTGCTAGATCATCCAGTTCTCCAACAAACCTGTTTCCGAAATGACGGAGTCGGCTGGTTTGGAGGTTCGGACAGTCGCAGAGCAGGTGTTTAATGGTTTCCATTTCCTCCTCATCCTGACAGCTCCTACAAAAATCGGGTGCAAATGCCCCTATTCTATTAGCCATTATGCCAATGGCGCAATGACCTGTTAGTACACCTATCAAGATTTTAATGTTCTTTTTACTCAGCGATAGAATATACCGAGTTTCTTTTTCATTTGTCTTAGGCCATAAACTTCTAGAGATTGCACAATCGTTCCTGGATTTCCAGGAGATATTGGTTTTCTCTTTTAGTTTAAGGTCTATCTTCCTCTTGAGTACCCCAATCGGGACGAGTGGTCCCCTAACTGAATGGTCGCTACTACTTGTGTCTGCTTTTGACCCTTTCCTGGCTAGTTCGTCTACTATATCATTCCCTTCTATATTGCTATGTCCGGGAACCCAGCAGAATTTTACCTGGTTAGTGTGGCAGATTTTGTTTAATTCCTTCCTACAGTTTAAAACTGCTTTTGATCTAATAGTCTCACTGGCTAAGGCTTTGATAGCAGCCTGGCTGTCCACGAAAAAAGTAATCTCCGAAGAGCTTAGCTTTTCGTGATGTGCCAATTCAGCTGCTTTTCCAATGGCAAAGACCTCGGCCTGAAAGACACTACAGTCAGCCGGGAGTGTATATGGCGCTCTGATGTTGAGAGATTGGCAAAACACTCCAGCACCTGTTCCTGATTCCATTTTTGAACCGTCAGTGTAGAAAGGGATACTTATAAGTGAATTGGGATCCCAACCCTGTCTTTCTGGTATGAAAATAGAATATTTCCTGTCGAAATCGAGTAAAGGGGGGATGTAATCGGTGGTCTCTCTCAGTCCTGGGATCGTGTCATATCTTTGTAAGATTGACCCGTGGCCATAAGTGCTATGCCTCCAAAAACTCAGTTCTCTTAAACGAATTGCAGTTTTGGCTGCCGTGCACTTTATGAACTCATCCAGAGCCGGGAGGTCCAAGATCATTTCCAATCCAGCTTGTGGTGTGGATCTTTGAGCCCCTGTAATTCCTATACAGGCTAGTCTCTGTACCTTATTCAGGTTCTTGAGATAGCTTGATTTTTCCACCGCCTTCCACCATACAATAGAGCCATAGGTAAGAATGGGTGTGACAATCGCTGTGTACATCCATTGGATGACTTGCGGTCGCATATCCCAACGTACACCGAAGGTCTTTTTGCATGTGTAGCATGCACATAGTGCTTTTTTCATTCTTTCCTTAGTATTACGCTTCCATGTAAGCTTGGAGTCAAGGATTACTCCTAGAAATTTAGCTTCCTTAGAAGGTTTTAGAGGAATGCCATTTAGTTTGGGAGGGTTGAAGCCCTCTAGTTTCCTTTTCCTCGTGAACAAAACTAGCTCTGTCTTGGTGGGGTTGACCCCGAGACCGTTCTTAGTTGCCCAAGAAGATAAATCCTTTAATGCATTTTCCATAATGTTTTCGATGATGGTAAGAAACTTGCCTGTTATCAAAACCACTATGTCATCTGCATACGCAACTATTTTAATGCCCTGATCTTTGAACTTTGTGAGAATTTAGTTGACTACGAGGATCCACAGCAGGGGTGAGATGACTCCTCCCTGTGGTGTGCCTCTAGTAACTGTTTTCTCAATAGTGCTAACTCCTATTTGAGAGTTGATAATTCTGCCATTTAACATGGTGAAGATCCAATCGACAATGACAGATTCAACCCCAACTTCAACTAAGGCAGTCTTGATCGACTCCGTTTTAACGTTATTAAACGCACCCTCGATATCAAGAAATGCTGCCAGGGTATATTCTTTATGTTCAAGACTTTTCTCAATATGTGAAACTACTTCATGCAAGGCAGTCTCCACTGATTTACCTTTAAGGTAGGCGTGTTGGTAGTTGCACAAGTTGTGTTCGTTGAGAAGTTCTCTAACATGTAGATCAATTATCCTCTCTAGTGTCTTAAGGAGAAACGAAGAGAGACTTATTGGTCTATAATCCTGAGCGTTTCCCTGCTTTTGGGATAAAGACTACCTTGACCTTTTTCCAGCTATTAGGGACGTATTTAAGTTTGATACAACTTATAAAGATTACCCTAAGCCACGGAGTTATTACTTTGAGAGCGTTTTGAAGGAGAGCTGGGAAAATCTCGTCCGGTCCCGCTGATTTATAGGGTTTGAACGAGTTTATTGCCCAGATAATCTTCTGCTCAGTAATAACCCGATTTAGTTCTAACTTTGATTCCGTGTGAATAAAATCCAGCGTGTTCGATTGCAAGCAATCGGAACTTTCTGGGTTTTTACAACCGGGGAAATGAGTTTCCATGAAGAGTTCAAGCGTCTCTAGGCTCGAGTTCGACCATGTTCCATCAGGGTGTTTTATCTACCCCGGGATCGTGGGATTAAGGGCCAGGGTTCTACGGAGCCTTGCCGCCTCGCTTGTTTTTTCAATGGATTCACAATGTTTAGCCCACGAATCCTTTTTGGCCTTCCTTAACTCTTTGGTGTAAGTGTTAAGTGCGGCTCTATAAGACTTTAAATCCTCTTCTAATTTACTCAGTTTAGCTTTATTGAAAAGTTTTCTGACCTCTGTTCTGCGTTTCTTTAGTACCCCATTCCACCACGGTGGTTTAGTGGAGTTATTGGAACGAGATAAAGGGCAGTGTTTTTCAAAAGACATTCTCATTTTGCTCGACAAGTTATGGACAACAGTGTCAATGGTTGAAGTACTTAGACTTGTATTGTCCTCTGGTGGATCAATACAGTCTTTCAGACATTTTTCGTACTCTGTCCAATTCGTTCTAGTTGGGTTCCTGTAAGGTTTCTTTTCATTAAAGTTCCTGTCTATAGAGAAGAGTATCCTAAAGTGATCCGAAAAAGATTCTTTAGGTGAGACTCTCCAGTCCTCAACCGAAATTTTTCTATTATTGCTAATAAGAGTCAAATCTATGATTTCCTCCCTGTTTTTGTTTCGAAAGGTAGGGTGATTGCCCCTATTACATATCGATAAATTAGAACAGAGAATATATTTAAAAATTGACTCACCCCTTTTATTGATGTCCTTAGAGCCCCATTGAGTGTGGTGAGCGTTGGCATCACCTCCCAACACCAAAGGTGTACCGCTTGCTGTGGCATGGACCACCAGATCGCGGACTGTTTTTGATGGTGGGCTCTCCTCCTCGTACGGCATGTACGTCGACGCTAGAATGAAGTTTCCTTCATTCGATTCGACGCTGATTGCCGTGTTGTCCTTGTTGCTGTACCTAGATAGAAAGAAAGCGTTAATTGATTTTTTCACTAGGGTACAACTTCTAATATTACCTTCATCTGACGTGGAATGGAAAAGGTTGTAGTGTTTTGACCTCAACCCACGGATTCGGTTTTTGCCTAACCATGGTTCCTGGATCAAGGCCACATCCACGTTCTCGTGAGACATGTAGAGCGTAAGGTCGTACGTTGCTGCTTTAGCGTGGTGCAGGTTTATTTGCACCACTTGCAGCTTTTGACTCCCCTTTGCCCTCATGCCTCTTAACCTTTACGGTTCCGAGACCATACCTCAACACGTCTTTTCTCTCTTTCAGCAGAAGGTCAGATTTCTTGTCTGCCACAAACAAGAGGTCCTTCCCTTCGCCTCCATGACTCTTTCTTGAGTGTTGGAGCTTCCATTCTAAAATGGGAAGCTCTTTGTTCTGTTTCGCCAACAGCTTTATAATGGCTGCGTCCTCATGTTCTGCAGGAGGGGGGATCCATATGCTAAACTGCTGGCGGAGGGGTAGAGCTGCGGCGGGTAGAATCTCAAGGGAGGAACCTTCCCATAGTTCGCCAATGTTGGCGATTGTGTGGTTCAGAAACTCCCGTGGTTTCTGGTCACCGCAGCAGACCACTTTAACTCCTCGCCGCCATCCGGCACCATCAAAGATATAGTCTTCAAAACTATCGTTCTCTGATGCTGCCATCATAGCTTTGAGGATCTCATTTTCTACAAGAAGCCACTTTTTTGCCGATATTTTCCCATCTGGGTCGTCACGGCTTATAATGGCAAGTTCTAAGTTTCTTAGC
Organism: Eupeodes latifasciatus; assembly: GCA_920104205.1. Lineage (NCBI taxonomy): Eukaryota > Metazoa > Arthropoda > Insecta > Diptera > Syrphidae > Eupeodes > Eupeodes latifasciatus. Next base: position 114,041,596 of record OV049926.1, read on the forward strand.
ACCGTCTAGCTTGACTGTCTCCTCCGACCTTTGTCTCTTGGACGTTCCTGGTTTCATTCCAGAAGAGGTGCCTGCCGGAGCTTGGTCTTTCCTAGCGTTGGCTGGCTGTTTTTTGCTGGAAGTCGCCTGAACTTTTCTCTTGTCGTTCCGAGCGGTCGAGTTATTGCCAGCCTGTTCACAGTTTGCCTTTTTAGGGACAGACCTAGATTTGGCAGCATCTACTCCTTTGCTCTCCGACTCTTCGGCATTCACTTGCCTTGTTATTCCCCTGGGTGCAGTGGCAGTCTCTGCCAGCTGCCGCTCGAAGTTCTTAACCAGCTTCCTGTGCTTTTTTAGGAGAGCTTTATCTCTCGAACTGAGCGCCGCAGGGTCTTTCAACTCGGTCTTTTCCACGAATCTTTTGGAGGATCTGTAGTTGCTGCGTTCCCTCGAAGCTTTGAGGGGTGCAGCAGACTTCAGCATAGTCTCTTCTTGATTCGGTTCCATCAGTAGCTCGTCCTCGGTTTGACTACCTATGGAAGGAGGTCTGTCCGAGGTCTCCGTACTTTTGATAGTTAAACTATCTAAGTCGGGAAGGAGATCTACTGAGAGAAAGACCGGTTGTCTTTTTAACTCTCTTTTTCCTTCTTTGAAGTTTACTTCTGTCACTGGCGACTTAGCTTCTTGCGAAGCCAAGCCCTCGCCGGCAGCCGTGACCTCTGCCGACTTTTGAACGTATATCCCCGTTCGATTTTTTCCTCTTGTAAACTTTTGTCCATGGTTCATTATTTAGATTGACATCTCTGCTTTTGTTGGTTTTCTTAGTTGCCCTACTCCGCAGCTGGATTGCTGAAGAGTAAGACGTAAGCCCCCTCGCCACAACAAGGCGAAAACCGTGAGGGGGAAAGAAACGAAAGTATTGCATCTATGCATAGAACCATTAATCAAAAAGGTAACACTTACATCATTTATTTCGGAAATATGATTGTTAGCTTCTCTATTTGTATTTTCAATATTCTTTAACTGGAAATCATCTACTAGGACCACTCGTTTAGTAAGTTTTTTTGGACAGTCCTTTAAAATATGTTCTTTAGAACCACAACGAAAACATGAACCTTTTTCTCGTTTGGGATGAGGACATGAACTTGCAAAATGCCCAACATTTGAGCAATTGTAACACAGCATCTTGGAATTATCAAAGCTCGGTTTCAAAATTGGTGCTTTTGTCTTAGTTGCGTTTGTTGTAGACGGGGTCTTAATTGATGCTTCATTTGATTCTCGTTGACTACGTAATTGGCTATAGCGATGTGATAGTTGTTTGAGATGTTGTATATTAGAAGCCAGATACAACACAGCAATGTTCATAGAATTATCTTGAAATCCCTCTTTTATAAATTGAATGACTTGCAATTCATCACTATTCGCACGTGCTGCCAACTCTTGCATTTTGAGAATATATCCCATAACAGAGAGTTTCGAAGAACGGAAAGTGGTTTTTCGTAATTTGTCAATCACTTCTGAAACAGTATACGCATGACCAAAATTTGACAAAAAATTGTTACGGAATTGAAGATAATTAGTAGAATTATCCACACGAAGAAACAATTCAGCAACAGAATCCGTTTTCATCAAACGTCGGATTGACTTAAGGCGGTAAACATCGTCACCATTTACCGAATCACAAGCTCGTTCGAAATGTTCTAGCCATTTACGTGCATCATAAGCTTCATCACCAGCAAATGGAGTAATATAATGTTGGATATCTTCGAATTTTGCGTTAGCCAAAACATTCGGAGTGGAAGCCAGTTCTTGTTGCAATTGTTTCAACCGACGGCGTTTTTCCAAAACTCTAAGCTGTGCATCAATATCAGCTTCTTCTTCTCCTAAAGATGCAAACTGGATTGAACGATCAAATACATCTTCTTCATTATTTCCGGAATTATCTGAATTTTCATTTTCGACGGAATTGTCATCCCTGAATTTTTCATTGTAAAGCTTCCGCAATTGCGTCAATGTAGCTGTTGTTGAAAAATCAACGTTTTGCTCCTTGTGCCAATCTTGGATTTCAGATTTGTTCATTATCAGAATTCTTTATAAGATAGGTAAATATTAATCAACAATTTTCGGAACTATCCCACTTCTGAAGTTGTTATGGCCTTTTCAGAATTAAAGATCAATCTTAAGAAATATTAGTTATTTTTATTTTGATCTCTCAGTTTTTGAATGAATCTTAAAATTAAAATTATATATGACAAACTCAGCTTATAATATATAAAAAATAAAAAGTATTATTGAATCAAAGTAAATTTAAAACAATACTCTTACAATATGTAGGTATATAAATATAGAATGGATTGTGTAGGATAATTTTTGGACGCTGAATCCAACGAGCTAAGGGCAAGAAACAAAAAATAGGATATAATTGGGAAACGAAATCAACACACGCGAACTTTCTGACGCGGAGAAACTAAACTCTTCTTCTAATCTAGTTCTTTTCTTATAATTTTACAATTCTTCTTATCTCTTAATTCTCTTCCATATTCAAGAACAACTTTCGCTTATATAAAAATGCTTTAGTTTTTGTTTTGGAGCAGATTAAAAACAAATCATCTGTCTCCGAAAGCAGTTTCCGCAAGAAGAATTTGTCGGAGGACTTCGCAGAAAAATTTGTTTGTATATCTATCAAAAATAAAACCATTAAAAGATCTTAATCGCAAAGCATCGCATTTAAATTGCATGCGTTAAATTTTGTCGGAGATAATTTCCGATCAGCTGATCGTAGGAAATCGGAGAAAATTCCGTTCCGATGTGACGGTTACCTGGATAGGGCTGGCTATCAAATAAAACCTTTAAAATAATTTACCGCCAACATACATACTGTAATGTGTATACACTCTTTATCTCTTTTAATATCGGATTAGTTGGAGAACTCGCTTCTTTAAGCATCGAGAAACATCTATAGTGGCTAAAAGGGGAACATTCAGCGCATACAAGAACCTCGAAAGGGGCAATATTGATGCGGATTCTTTCCCTAAAGTTATTGAAGCGGGAAAAGTTAACATTGGGTGGGAACGTTGCAAAGTATTTGATGGTGTTGATATTGTAAGATGTTACAAATGTAAGGGATTTAATCACATTTCATCAGAATGTAAGAAGGAAGTAGAGACATGTTTAAAATGCCTAGAAAACCATAAATCAAGTGAATGTAAAAATGAAACAATAATAATGAAGTGTATAAATTGTATACGAGCGAACAATAAATTTGAATTTAAATTTGATGAAAACCACAACACATTTAGTAGGCTATGCCCAGTGTATTTAAATAAACTCGAAGTTAAGAAGAAAAGAATCGGTTACTAGCAACTAAACAAAATAAGTGGAGTTTATTTAAATATCCAAGGTCTTACTGGTAATTTTGATGAGCTAGAGGAATTTGTGCACAAAAATAATTTTGATTTTGTAATATTGAGTGAAACACATATTACAGAAGATATAAATGAAAATGAATATAAAATAAATAATTATAAAGCTTTTAGTTGTTTATCGAACTCAAGGCATACCGGTGGTGTTACTATATTTGTCAATAATAAAATGAAGTCAGTTAAAATCAAATCAAAGGCAATTGATTTTAAGGCATGGTTTTTAATGATAAAAGTAAATTGTGAAAATGAAGTGTGGAATTTAGCTGGAGTATACAGATCAGATATTATGAATGTATCAGAATTCAATACATCATTTAGTGAATTTGTTGAAGAAAATTTCAGTTTTAATGAAAACATATGTGTCGCTGGTGACTTCAATATAGACTATAAGACTGACAGTTGTGATAAAAGAAGATTTGATAACGACGTACTTTTTAGATTTGGTTTGAGTCAACTAGTCAATGAAACAACAAGAAACACAAGTTCATCATCGACGCTTATAGACTATGTTTTGAGTGATCAGGTATCGAGTATGAAGGTGGCAGTCAACAAAAGCTGGATAATATCTGATCATGAAACTATTCAAATTGATCTAAATGTACAAAAGAAACAAAAGGAAAACCACAAGATAATTAAATTTGTAAAATATGATAAAACTAAATTCTTAAGGGAATGGTCACATAGAAACTTTGAAAATATAGTGTTTAATACTGAAAATAATATATCCAAGAAATTCAAAGATTGTGTAGAGCATTGTTTGAAAAGTTTAATCAAATCATTTAAATCAAGTAATTATTATGTGGAGTGGTTCAATGAAGAGCTAAATATTCTGAAACAGAGAAAAATCGATTCATATATTAGGTATAGTGTTTTAAGAACTAATGAAAGTTGGGAAAGGTACAGAAGAGATCGAAATATATTCAAAAATAGTTGTACAAAAACTAAAAATAGTTACATTGAAAAGAAAATCGAAGAAAAAGCGGGAAACCAAAAAGAAATGTGGAAAACTATTAAAAAATATGTGTTAAATAAAGACAATCAAGATCTTTGTGAAATTGAAGTTAACAACATTAAATTCAATAACAAAAAAGATATAGTTAACAAATTAAATGAATTCTTTGTCAATAGTGTGATTGAGATTAATGAAAGCATACCTTATTTTCAATATAGTGATGGCATTCCAGAATCTTCGCGTTCATTTCAATTTAGACAAATAAATGAAATAGAATTAGAACAAATAATAAAAAATTTAAATAATAAAAGCGATTTCAACGGTTTTAATACTAAAATTATATTAGACTGTAAAAATGAAATGTTCCCAGTTCTCTTAAACATCATAAACACTTCTTTGGTTGAGGGAGTATTTCCAATTTCATGGAAAGAATCGATTGTTGTACCTGTAGAAAAGGAGAAAAACGCCACCAAGTTGGAACTATTCCGTCCCATAAATATGATGCCAATCTACGAAAAAATATTGGAGAAAGTTGTGAGCATTCAATTAGAAAGTTACCTCACTCAATATGGAGTTCTTTGCGAGGAGCAATCTGGATTTCGCAAAGGCCATTCTACAGAAACTGCATTAGCTTGGGTTTTAAATGAGTGGAAAAGAGATATGGATTCGGGAAATTTTGTGATGGCATTGTTCCTTGATTTGAAGCGAGCTTTTGAAACCGTCGACAGGAGTATTCTTCTAAAGAAGCTGTTCAAATATGGAATTAGACAAACTGAACTTAAGTGGTTTGATTCCTTCCTTTCTTCAAGGACACAAAAAGTAAAATTAGGTGAAGAGCATTCTTCTACAATAGGCGTTGAATTGGGCGTTCCTCAAGGAACAATTCTTGGAGTCATCCTTTTCCTTCTTTATGTGAATGATATTAAGGACTGTTTGAAGTTTTCGAAAGTTTCATTATTTGCGGACGATACTCTTGTATATATTGTTGGAAAAGATTTAAAAGAATGTGAAAGTAATTTAAATTCTGATACTGATTCATTATTTCAATGGTTGTGTAAAAACAAATTAAAATTAAATGTGTCAAAAACGAAAAGTATGTATATAGGCAATACAAATTATCATATTAACATAAAAATAGAAAATTCAAATATTGAGTGTGTTAAAAAAATAAAATATTTAGGTGTCTTAATTGACTCTAAATTAAATTTTAATGATCATGCCGACTTTATTAGTTCAAAAATGTCTAAAAAAATAAATTTTTTATATAGAATAAGAAAAAAATTATCAAAAAAATGTGCAATCAGTATTTATAACGCTATTATATTACCTCACTTAGATTATTGCTCTGCTATCTTGAGTTTATGTAACAATGGAAAAATTGATAGTCTTCAAATTTTACAAAATAGAGCTATGAGATGTGTCCTACAATGTGGCAGAAGAACTCATATATCTGATATGTTGAATGAGTTAAAATGGATGAGTGTTAGCCAGAGACTTAAATTTAATTTATTAATATTTATATTTAAACTTAAAAATGGACTGTATCCGATGTACCTCCAAAGAAATTTGCAATATGTTGGTAACTATTACAACCTAAGAAATGTAGGCGATTTTAGACTACCTTTGTATAGGAGAACTAGTTCTCAAAACAATATTTTGTATAAAGGAACACAAATGTTTAATAATTTAGATGTAAATACTAAAATGGAAACTAATATTAATTTATTTAAAAAAAAATTGCGCAGAATATTATAAATGTATATATTTATTAGAAATAAATTGTTCAAAAAAGTTTTTTAAAACTAATAAAGAATTAAAACTAAAACTAAAAACTAAATATCTAGGGATTAAGAGGAGAACTAGCTTCGTTAAGCATCTAGTGATAAAGAGGAGAACTCGCTTCGTTAAGCATCGAGAACAACCTGGTAGATTCTCGAACCGATTTGAGGTATAAGCCTAGTACCTTTGTATATAGTTACAATATCAAAAATGAGTAGCACTTCCTTTCCCACCAAATTCCGTAAATATCATCAAGAAAAATAAATTAATACAATAAATTAAGCAAAATATCAGGTTGCAATGTGGGAAACTAAAAGAATTTCAATTCCCACATCGCGACACCTTTTTGCTTAATAATCACCTTTAATTTTTGTAATTTTTGAAACCAGCAAATAAAGTTCAGTTTTAACATTACTCTCAACTAAAACGGTTGTTTTATTATTGGCGCAGTCGGTAATCGAAAAAAAACCAAAGAAGACGATTTCTTTTGTGTTTTACTAAAACAAAACAAAAAAAAAAACCAAAGAAGAAAATTTCTTTAGTGTTTAATAAAAAAAATAAATAAAATAGAAACAAAACCAAAGAAGACGATTCCTTTAGTGTTTAATAAAAAAATAAATAGAAGCAAAACCAAAGAAGGCGATTTCTTTAGTGTTTACTTACTTACTTACTTACTTAAGGTGGCGCTACAGTCCTGTGTGAACTAGGGCCTCACCCAACAAACTTCTCCATCTAGCTCGGTCCCTAGCTAGATGTCTCCAGTTTCGCGCTCCGAGTTGGGTGAGGTCACCTTCCACTTGTGCGCGCCACCTGATTCGCGGTCTTCCTCTACTGCGCTGTCCTGTGGGTGTGGATTCGAAGACTTTCCGGGCCGGAGCATTGGTTTCCATGCGCTCTACGTGACCTAGCCATCTTAGTCGTTGGACTTTTACCCTTCTTGCTAAGTCTACGTCGCTGTACAGCCCGTACAGCTCGTCGTTCCATCTTCTCCTCCACTCCCCTTCGATGCATACGGGACCGTAGATCACACGAAGAATCTTTCTCTCGAAACGACCCAAGGTGCTTTCATCCGCTTTTGTCAAAGTCCATGCTTCTGCACCGTATAGCAGGACGGGGATGATAAGGGTCTTATATAGCGACACTTTGGTCCTTCGAGAGAGAATTTTTCCACTCAATTGCTTTCTTAACCCAAAGAAACAGCGGTTAGCAAGAGTTATTCTTCGTTTGATCTCAGCGCTGGTGTTGTTTTCTGCGTTTACAGCGGAGCCTAGGTAGACGAAGTCCTTGACTACCTCAAAGTTACGTCTGTCGATGGTGACGTTTTGACCAAGACGTCGGTGTTGCAGGTCCTTTCTTGATGACAGCATGTACTTTATTTTGCCCTCATTAACCGTTAAACCCATTTTTGCCGCCTCTGCCTCGATACTCACAAAAGCCCCATTGACATCACGCTGAGTTCTTCCGATTATGTCAATGTCATCAGCATATGCTAGTAATTGGACAGACTTTTGAAAGATAGTGCCTCTGGTGTTGACGTGTGAGCTTTGCACTATTCTTTCAAGTACGATGTTAAAAAAAATCACATGACAGCGCATCACCTTGTCTAAAACCTTTTTTGACATCGAAAGGTTCAGTTAAGTTGTTTCCAACCTTTATGGAGCAGCGTGAATTCTCCATGGTCATCCTGCACAAACGGACGAGTTTGGCAGGGATGCCAAAACTAGACATGGCTCTATACAGTTCGTCCCTGTAGATACTGTCATATGCGGCCTTGAAATCGATGAAAAGATGGTGGGTGTCGATTTGGTGTTCTTGGGTTTTTTCCAGGATCTGCCGTAATGTGAATATTTGATCGACTGTGGACTTTCCTGGTCTAAAACCACACTGATAAGGACCTATCAGGTTGTTGACGATGGGCTTTAGACGTTCACATATTACGGCAGAGAAGATTTTATAAGCGATGTTAAGTAGACTGATTCCTCTATAATTGGTGCAGTTTAGAGGGTCTCCTTTTTTCAGGATCGGGCAAACAATACTGAGGTTCCATTCATCGGGCATGCTCTCTTCCGACCATATCTTACAGATAAGTTGGTGCATGCTCCTAACCAACTTATCTCCAGCTGCTTTAAAGAGCTCGGCATTCAAGCCATCTGCTCCAGCGGCTTTGTTAGACTTCAGTTTAGATATAGCAATCTTTACTTCGTCTAAGTCGGGAGGACGGGATTGTTGGCTTTCGTCGTCTATGTTGAATGGATCATCCTGCCTGACAGCGGAATTCGGTTCGTCGTCGCCGTTATACAGTCTGCAGAAGTGGTCCTTCCATATCCTCAGCATTGACTGCGGTTCCACTATGATGTTTCCACTTTCGTCTTTGCAGCCTTCGGGTCTAGGTTTATGTACTTGTGAATTTCGTTTCACCTGTTCATAAAACTTTCGAACTTCGTTTCTGCTTTTAAACCTCTCAACATCTTCGACCGCACGCTTCTCATGCTCTCTCTTTTTCCTTCTGAGAAGTCGGTGTTCCTCTCGCCTCTTCTGCTCATAGAGCTCATGAGCAGCTCTCGTTCTTTTATGCAGCGCCGCCTTGCGTGCCTGTTGTTTGGCTGCATTTGCCTGCCGACATTCCTCATCAAACCAGGGGTTCCTTGTTGGTGGTCGCTTGAAACCCAGCACGTCAGAGGCGGCTTCTCTGAGTGCGTCTTGGCAATGTTGCCACTGGTTTTCTATACATTGTGTTGGCGGCACAGAACTTCGAGAGAGGTTACTTGTAACTCGGTCGGAGAAGGATTTGGCGATCTCTTGCGATTGTAGCCGTTCGACGTTGTACCTTCTCCCAACATCTCCCTGTTTTGCCTTGGGCGTGGAAACCCGAAGTGCTACCTTGGCTACAACAAGGTAGTGGTCCGAGTCGATGTTAGCTCCTCGGAAAGTTCGGACATCCATGATGCTGGAAGCGTGTCTGGCGTCGATCGCAATATGGTCAATCTGGTTGACGGTAGATTGATCTGGAGATCTCCAAGTTCCTTTGTGGATGTTGAGGTGTGGAAAACGCGTACTGGCTACCATGACGTTTCGCCCCGCAGCAAAATCTATGAGCCTGAATCCGTTGTCGGAAGTGTTGTCGTGCAGGCTGTTTTTCCCGATTATTCCACCAAAGATGTCTTCCCTTCCTAGCTTGGCATTAAAATCGCCCAGGACAATTTTAATATCGTAGCTAGGACACTGCTCGTATGTTTTGTCTAAGAGCTCGAAGAACATATCTTTGGTGTTGTCATCCTTCTCATCTGTGGGGGCGTGCGCGCATATCAGGCTAATGTTGCCGAATTTAGCCTTGATGCGGATGGTCATGAGGCGCTCGTTAATGTACCTATAGCTTAAGACTTGTTGCCTAAGTCTGGCTCCAATGACGAAGCCGCATCCAAATAAGCGCTGTTGGTTTTCTCGGTAGCAGTCACCATAGTAGATATCGCAGTTTTTCATCCTCTTTTTGCCCGGCCCATCCCATCGTATTTCCTGAATGGCGGTGATGTCTGCTTTATAGCAGTCTAGGGCCTCCGCTAATTCTTCGGCTGCACGTGGTCTGTTAAGGGACCTAACATTCCACGTGCATATCCGAAGTTCGTTGTCCTTAATTCGTTTGCGTTGGTTGTCAGCAGTAAATCCGTCCGTATCCGAGGCTTGTTGGTGCTTCGCAACTATAAGATTTTTAAGTGGTCAGGAAGTCAACCTGACGGCACAACCCCCAACCTGGAGGGCCAGATCCTTAGTATAACTCCAAGGACGGGGAGCCGGATAAACCGCTCCTTATAGGCCTGGGCTCCGAATAAGTCGTAGAAGCCCTATAAGGTGTTCACTAAGTAGTTCAACCTTATTGGAACTGTAGACGCCACCGTTGATTCCATCTCGGGAATTCCTCCGCTGCCGTCTGGATAAGGAGAGGTTCCTTAGTGGACGCACCTCTCCCCCCCTCTCTCGTTTGCTGCCCCCAATAACTTTCCACTGGGGTTGGAACCCAATCTCCAGTTGAGGTACTAGGCACCCGATGTTCACCACGGGGAGGTGAGAGTAGGAGTTGATAGACAGAGGTTGGTTTTGAGAAAAACCTGTGGACGCTTGTGTCCTCTTGAATGCACATGTCTACCATTTGAACATAGTGTTTACAAAAAGAAAAAAAAAAGCAATTGAAACGATTCAATTGATTCATGCGACTAACAACAATTTAGTGAATAATATCAATTTTGTAACAACTGCCAAGTGGTTCTGTGAGACATATACAAATAATTTGACTTTATTAAACCATTTTCACTTGCACACCCGATTGCAAACCCTTCCGGTTGTTCCTTCCAGTTGTTGTATAAAGTAAAGATAAAAGTATCAATATCACCGCAACCTATTGCCACTGTATTACCAAACTTTGACCTGCAGTATAAGAGCATCAAAATCACCGTTAAGGTATACTGACGATTGACGAAACATCCGAACTATTTTCAACATCTATTACCAGAATCAAGCGGATTGATCTTATATTTGAAAAGGATTACTAAAGTATAGACCAATGTGTGTATTCATTTGTTAAATATTGAATTAACTGTTAATTTATAATAAGTACTATAAATAGTAAAAGATTAATTTTCAATTAAAACTATTTTGTATCACGGTATCAAAATACTTGAAATACCATTTTTTGTAACTATTTTTGACCTAAATGACAAGCTTTAATCATTGAAATATAAGAGCTAATATTAATTTAAAAAAAAAAAAAATAAAACTAGTTTAATAAAAACGGAATAAAAATGGATAATTTAGACGAAATTCAGAAATTTAGTTTTATATTTAAAAATATATCAAATATTTCTCCTTTTAGTGGAAACAAATCCGATTTATTTAATTTTATAAATCGAATTGAAACGCTTATACCAATTATTAATACATTAAGTGTAGTACTCAAAAAAAATGTTACTAGACCACATACAAGATAAAATCATAGGAAAAGCTAGGGAAACAATCATAGCACAAGGACATGTAGAAACGTGGCCAGAACTAAAAGAAGTCTTAATCAGAACTCACGGCGAATCAGAGCCGATTGAAAAAATTCTGGATGAGATTTCATTTTCTCGTTGTGACTTGACCGTAGAAGACTTTTATAACAAACTGAATGGTTTATTAGTAAAACTAAATAATGCGTATTTGTTAAAAAACACAATGTCAGCAGACCAAGCTACAACAAATACAAGAATCGTTGTAGATGCTTTTAAAAATAATCTACCTGAACCTGTAAGAGGTATAATTATTAATAGAAATCCTGAAACAATGCAAGAGGCACACATCATATTAGCTTCCAATCATTACCTTAAATTTAAAAGTACTTCCTATCATACGCGTTACAATAACAGTAACAATAATTATAATTGTAATAAATCAAGGATGCAATCACGACAAAATACCCCACGTTACTCTCAAAATAGTAACAATTACAATATCGATCTAAGCACACAATCGCGACGAAGTAATTCAGGTTTCTCTCAAAATAATAACAATTACAATAACAACTATAATAATAATTCTAACGATTCAAGCATGCAATCGCGTCGAAGTAACCCAAGTTCCTCTCAAAATAGTAACAGTTACAATTATAATAATAATAACGATTCCAGCATGCAATCGCGACAAAGTAACCCACGTAATTATCAAAATAATTACGGTTACAACAATCATAATCTTAATAATACAAACAACAATAACAATAGGCAAAATAATACTCCACGTAATAATGAACCAATGGATATTAGTACAATCTCAACCTCTGAACAAAACGAAAATCCTGAATCTTTCCAAAATTTTCGGATCACCCCCGAAAACAATTACCCTATATAGTAATTCGAAATAAAATATGTAATTTAAAATTTATAATTGATAGTGGCGCGGAAAGAAGTATAATAAATCCATTTTTATGCAATCCGAAATGGAAAATAAATAATTCAAATAAATGCTTAAGAGTTTAAGGACGCCAAATAAAGGTTACTATCGAATATAGCTTTCCTTTATTCGAAGAATTTAAAGAAAAAGATTACTATGTTAACTTTCTGGAATATAAATTCCACGAACAATTTGATGGTATAATAGGGAATAATATTTTGATTGGACTGGAGGCGATAATCGATTACAAAAATCGATTACTACGCACACGTTCTGCCAACATACCATTCTATCTGAACGAAGAAGAAGAAACTTACGAACATATTGCATTTTCAAATACGGAAAATGTTATTGAAGTTTTAAGCAATGAATTTCATTCAAACATACCAAGATTAAGCTTTGCGAAACACCTAGATAAAAGGGACGTTGACAAGTTAAAATCAGTCATTCTTTCGTTTAAAGATGTTTTTTTTAAAGAAGGTGATAACCTCTCATTAACGAATGAAATACAACACGTAATAGAAACGAAAAACAATATTCCCATTTATAGTAAATTATATCGCTACCCCGAAATACATAGATCAGAAGTCGATAGACAAATCCAAGGCATGCTTAAGCAAAATATAATAAAACATAGTAATAGCCCTTACAACTCCCCAATATGGGTCGTACCCAAAAAAATAGATAACTCCCAACAGCAGAAATGGCGAATAGTAGTAGATTATCGTAAGTTAAACGAGCAAACTGTCGATGATCGTTTTCCCATGCCAAACATTGATGAATTATTCGATAAAATAGGAAAGTGCACTTATTTTTCAAGTATAGACCTAGCTAAGGGGTTTCACCAAATAGAAGTGTTACCAAGAGATCGTCCTAAGACAGCATTCTCCACCTCAAATGGCCACTACGAGTTTATTCGTATGCCATTTGGCCTGAAAAACGCTCCGGCGACTTTTCAGCGCCTGATGAACAATGTTCTTAAAGATTTTATCAATAAAATCTATTTTTTCCACTAGCTTTGATGAACATTTACTCTCAATAAGGAAAATTATGGAACGACTACGAGAGGTAAACTTAAAAGTCCAAATTGACAAGTGTCATTTCGCTGAAGAATACACTAATTTTCTTGGACATACAATAACTAATGGTGGCATAAAGCCCAATAATGATAAAATTGAAGCTATTCAGAAAATGAAACTTCCTACAACAGTCAAAGAAATTAAACAATTCCTTGGCATTAGTGGCTACTATCGTAAGTTCATTAAGGATTATGCGAAAGTAGCGTATCCTATTATAAAGTACTTGAAAAAAGGCACGAACATAAACAAATCTGATCCAGAATACATAAATGCATTTAATAAATTGAAATTACTACTAACTAGTGACCCAATATTAAAAAGCCCAAATTTTGAGAAACCATTTACGATAACTAGTGACGCATCTAATTATGCAATTGGTGCAATACTTAGCCAAAACAATCATCCCATTAGTTATGCTTCACGAACATTAAATAAACACGAAACAAAATATTCAACAATAGAGAAGGAACTTCTCGCAATTGTCTATGCAGTTAAGTACTTTATAACGTACATTTATGGTCGAAAATTTATCATTCGTACAGACCATAAACCTCTTGTCTGGCTCAATAACCTCAAAGAACCAAACATGAAGCTACAACGATGGAAAATTCAATTGAACGAATATAATTTTACAATAGAATACATAAAAGGAAAAGAAAATCATGTCGCTGATGGTTTAAGTAGGTATCCAAATAATGAATTAGAGGAAAAACCCTTACTGCCTAACATTTTTAATAATGAAACGCCAGATATTATGCCAACAAATAATGACGAAGACGTTAAATCTACTGACGCTACTATTCACAGTGGAATAGAAGATGAAACCCAGTACATATACGTCACAGAAAAAGCCATCAACCTCTACAAAAATCAAATTTATTTAGATATAGGAGATAAAGAAAGAGTATACAAGAAAATAATAAATAAAAAAATTCAAAATTATGTGCTAATTGACAATTATAGTAACTTGCTTGAAATTATGAAGGGGTTATTGATAGACAAAGGAATAATGTGCGTCTATTGCGAAAACAACAAGTTATATCTTCAATTACAAGATATTTATGTTAAATTTTTTGCAAATAATAAAAATTTAAAAGTTCTCAAATCCAGTATTAAATTAATAGATGTAACAGACAAGGAAGAAATTCTCAGCATTATTAAGAATGAACATTTAAAAAACAATCATCGGGGCATCCAAGAAATCTTAAATAAACTAAAACAAAAGTACTATCATCCGAAACTATTAAAATATATTACACAATACATAAATAATTGTGAGACATGTATATTAGCTAAACACGACCGACACCCGATTAAAATACCTTTCAGGTTAACAGAAACAGCAAATAATTTTAATGCCATAACTCATATAGATATATGGTTTCCATACAGAAACGTCATGTTCTTAACGACCATTGATAAATTCAGTAAATATGCTACCATACATAAATTAGCTGATCGAACTTGGATTTCAATTCTTAACGCTCTAAAAGAACGAATTCAATTCTTAGGCAAAATGAATAAATTAGTATACGACAATGAACGATGCATACTTCATAATACAGTAGAATTATTCTTAAGAGAAACTGAAATAGAATCACATGTAACCACACCAGGAAACAAAACTGGCAACGCTGACATAGAGCGTTTGCATGGTACCTTAAACGAACATTTACGCATAATGAGTTTAGATAACAATAATAATGATGATGACATTGACACAAAAATGTTTAAAGCTATTACATCCTATAACAACACTATTCACACTACAACAAAATTACGCCCAATAGACTTTATAAATAAAAATTATGACAGAAATCAAATTGAAACTTTAGCGAAAAAGTTAGCAGAGGAAAAAGAAAATAGAGTTAACAAACTTAACAAGAATCGGACGTCTGAGTACGAACTAAATGAAAACATAGTATCTAATAGAAATATACAAAAAAACAGTCCGAAATATAAAAGGTTAAATAATTATGAAAGACAGGGTAATTACATATACGATACAAGTAGGAAACGTAACATTAAATACAATAGAACTCAACAAAGAAGAAAATTTAAATATCAGAAAACACAAGAATAAAATAATAATAAATAAATTTTCTTTTGCAGATGTATTCTTCACTTACGAGTACATATATTTCTATCATTTATCACGCATATTATGGGACAGTCAATAGAAGTCTCCAACATAAATACTGACAATGGTTACGTTATATTCAAGATGGAGACAAAACTAATAGTGGACAATTATACGAAAATTCTCCACATAGTTAACTTACAAGACTATGAAAATGCATTGAACACTATAACAATGTACAGAAACTCAACTTAGAATCAAATAGCGACGAATATCAAAGACTTGAGAAAGAACTAGCTTTAGCGAAAAATGACTTAAATATTTTAATCCCACATATATACAAAGACAACAAACGAAATAGACGTGGACTTATAAACATTTTAGGTACTGGTTTAAAACTTATTACAGGGACAATGGATGACGAAGACGCCAAAATTATTGACGAACATCTAAGAAACCTCGATTGTAATACTGAACAGATTACAAAACAAATGAACAAACAAGTAATAATTAATAGCAACCTACAGAAAAATTATAAACAAATCGTAGAACAGAATACACAACAAATAAAATTAAATGCATTTTTGAATGAAATAAGTTTAAAATCAAATTCAACATTGTTAACTTTTGACAAATTAAAATCCGTTCTTTTAATTTACGTTGATATCGGAGCCCTAATAAGACAAATAGAAAAAATGTCAGATAGTATTCTCATGAGTAGACTAAACATATTAGCACATAACATCTTTTCAAATAAGGAAATATCAGAATATAAAATATCAATAAAAATGATGCCATATATTAAGACTAACGTTCTTTATAAAGATAAAACACTCATTTTTTGTGTAAGTCTTCCTAACTTTTCAGAAGACGAATTTTTCAACGCCTTAATAATTCCAATTCCGAACAATAGATTTGAAGAACTTGATTCTGAAATAGAAAAAATAATAATACATAATGATAAAGTTTTTGAAAATGAAAATGAAATTGTAATTAAAAAGAATCTTAAACCTCACAAAAACAAATGTATACAAGAAATTTTAAAAGAAAATACAGTATGTAATTTAAGAACAAATAACTCAACTTATATTGACAAAATTTATGATGATCTGGTCGTAACAAAAAACGTTCCTATGATAGAAATGAAACAAAATTGTATTAATCATAAAACAAAAATTCGCGGAAACAACTTAATAAAATTTAGTAATTGTAAAATTGAAATTAATAACGTTACTTTTATGAACACTTTTAAAAACTTCACTGACAAATTTATTATTCCAAGCCCAAATACTAATTTTGAAAAAATTATAAATACTTTAACCTTGGGCAAAGTTCATGCCAATTTGATAGAAAATAGAGAAAAAATTGAATATTTGCAATATAAACATCAAACAACTACAACAGTTCACTCAAGCATAACTTTTATAAGTTTAATATTAATTGTAATATTGATTATTATTATTAGTAAAAAGAAAATTAATGAAATAAAACAAAAATCAATAAATGTTGAACAAAATAAAAATACAAACAATATTGCAGATCCTTTTGCAGAGACTGCAAAATTATAAAAGGGGGGAGGAGTTACAATATCAAAAATGAGTAGCACTTCCTTTCCCACCAAATTCCGTAAATATCATCAAGAAAATTAAATTAATACAATAAATTAAGCAAGCATATCAGGTTGCAATGTGGGAAACTAAAAGAATTTCAATTCCCACATCGCGACACCTTTTTGCTTAATAATCACCTTTAATTTTTGTAATTTTTGAAACCAGCAAATAAAGTTCAGTTTTAACATTACTCTCAACTAAAACGGTTGTTTTATTATTATATGAAAACCATAGTACTCTCATGGTGGAAGTCGAATAGGGCGGCATCTAGATATTTTTTATGGAACGTCTAGTCAAGACATTCATGGAGAAATCGATTTGCAGTCGGGAGACTTGGGAGACTTAAAAATGTTATAATTTGAAATAGAGAAAGACTATAGAGAATTAACGAAAGTCTGAGTGAGGAGGAAAACACATTTGTTTCTTTGTGTTTGTATTTTGTTGTGGTTATATTTTTTGGTTACATACGCAAAACGGTAGTCTTTCTATACAAAGATGATAAGACAAAAGCAGGTGAATTGTGATTTCGTGTAGGAATTTTATATTCTTGGTTGAGATTTTATATTTTTGATGATTTAAGGATTGTATTAGGGAATTATAACTTGAACTATTATAGGCAAGTAAATATGGAGGTATTGTATTCTTATCCAATAATAGGTAGCTAGCTAAATAAATTTAAAAAAAAATTGATCACCTAAACCTTTCTTACAATTTGTTTTCATATGATTGTATCGAGCATAAAGAAGTTTAAATTTTCAAAGTCTTAGAAAGATGATTTTTTTAAATAAATAAATTTGTTAATACCTAATACAATTATTTAAAAGCTGGCTACAAAATTGTAGACAACTTAGGTAGGTATAATGAAAAGATATTTAATTTTTTGACGTTTTTTAATGGTAGTGAATTTTTTAAATGGGATGATGAACTTTTAAATTTTTTTGTTTTAAAAATGAACACATACCTACATACCTATCTTTCAGTTTATAAAGTAGGTAGGTAGTTATAACTTCCGGTCAAAAAAGTGTTTCAAGGACAATTTTTGAAACATACTTTTGCCTGTAAGTTCTTATGATATATGTAGGTATTTATTAAAAGAAGGACCTTCCTATCAACAATTTTGAATGATCAAGGGTATAAACAAATGTTTACTTTTATTAAGGTAAAAGACTTTATTTGGATCTTTATTTTTAGAGAAGTACCTATATTCGATTTTGTAATTGTACTTACATAAATTTGATGCCTTTGTCTCAGTCTTAAGATATCTAAATTCTAGCAAATTCAATTTTTGTATGCCAAAGCAAAGTTTTTAACTTAGGAGTAATTTTTCTATAAATTTGAAATAAACATAATGTTTTACTACTGTTTGAAAATATACGTACGTGCACTTTCGACTACCGAAATGGGGGTTTATGTCTCTTCGTGTAGGAGGTAGAGGCAATTTTAGAATGAATCAGTTCAATTGACAAACCAAGACTATTTAAAATATTTTCTGTATTTTTAACTTCCCATAGGAAGTTATTGTAATGGGTCCGATTTGTCAAATTGAAAATTTTTACATTTCTCGACGTTTCAAGGTCCCCAGAGTCGAAATAAAAGATTTTTAGAAATATGTCTGTGCGAGCGTGTGTACGTACGTCCGTACGTTCGCGACGTTTTTTTCGTCGTCCATAGCTCAAGAACCAGAAGAGATATCGATTTCAAATAAATTTTGTTATACAGATAATAAGGCAGAAAGATGCAGAAAGGGCTCTCAAGAAAATTGCGTGGGTGTTATTTTTACAATAGCAGTTTAAAAAAAAGGTGAAAATTTTGGTTAACCCTAAATATCTCATGAACCAATAACGCTAGAGACTTGAATTAAATTTTATATTATAAATTGTAACGTGATACCAAACAGGTTTATTTTTTTTGAAAAAAAAAAAATCCAATTGACGTTTTTTTTTTTTTTTATAAATCAAAAAAACTGAAAAAAAAAAAAAAAAAAATTTGTCACCTCGAAAATTTTACGACTAAAATATGATTTCATCTCCAAAACCATTTTATGCAACGAAGAATAATGTTTTTGAAATCTGATAAGATTTTGAAAAAAATCCAATTGACAGTTTTTTTAACAAAAAATTAAAAACCGAACAAAAATTTAACAAAAGTTGGTAAAAATTGATTTTCGACTCAAATATCTTTTCAAAAATTTGAGATAATAGCTTCTTACTATTTTTACCCCCTCACGGTTTTCGCCTTGTTGTGGCGAGGGGGCTTACGTCTAACTCTTCAGCAATCCAGCTGCGGAGTAAGACAACTAAGAAAACCACAAAAAGCAGAGATGCTTATCTAATAAATATGGACAAAAGTTTACAAAATGAAGTAAATCGAACGGGGATATACGTTCAAGTGTCGGCAGAAGTCACGGCTGCCGGCGAGGGCTTGGCTTCGCAAGAAGCTAAGTCGCCAGTGACAAATGTAAACTTGGAGAAAGGAAAACGAGAGCTAAAAAGACAACCGGTCATTCTCTCAGTGGATCTCCTCCCCGACTTAGATGGTCTAACTATCAAAGGTACGGAGACCTCGGACAGACCTCCTTCCATAGGCAGTCAAACCGAGGACGAGCTACTGATGGAACCGAGTCAAGAAGAGACTATGCTGAAGTCTGCTGCACCCCTCAAAGCTACGAGGCAACGCAGCAACTACAGATCCTCCAAAAGATTCGTGAAAATGACCGAGTTGAAAGACCCTGCGACGCTCAGTTCGAGAGACAAGGCTCTCTTAAAAAAGCATAAGAAGCTAGTTAGGAACTTTGAGCGGCAGCTGGCAGAGACTGTCACTGCACCCAGGGAAATAGCGAAGGAAGTGAATACCAAAGAGTCGGAGAGCAAAGGAGTAGATGCTGCCAAATCTAGGTCTGTCCCTAAAAAGGCAAATCGTGAACAGGCTGGCAATAACTCGACCGCTCGGAACGACAAAGGTAAAGTTCAGGCGACTTCCAGTAAGAAACAGCAAGCCAACGCTAGGAAAGACCAAGCACCGGCAAGCACCTCTTCTGGAACGAAGCCAGGAACGTCCAAGAGACAAAGATCGGAGGAGGCGGTCAAGCAAGATGGTGCTAAAAAACAGAAAACCAGCAGCTTCGACACCACCCCGATTGACCTACAAATTGCCATAATAAGCCGTGACGACCCAGATGGGAAAATCTCGGCAAAAAACTGGCTCCTTGTGGAAAACGAGATCCTCAAAGCCATGATGGAGGCATCGGAGAACGATAGTTCGGAAGACTATGTCTTTGATGGTGCCGGATGGCGGCGAGGAGTTAAAGTGGTCTGCTGCGGTGACCAGAAATCACGGGAGTTTCTGAACCGTACAATCGCCAACATTGGCGAACTATGGGAAGGTTCCTCCCTTGAGATTCTACCCGCCGCAGCTCTACCACTCCGCCAGCAGTTTAGCATATGGATCCCCCCTCCTGCAGAACATGAGGACGCAGCCATTATAAAGTTGCTGGCGAAACAGAACAAAGAGCTTCCCATTTTAGAATGGAAGCTCCAACACTCAAGAAAGAGTCATGGAGGCGAAGGGAAGGACCTCTTGTTTGTGGCAGACAAGAAATCTGACCTTCTGCTCAAAGGTAAAAAAGACGTGTTGAGGTATGGTCTCGGAACCGTAAAGGTTAAGAGGCATGAAGGCAAAGGGGAGTCAAAAGCTGCAAGTGGTGCAAATAAACCTGCACCACGCTAAAGCAGCAACGTACGACCTTACGCTCTACATGTCTCACGAGAACGTGGATGTGGCCTTGATCCAGGAACCATGGTTAGGCAAAAACCGAATCCGTGGGTTGAGGTCAAAGCACTACAATCTTTTCCACTCCACGTCAGATGTAAGTAATATTAGAAGTTGCATCCTAGTGAAAAAATCAATTAACGCTTTCTTCCTATCTAGGTACAGCAACAAGGACAACACGGCAATCAGCGTCGAATCAAATGAAGGAAACTTCATTCTAGCGTCGACGTACATGCCGTATGAGGAGGAGAGCCCACCATCAAAAACTGTCCGTGATCTTGTGGTCCATGCCACAGCAAGCGGCACACCTTTGGTGGTAGGATGTGATGCCAACGCTCACCACACTCAATGGGGCTCAAAGGATATCAACAAAAGGGGTGAGTCAATTTTTGAATATATTCTCTGTTCTAATTTATCGATATGTAATAGGGGCAATCACCCTACTTTTCGAAACAAAAACAGGGAGGAAATCATAGATTTGACCCTTATTAGCAATAATAGTAAAATTTCAGTTGAAGACTGGAGAGTCTCACCTAAAGAATCTTTTTCGGATCACTTTAGGATACTCTTCTCTATAGACAGGAACTTTACTGAAAAGAAACCTTACAGGAACCCAACTAGAACGAATTGGACAGAGTACGAAAAATGGCTGAAAGACTGTATTGATCCACCAGAGGACAATACAAGTCTAAGTACTTCAACCATTGACACTGTTGTCCAAAACTTGTCTAGCAAAATGAGAATGTCTTTTGAAAAACACTGCCCTTTATCTCGTTCTAATAACCCCACTAACCCACCCTGGTGGAATGGGGTACTGAAGAAACGTAGAACAGAGGTTAGAAAACTTTTCAATAAAGCTAAACTGAGTAAATTAGACGAGGACTTAAAGTCTTATAGAGCCGCACTTAACACTTACACCAAAGAGTTAAGGAAGGCCAAAAAGGATTCGTGGGCTAAACATTGTGAATCCATTGAAAAAACAAGCGAGGCGGCAAGGCTCCGTAGAACCCTGGCCCTTAATCCCACGATCCCGGGGTACATTAAACACCCTGATGGATCATGGTCGAACTCGAGCCTGGAAACGCTTGAACTCTTCATGGAAACTCATTTCCCCGGTTGTAAAAACCCAGAAAGTTCGGATTGCTTGCAATCGAACACGCTGGATTTTACTCACACGGAATCAAAGTTAGAACTAAATCAGGTTATTACTGAGCAGAAGATTATTTGGGCAATAAACTCGTTCAAACCCTATAAATCAGCGGGACCAGACGAGATTTTTCCAGCTCTTCTCCAAAATGCTCTCAAAGTAATAACTCCGTGGCTTAGGGTAATCTTCATAAGTTGTATCAAACTTAGATACGTCCCTAATAGCTGGAAAAAGGTTAAGGTAGTCTTTATCCCAAAAGCAGGGAAACCGACTCACTCGACCGCTCAGGATTATAGACCAATAAGTCTCTCTTCGTTTCTCCTTAAGACACTAGAGAGGATAATTGATCTACATGTTCGAGAACTTCTCAACGAAAACAACTTGTGCAACTACCAACACGCTTACCTTAAAGGTAAATCAGTGGAGACTGCTTTGCATGAAGTAGTTTCACATATTGAGAAAAGTCTTGAACAGAAAGAATATACCCTGGCAGCATTTCTTGATATCGAGGGTGCGTTTAATAACGTTAAAACGGAATCGATCAAGACTGCCTTAGTTGAAGTTGGGGTTGAATCTGTCATTGTCGATTGGATCTTCACCATGTTAAATGGCAGAATTATCAACTCTCAAATAGGAGTTAGTACTATTGAGAAAACAGTTACTAGAGGCACACCACAGGGAGGAGTCATCTCACCCCTGCTCTGGATCCTCGTAGTCAACAAAATTCTCACAAAGTTCAAAGATCAGGGCATTAAAATAGTAGCATATGCAGATGACATAGTGGTTTTGGTATCAGGCAAGTTTCTTACCATCATCGAAAACATTATGGAAAATGCATTAAAGGATTTATCTTCTTGGGCAACTAAGAACGGTCTCGGGGTCAACCCCACCAAGACAGAGCTAGTTTTGTTCACGAAGAAAAGGAAACTGGAGGGCTTCAACCCTCCCAAACTAAATGGCATTCCTCTAAAACCTTCTAAGGAAGCTAAATTTCTAGGAGTAATCCTTGACTCCAAGCTTACATGGAAGCGTAATACGGAGGAAAGAATGAAAAAAGCACTATGTGCATTCTACACATGCAAAAAGACCTTCGGTGTACGTTGGGGTATGCGACCGCAAGTCATCCAATGGATGTACGCAGCGATAGTCAGACCCATTCTTACCTATGGATCTATTGTATGGTGGAAAGCGGTGGAAAAATCAAGCTATCTCAAGAACCTGAATAAGGTACAGAGACTAGCCTGTGTAGGAATAACAGGGGCTCAAAGATCCACACCACAAGCTGGATTGGAAATGATCTTGGACCTCCCGGCTCTGGATGAGTTCATAAAGTGCACGGCAGCCAAAACTGCAATTCGTTTAAGAGAACTGAGCTTTTGGAGGCACAGCACTTATGGCCACGGGTCAATCTTACAAAGATATGACACGATTCCAGGACTGAGAGAGACCACCGATTACATCCCCCCTTTACTGGATTTCGACAGGAAATTTTCTATTTTAATACCAGAAAGACAGGGTTGGGATCCTAATTCACTTATAAGTAAACAGGGTATCCCTTTCTACACTGATGGTTCAAAAATGGAATCAGGAACAGGTGCTGGAGTGTTTTGCCAATCTCTGAACATCAGAGCGTCATATACACTCCCGGCTGACTGTAGTGTCTTTCAGGCCGAGATCTTTGCCATTGCAAAAGCAGCTGAATTGGCACACCAAGAAAATCTAAGCTCTTCGGAGATTACTTTTTTCGTGGACAGCCAGGCTGCTATCAAAGCCTTAGCCAGTGAGACCATAAGATCAAAAGCAGTTTTAAACTGTAGGAAGAAATTAAACAAAATCTGCCACACTAACCAGGTAAAGCTCTGCTGGGTTCCCGGACATAGCAATATAGAAGGGAATGATATAGTAGATGAACTAGCCAGGAAAGGGTCAGAAGCAGACATAAGTAGTAGCGACCACTCAGTTGGGGGACCCCTCGTCCCGATTGGGGTACTCAAGAGGAAGATAGACCTTAAGCTAAAAGAGAAAATCAACATCTCCTGGAAATCCAGGGATGATTGTGTAATCTCTAGAAGTTTATGGCCTAACACAAATGAAAAGGAAACTCGGTATATTCTATCGCTGAGTAAAAAGAATATTAAAATCTTGACAGGTGTACTAACAGGTCATTGCGCCATTGGCACAATGGCTAACAGAATAGGTGCATTTGCACCCGATTTTTGTAGGAGCTGTCAGGATGAGGAGGAAATGGAAACCATTAAACACCTGCTCTGCGACTGTCCGAATCTCCAAACCAGCCGACTCCGTCATTTCGGAAACAGGTTTGTTGGAGAACTGGATGATCTAGCACAGGTTTCAATGGCAAGCATGAGGAAATTTATAGATAGCACAGGTTGGTTCGTTAACGAGCCAGTCTACGCTAATCGACAGATTTGAGGAGCATCGATGCTAAATTTTTACTTTTACAGGGGATCACAATGGACCAATAGGCCCCCGTGTACGCAACAGCTTCATGCTGTGCACACCCCTTGCAACCTAACCTAACCTAACCTACTATTTTTATCTTATAAAAAATATTGTTTTCAACATTAGGACAAATTTTGAGAAAAATCGAATTGACAGTTTTTTTTTACAAAAAATAAAAATTCAAAAAAAAAAATGTATAAAAGTTTTTAAGAATTGTTTTTCGACGTAAATATCTTTTCAAAAATTAAAAATATTGGCTTAAAACTTATTTTATTTCACAGAAAATATTGTTTTCGAAATTCAATAATTTTTTTTATAAAAATCCAACAGTCCGTTTTTTCACAAAAAAAAATAAAATCTACAAAAAATAGTACGCAAATTTGGTAAAAATTGATACATTTAAACAAACTTTTAAGCAAGACAAATCGATAGACGGGATGGGAAGTTATCAGTGTGGGTCGCATCCCAGCCTCTTTTTAAATTTAATAATGTACCTTCCTGTTAAAAAATCTTGTTTCCAAAATTTGATTTCTCAAAAAAACCTTAATGTTTCAAAATTCTTATTTGAAAATCTTTAGAGCAGTTTACTTTTTAAATTAATTTTGTACACATACAATTTTTCAATTTTAGTTAAAATATTATATATTTTTGGTATGCAGTTATTTTGAACTAATTAATATACAGTTTCGTAAAAAACTAATGACCCATTTTGGATACATCGAATTTTGAAAAAATGTACTATTTTTTAAAAAATCCAAAAATAAAGCCAATATAAGAGCTTGTGCAGAAAAAAACTATTGAAATCAGTTGATTAGTTCTTGAGAAAACTTAAAACCAAAATAACGTGGGGTACCCTTCTGGAGAAATACAAAAATCTATCGGCTTAAGCAACACATGGATGCCTGCCTAAATATAAACCATATTTACATATATGTATGTTGTTTATGCCCTCTATAAGGTCCGAGCTTTGTTGTCCTTTCTGCATCTTTCTGCATTATTATCTGTATAACAAAATTTATTTGAAGTCGATATCTCTATTTGTTCTTGAGCTATGGACGACGAAAAACTTCCCGAACGTACGTAAACACGCACGCACAGACATCTCTCTAAAAATCTTTTATTTCGACTCTAGGGACCTTGAAACGTCGAGAAATCGGACCGATTACAATAACTTCCTATGGGAATTTAAGAACGCTTAACGCGAACCGGCTTTTACCCTTAATTTCCAAATTTTAGGTCAATCAACCTAATGCCTTGGGGTGAAGGTACGGGCCAGGACGGAATCAGGGGACCCACTTCCACTTCTCTACCATCGAAATGTCATTTTTGACTAAAATCTTGAGTTAGAAATTTTTTACGAATGCAAAACTTGCCTACCTACATATACCTATGACGCAAGTAAAAAAATTAAGTTCAGACCCATGATTTTCTAAATTGTGAAATTAAGTCTTAAATTGATTTTGAATGTCTGAAGAATCTTCATCTTAACAAGCTTATAACACCAAGGTTGTGAAATAACATGAGTAATTATTAATAATTATCATTAATAGGTAAATAATTTTGCGTTTAATGTTAAAAAATTATTGGTTGGTGAGTGGCACAAAAAAACTTCGAAATCGTATAAAAGAAAATTTCAAATCAATACAAAAAATACCTACTGTTTTAGCACAAGTCCAGAGACAAGTACCAAATATCTTACCGCTGAAATAAAAATAAAAGAATAAATGACCGACACAAAGACAACTTTTTATAAGTGGAAAAAGCATTAGCTCAAAAAACCACTGTGACTTTTTATTCTTTCCGACCAGCCCTTTCCAAATTCAGTCAAAGACTAAAAAAACTTAATAATATTTCTCTCCAGAAAGAAGGAGAGAAAAATGCAATGTAGAAAACATCGAAGAGAAGTCCACAAGGCTCTGTTCGATTCACAAAACATCGAACGAGAGTTAATAGACTCTTCGTTCGATACAGTCCCGGCGAAAACCTACGGTTTTCCACCCTTTCGCATTTTATTAATAATCTTTTCTTTCCTTCTTTCCGTTACATTATGTTCTATTCCTCTATTGGTAGGATACAAATCTTCTGCACCGGCCTGGTAACCTGATTGGTTGCAGTCTGTATCACCACGTTCCGGACAAGGTTATCTCTCCCTGGTATTGTCTTCACAATTCTTCCCATGGCCCAAGCCGAGGGCGGGAAATTATCACTCTTGATGATGCATAGTTGACCTTCCTTCACATTGTGCTTCTCTCTTCTCCATTTCTTTCGTTCTAGTAATGTTACTAGATACTCCTCTTTCCATCGTGCCCAGAAGTGGTTGAGCATCGTCTTTCGTTCTTTCCATAACCGAACACCACTTGTGTTTGGTAACTCTCCAGTTATAAATGGGAGTGGAAGCACTAATGGCTCTCCGACCAGGAAATGTCCCGGCGTTAACGCCTGCATGTCGTTCGGGTCGTCGCTCAACGCTTGCAACGGTCTCGAGTTCAAGATTGCTTCTATTCCAGCAAGCAATGTTGACAACTGTTCGTGAGTTAATACCTTCGCACCGACCACTCTCTTCAAATGGAATTTCATGGATTTTACTGCGGCCTCATAGATGCCACCCTGATGTGGCGCAGCTGGAGTCATGAACCTCCATTCCGTTCCTTTCGCACCGAGAAAGTCTAGTGTTTCTTTCCTTTGCCATACTTCTTTCGCTCTTTGTAGTTCTTTCGCAGCTCCAACGAACGCAGTGCCATTGTCGCTGTAGATTCTTTCGCACCTTCCACGCCTGGCTATGAATCTTTCGTAACATGCGATGAATGCAGTTGATGTGAGACTCGTCACCACATCGATGTGTATCGCTCTTGTCTTGAGACAAACAAATATAGAGACCCAGCATTTCTGTCTCGTTATCTGTCCGACAGTTCTCTCCAGCATTTTGATTTGAAACGGTCTTGCGTAATCTACACCTGAGTGTAGAAACCCCTTTCCAGGAGTTATTCTTTCCTTTGGCAAATCTGCCATCAGCTGAGTTTCGTATCGATGATTGTATCGAACGCAAACTAAGCACTTGTGCAGAAACATTCTCAGTTCGTTCCTCAATCTTAGAATCCAAAATCTTTCGCGGATGTGTTGCATCATGACTTGGACGGCCCCATGCCTTGTTGCTCTGTGTGCACTGTCCATTATCAGCCATGCTAGCCTAGAACCAGTGGGCACAATGGCTGGATGCCTCTTTCCATATTCCATCTCTGCTCTTTCCAGTCGTCCACCAGCCCTAAGAACATTTTTATCATCCAGTATAGGCTTCAGTGACTCTATATTGCTCTTCTCGTGTAGATTCTTCTTTCCAATGGCCGCAATTTCTTTCCCAAAATATCTTTCCTGTTCTTTCCGCAGCAGGTATATAACCGCGCTCTCTTTCTCCGAAGAAGTAAGTTGTATCAACTTTCTTTCCGTTCTTTTGGCATGACGTGATGAGCGTCTTTGCCTCTTTCCATATTTTCTTTCCTCTTCTCTCGACTCCTTAACTTTCGCTTTGATGGTGTCTATAAAGCGAAAGACATAACCAACTACATTGATTGCTTTCTCTAGGGTGCTTGTGCGTTCGTGTATCGGGACGCTCTTTCCAGTATCTTTCGTGTCTATCGATAATATGTCATGAAACTTGATGACTGTGAAAACTTTCATCTCATCCCTCCCCCCATCTGAAACATTTGGTATACAATTTTCAGATTTCCATTTGGAGCGAGGTAGAGATAGCCATTGTGGTCCTTCCAGCCATAACTTGCTCTTGACCAGCGACGATGGCTTCATTCCTCTGCTTAGCAAATCTGCAGGATTTTCTTTCGTTCCTACATGCCTACATCTGTGAGTCTCGGTGTTCGTTTGAATAGATGAGACTCTGTTCGCAACAAACGTCGTATGGCAATTTGCTTATCCAATGCAGTGTGACGGTTGAATCTGTCCAGAGGTTGTACTCTATCTCTTTCCATTGCATAGTCTCTTTTATGTTGACTATTAACCTTCCCAGCAGCTCTGCTGCTGCTAATTCAAGGCGTGGTATCGTTATTGTCTTAAGTGGGGTTACTCGTGTCTTTGCTACGAGCAGTGTCGATCTAATCTTTCCGTTTGGGTATTCTGTCCTGATATAAATGACTGCTCCGTAGGCTTTTTCAGACGCATTTGAAAACCCGTGGAGCTCTTTCCTCACATCTTTCGATGTGCCTATCCATCTTTCGATCCTAAATCTTTCCAAATAAATAATCTCTTCCCAAAAGTCTTTCCATCTTTCCTGCATGTCTTCCGACAATTCCTCATCCCAATCAATCTTTCCTCGCCAAATATCCTGTATAAGAATTTTACCAAGAACTGTGACTGGGGCTATGAATCCGTTTGGATCGTATAACTGCGCAACGCAGCTAACTACTTTCCTTTTTGTCATTACCTTCTCTGTGATCGGTGTCTTTACCACGAAAGTGAATTCGTCTCTTTCCAGTAGCCATTTGAGCCCTAAGATCGATGCCTTGTCGTCTTCTTGGAACATAATTTCATTCCGTCTCTCATCATCCATATTCTGTATGAGAGCCTTATAGTTATAGTTAAAACTCCATTTCCTTAATTCGAACCCTGCGCCCTTTAGGACGTGGTTGATCTCTTTCGATAGCTTGATTGCCTCTGCTTCAGAGTCGGCCCCAGTGGCACAGTCATCCATGTAGAAGTCTTCTTGGATTGCCCTGGCAGCCTTGGGAAATTCTCTTTCCGCATCTTTCGCACATTGCATCAGAGCTCTCACAGCATTGTGAGCTGATGCCGCCATTCCATAAGTGACTACTGTGAGCCAATATTCTTTCAATCTTACCTGTGGGCCTTCTCTCCAAAATATTCGTTGGAGTTCCCACTGCTCTTTCGCAATTTGAACCATTCGGAACATCATCCGCACTGATCGTAATTTTGTGTCTTCGGAAGCGCATAAGGATATCATGCAAGTCCATCTGAAGTTTCTCTCCGACCATTTGTACGTCGTTGAGAGAGATTCCCTTCGTTGTCTTGCAGCTAGCATCAAAAACAACTCGGAATTTTTTGGTAACGCAATGGTGTGGTATATAATATCTTGTCTGATTGTTGTCTTTCCCGACAACAGGTGTCATATGTCCAGTTCTTTCGTACTCCCTCATGAAGTCAACGTATTTCTCTTTTAGTTCCTCTTTCCAATTTTCTTTCCAAGGCAAAAAACCTTCGCTTCGCAATGAGCTCGGTAGTGCCTATATCATTCCATGATTCCTTCAGAGGAATCGTAAGCACAAACCATCCAGAACTGTCAAGTTTATACGTGTTTTGGAAATTCTGTTCCACCAGTTCTTCTTCTTTCGATCTCATGGACGAGGATTTGATCTCATCCAATATCCATAGTCGTCTAAGCGCCTCGTGTAGCTGCTTATTGTCTAAGCACACCGTGTACGCTCGTTCTATCTCTTTCCCAGCAAGGAATTCTTCTTGCTGTCCCATTATGATCTTTCCAAAGGCGGTTTCTATACCAACCACCCCATCTGACTGTCTTTCCAAACTTGGCATTAACATCTTTGCCAAGAACCAAGAAGATCTACCGGACCTTCTTTCCAATACTCCGGGTCGGCTTATGGTGGCTCATGAGACGCATCCAATTGCACGCGCCAACCCTTGTGCTGGAATTGTTGGTCGCCATCGACCCTCTTTCGGTAGCACCCAGAACTCTTGCTCGATCGAAACACCTGATGAAAACCAAGGACTAACCTTTAACGTGGTTTTGTGTTTGATCTGAAATGGCTGACCGCTGATGCCAATCGCTTTCTTAGTTGCTTGCTCTCTAGGGAGCGACCATCTTTCCATCAATTGGTTGGTTACCAAATTGACTTGAGACCCAGTGTCCAGCAAAGCTCGGACCGGACCATGAGTCTTACCTTCCAATTCTATCGTTACCTGTGCCGTTGGCATTTTCTTTCCCTACAAATAAAACTATTCAAATAATCTTCATATATTATCTTTTTGCTTTTTTCGGATGTCTTTTGAAGTCTTTCCATGGGGCTTTGCCGCTGTCGTCATCTGACTCGAATCTTCTAGTATCTTTCCTTTCGAGTCGTGGACGTTTAGCTGGCGTGCCCTCCAGTCAGTCGGCTTTTTGCTTCTTTCCATCTTTCGACATCCCTCTCTTTCGCCCCTGCTCCTGAACCTGAAACACGGTTAGCTCCGCTTTCTTCAGTTCCTTAACCGGACAGAGCACACTATTATGCATTCTCCGACCAGGACAATGTGTGCATGGCCCTTGGAAACAGTCTTTCACATTGTGCCCGTTCTTCAGGCAATTCGGACACATATTCTTTTCTTGCACCAGATCTTGTCTTGCTTTTAGGTTCAAGACCTGGAATTCTGGACACTCCCAGACAGGGTGTGCCATAGAGGAACATGCCTGACATGGCATCCTCTTCTTTCCGTCTACCTTGCTCATTCTGGTGGTCTTTCGGTTGGTCTCTCGGTCTCTCCAGGTGTCTTTCCAGATTTCTTGCCGTCAATGTTTCCCGCGCAATTGCTTGCGCCGACTTCGATGGTCTGGAAGCTTCTCTGCGCCGACAATCTTGCGCACTTTCCAATGCAACCGACCATTTATCGAGGAAGGTGCATATCTCTTTCACCGTTGGACCTTCGGAGCGGCGAGCCTCCTCCCACTTGCAGGCAGTCTCGGCATCCATCTTGTCATGTAGAACATGCACAATTATCATATCCCACCCTTCCGTGGGGATACCTTGCGCTTTTAACTGTCGCAACGTCTCGTGCGTCGTATTCGACATTCTTTCCAAGTCGCTTGCTTTCGGCGGACCTTAGAGCCAAGGAAGCCGAAAGAAGTTACGGAGGAGCTCCCAACAGGTTGCATACTGCCTGTTGTATACTTCGTTCATGCGCTTCCAAGACTCGATGTAATTCGATCCTGTCAGCTGCCATTCGCCAAGAGTACGAGCGGCCTTTCCAACCAGCGAGCGCTTCAAATAAGCGAACTTGTACGCTGGCGCCATCCGGTCATTCTCGTGTACTGCAGCCATAAAGCAGTCTCGAAAGGCTTGCCATTTCGTGATTGTGCCGTCAAACTCGCCCCATGTGTTCTTGACATCATGTTGCGAGAATGGCATCGACACCTGAACCTCGATCTGCTGGTCTCTTCTTTCCGGAACCGAAGGTCGTAATTCGGCCCTTCTGCGCTTGAGTGCGGCCGAGGCTAGGAAATAATGTTCCTCAGCTTCAGCCATCTTTCTTTCCACCTCGGAAATCTTCAATGGATCGTTGGCCGAGGTCAGCTGTCCCTCGGCTATCTTGGCCTGGGTCCAAGCATCTACCAGCGCTTCCTGGCGTACCTCGATTCCTTCGACGGGGGTTTCGGTGAATCTCGCCTCCTTCGTGAAGGCGACCATGCGCTGGATTGCATGCACTACTGCCTGGAGCGCATATTCCAGATTCTTTCCGTCCATGGTCTTTCGAATCTTTCCAACTTTCGTAATCTTTCCAACTTTCGTAATCTTTCCAACTTTCGTAATCTTTCCAACTTTCGTAATCTTTCCAACTTTCGTAATCTTTCCAACTTTCGTAATCTTTCCAACTTTCGTAATATTTCCTTTAAATAAACTGAAACAAAGGCATTATTGTAGATTTTATAGAATTTATAATATACCTAAGAGAAAAAATTAATAGTTTTAATGATAAATGCAAAAAAAAAATAATTCGACTCTAGATATGCCCGTAGACACATCGAATCGAATGTAATTTCGTGCTATTGTTGTGTTTATAGAATTTATAATATACCTAAGAGAAAATATTAATAATTTTAATGATAAATGTAAAAAAACTAATTCGACTCTAGATATGCCCGTCGACACATTTAGTTTAGTTAGTTTAGTTTAGTTTAGTTTATTTACTTTTTCTTTTACATTAAATATAGGCAATATAAAATTCAAACATAACAATTAGTTAATTACATCTTGATTCAAAAATAATAATTTTGTAAATATACTATATTTATACTAATTATAAGTGTTTTTCATAATAGAGAACGAAAAAGAAGGTACAATCTGTTGTCCTATGACAAGAGTCGAAAGTACCAAATAAGTATAACTTAATCATAAATTTAAATTGGAATTACATAAAGAAGTGTTGTGGGGTATCGTATGAGAAAGAAAATCTAATTTTTTATTTTTTTTTTATTTTTTTTTTTTGCTAAGGGAAATTAAATGTGAATATACAAATTTAAACCATAATTCTGATGATGTTATTGATTTCTTCAAAATCAAAGTTAAAAAGCCATTTTTTAATGTTTTTATTGAATAAATGAGCAGAACGAATGCTTCTAATGTCAAAAGGTAACGCGTTAAAAAGTCTAGGTGCTACCGAGGTATAGAAGTTTAAAAAGAGATGAGAATTGTGCACTGGAATGATAGAAAGATTTCTATCGTTGCTTCGTAGTGAGTAAGCTGGCGTATTGTGACTTAAGAGATATCCACTTCTCAAGAAAAATATTTTTAAAACTTTAAAAAAATAAAGATGTTTGAGCGGAAGGATACCAGAGCTGACGAATAACGGAAAGCTATGTTCATTTTTCTTTTTCTTCCAGATGGTTCTTAAAATATGTTTTTGAGAAACTATCAGAGGTTGTAAATTGTTTTTAAAAGTACCACCCCAACAAATTATACCGTATTGTATTTTGGATTGAACCAGTTCATAATAGATTGTTTCCATAAGTTTTCTACAACAAAGTTTCCTCAAGTGAAACATAATATAAGTAGTTGATAACAAATATTTTTTTAATGCAGAAGTGTGAATTTTCCAGTTTATTTTGCTATCAATAGTTAAACCAAGATATTTGTATTCGAAAACTTGCTCGATTCTAAAACACTTTGAAGAACAGTGATTATTTAAAACATTAGCTGGTGACAAAGCATTAGATGAATAACAAGATACACTACTTAGCGGGATATTTTTGCAGTCAAAACTGTGTTGAACAAGAAATGGTGGATTAGTAAAGGAATCAAATGGTTTAAAAAACATAACTCTTGTTTTTTCACTAATGACAAGCTTATGGATGCCGAACCAATGTCTGAATAATTCTAAGTCATGGTTTATATCCGAAATCATATCTAGAACATTGGTACTAGAATACACACAAGCTATGTCATCAGCAAAACCACAGACTTTGCCTTTAAAGTTAAGATTAAAAATACTATTAATATAAATAAGGAACAAGGTTGGACCTAAGACTGATCCTTGTGGGACACCTATATTAATATTTTTGACATCACTGAAATTATTGCCTATTTTGACCATTTGTTTTCTGTTTTTTAGATAAGAAGAAAACCAATCCAGCATAAAACCCCTGAAACCAGCTTTCTCTAATTTTCTTAATAATATCTCATGGTCAACAGTATCGAAGGCTTTCTTGATGTCAATGTATAGAGCAGCAGTATACTTTTTTTGGTCAATACTTTTATAGATAAAACTACAGTGAGCTAATAGTGCATTTTCTGTAGATTTTCCAGCTCTAAAACCAAACTGTTTAGAGTTGAAAAAAGAAATGCCATCCAGATAATTAATAACCCTACTTTTAACAACTTTCTCGAAAATTTTTGAAAAAACTGGTAATAGAGAAATAGGTCTAAAGTTGTTGACACATTTCTTATCCCCTTTTTTAGGAATAGGTATAACTTCAGCTATTTTTAAACTTGACGGGAAATTACCGTGAAAAATACTTTTGTTAAATAAAAGAGATAATATATCAACTATATTAAAACAAACCTTTTTAATAAAAAAATTTGAAAAACTATTAAATGTTGAAGAATGAGAACTATCTAAACCTTGAATTACTCTAAAGATTTCGAAAGAAGTTATCGGCTGAAAAAGGAAACTTTGAGATTGAAAACTTTCTTTGAAACAAATTTCAGAACACATTTCAGTACAGTTATTAATACCAGCATTTTCGATTGTTTCTACAGCTATTTTTATAAAATAATCATTGAAAATTTTAGCCATTTCTGAATGATCAACAATGGTCTGGGAATTGAAAGAAAGATAAGAAGGTAAATCAGAAGTTTTGTTTTTGTAGAATAATTCGTTGACTATACCCCATTCTTTTCTTAAATCACCTTTTGCTTTATGGAACTTATCCATATAAAAATTTTCTTTACATATTGGAATATCTAGTCTGATTTCTTTACATAAATTATCATAGTTTTCACGGTATATAACGTTATTAGAGTGTTTCTTACACTTAATCCTCAATTTATTTTTAAAATCAATTTTTTCTAATAAATAATTAGACATCCAGGGCTTGAGTTTTTTTAATTTACTTTTTTTGCTTCCAATAACTTCCGAGCTTTGATCAACAAAATGTTTCAAAAGGATACAAAAATTATCAAAAGCAATGGAAGGGTCTGGATTGCTTCGAAGTTTTGACCAGTTTTCAAATAATAAAATAGAATTCAAAATTTCAAAATTTGTTCTGATAGCTTGCCTATTCGGGACTTGTCCCATTAAACCGACTTCACACTTTTCTTTAAAATTGAAAAATAGACAAGTCATATGATGATCTGAGATCTTTAGATCAGATACTGAACTAGTGAGGGTTAAATCAGTCTTTAAATCAATTCTAGCTAAAATATGATCAATACATGTATTGGATGTAGAAGTAGTTCTAGTTGGTACATTAATACAAGAAATTAGACCATGAGCTGACATTAACGATTTGTAATTTTCAACTGCTGCAGTTTCTGATAAGATGTCTATATTTATGTCACCCAAAATAAACAAGTGCTTTGCGCTATTATTATTCAGCAATATGTTAAGTTCCTCTAAATAAACCTCTTCATTTACGTTATGAAATCATCGAATCGAATGTAATTTTGTGCTGTTGTTGTGTTGTTGTATTGTCTGATCTTTCCGTTTGCAAACTCTCTTTCCAGCTAATGGCGACTACGCATTATTCAATGCTTTGAGTCCCTGCTTTTCTTTCCATCTTTCGTAAAGAATCTCATTACTTGAGATACCTTTCCTCTTTCCCAGTCAATAAATCTTCTTTCCTTTTTATTTCTTTTCAGAAAAATCTATTTGACAATTCTTTCAGAAAAGTCTATCCAACAATCCGTAAAATCTTTCCAACAATTTCTTTCGTATAAAATCTGTCCAACATTCCATAAAATCTATCCAACAATCTCTTTCGTATAAATCTGTCCAACAATCCATAAAACCTATCCAACAATCTCTTTCGTATAAAATCTGTCCAACATTCCATAAAATCTATCCAACAATCTCTTTCGTATAAATCTGTCCAACATTCCATAAAATCTATCCAACACAATTTTCTCATATCTTCTTTTTAATTAAGCCATCCCTTTATTTCACTCTCCACAAATTTATTTTTAATTAAACTCCCTGCTTTATTTTCAAATTAGAATAGCATCAAAAAGGCAAAATAATTACTTTCCGACACATAAATATTCTTTCCGATATATTGATTAACTCAATTATTCTCTTTACGCACAACAACACAACACATAAATGCACTTTTCATAATTTTAAATTTGTTTTGTGGACTGTATCTTTCTTACCTTTGTCTTTCCTGTATTTTATTTTGATCTTTCCTAGAGTGTGCACACTTTGTCTTTCCAAATGTTAATAGTAAATAATTAACCCTGCGAATTATTTCGCTTAATTTTCTTCTTTTTGTTGTCTTTAATTGTTTTCAAATACTGTATGCTTATAAACTGCCGACGCGTCGCTGCTGCTTGCTACACAATGAATGAATACATAGATTCGATTCTTGGCTGTGCAACCGGCTTATTGTCTCTTTCCTCTTTCGTGTTTTTCTTATGTACATTAGTACATTACGCAGCTGTGCGCAAAAAGAAAACCAAAAAAGAAAAAACGGTGTGTATGTTGTATGTGTTGCTATGAGGGCAAAACGAAGTGCCGTCATCGTGTCGCCTTCACCATGGTGGTGGTTGATGATATTTTCTTTCGTTTAAAATGTGCGCGCCGCGCCGTCGTGGTGTATTCTTTCGTTTGTGTAGATGTAATGGGAAAAGAGGTATGCCGCTTGGGCTCTTTCGTTTATAAACGATAAGGGGAAAAGTATATACATACGTGCCGCTTGGCTCGTTCTTTCGAGAAAAAGGTTATAATATGTACATATATCTGTTCTTGCTACCATAGAACGGTAGCAATAAAAATAAAGGGTATATAATGCTGTAGCATATGGTTTCGTGAAATGATGTGTGCCGTTAAGGCGAATTCTTTTCGTTTTGTAAAGGCAGGGTGTACCTTTTTGCATGTTCTTTCGTGCTGAATGTATGAGTGTGTCGTCATGTCACATTCTTTCGATATTCTTTCGTGTTCTTCTTTCCAAAAAATAGATACAGAACTGACTTACCATTTCTCTATTGTTTTAAGTAACAATTTCTTTCCTCTTTCGTGTAAAGGACTTTTGCGTATTTTAACGCGTCGTCATCTTTCGTATTTTTCCATACATTCCCTAATAATGCACCGCACTTTTCTTTTTCTTTCCGGAAGGGACACACACACAACTCGTAAATCTTTCCGCGGCGCTGGCTCAAATTTGCCTCGAATGACCAATGTTTTAGCACAAGTCCAGAGACAAGTACCAAATATCTTACCGCTGAAATAAAAATAAAAGAATAAATGACCGACACAAAGACAACTTTTTATAAGTGGAAAAAGCATTAGCTCAAAAAACCACTGTGACTTTTTATTCTTTCCGACCAGCCCTTTCCAAATTCAGTCAAAGACTAAAAAAACTTAATAATATTTCTCTCCAGAAAGAAGGAGAGAAAAATGCAATGTAGAAAACATCGAAGAGAAGTCCACAAGGCTCTGTTCGATTCACAAAACATCGAACGAGAGTTAATAGACTCTTCGTTCGATACACCTACTTCGGCACTACATTTACGAAACTATAATTACTAATAGTTAATAAGTTAAAAAAACTTTCAATTGGATTTTCCTAAAAGTCACACATCTTAAAATAGAAGAGCTGACAAAATTGTATGAAAGGTACCTACAACAGCAAACAACATATACCTACCTACCTATACCTACCTAAATATAAACTAAATTTGTTGTTGTTGTTTATGGCTAAGGTCCCAGCTTTATTGTTTACATTTATTTATTAAAAATGATAAAACAAAAGTAGGATTGGATCATAAATAAAATACACAAATTTCCATTATATCAAATTATTCAAATTATCTGAACCAACATAAAGAATGCATTTTTGTTTTTGTTTTAAACTACATACATACATAGGTATTTATAAATACTGTACCTACCTATCTACTAATCTCAAACAAAGTGCTAATTGTACCAAGCAAACGTGGCTTAAGTGGGACAGGCGTAAAAACCGAACTCGTTAAACAGCTGCAGGAATATCTGGAGCAGCAAAATGAAGACCCAGATACGTTTGCTTTCGAATTAGAAGCAAAAGTGGAAGAGGTAAATGCAAATGTTGCCTTATCTAACATGGTGTCAGTTCTTTTAGCCAAATTTGAAGAAAATAAAAATGATGTCCTGAAACAACTAGAAGCCCAAAGAAGCGACCAAAAGCAAGAACAGCAGAATGTCCTAAAACAACTAGAAGCTCAAAGAAGCGATCAAAAGCAAGAACAACAGAATGTTCTCAAACAACTAGAAACTCAAAAGAATGATGTCCTAAAACAACATCTTTGTATCGTATCTGCAAAATTCTCATGTCTAAAAAAACCCAGTTAAAGAAAAAACTCCTATAAGAACCGTTATATGAGAAAGCCAACTTGGACGGTCTCAATGAATTCTTCAGGAACTTTAACTGGTCACTATGCTTCCTCGATAGTGACGTGGATTCCAGCGCAGATATGGTGACAAATTTAATTCTTTGTGGAATGAGAAATTTTATCCCGAATAGGGTGAAATCTATCAAACCCAAAGAGAACTCATGGTTTGATTCGAGCTGTAAAGGTTATTAGGTTAAGAGATGTAAGTTTCCGTTGTTATAAAGCCAACCCGACTGAGGAAAACCGGAATAAGTTCAAACAATCTAGAAAGACCTGTAATGGTCATATTCGACGAACCAAATTTTTGCATGATCAGAAATTAAGGCAAAAAATACTACAATGTCCCAAAGGTAGTAAAAATTTCTGGTCATTTGTAAAAAAATACGAAACATCACGTCATCCTCGGTTCCAACGCTCGTCCAAAATGACACTCCCTATGTGAGCTCGATCGATAAAGCCAATTTGCTTGCAGCACAGTTTGCTGTTAATTCGACGTTACCGGAAAGTGTCATGAGTCCTCCTGTTCTTGAGAGCGTAAATGATTCCATGGGACGAATTTTCTTTAGCACTCGTGCAGTTGCAAGAGTACTGAAAGACCTTGACATACATAAATCCGCTGGCCCGGATAGTATCTCCCCAATTGTTCTGAAGAGGTGTTCTTCAACGCTAACAAAACCACTGCGTAAACTTTTCCATCTTTCCTACTCTATAGGTCTCTTTGTCAAGCCTGTCCCTAAAAAAAGCGAATCCTCCTCTCCCTCTAACTACCGTCCAATAGCACCCACGTCCCTTCTTTCCAAGGTCATGGAAACGCTGATTAATTTATCAGCTCAAGAAATATCTTGAAGAACGGAAGCTTCTTAATGACCGACAGTATGGCTTTCGTAGCAATAGGTCCACTGGTGATCTCATGGTTTATCTCACCGAACAGTGCAGTGGAACAAATCTTTACTTCATTTTGGAGAAAGTAAGATTATTGCACTTGATATTTCAAAAGCATTTGATAGAGTTTGGCACCAAGCTCTCTTATCGAAAATGCGTGCTTTTGGTATTGATGAATCTCTTCTTCTTTGGATTAGAAATTACCTTTCTAACCGTTCAATACAAGTTGTATTGGATGGTTTTAAGTCTGAAATTCATAAAATAAATATTGGTGTCCCCCAGGGCCCCGTTTTGTCTCCGACTCTCTTCCTTATATTCATAAATGATCTTATGTCTGTCTCTTCTAATCCATTAAACTGTTTCGCCGACGACAGTACCCTCAGCTTTTCATACACGTTTCTAGATTCACATCCTTGTCCTTCGGATGTGGAACTTAAACGGCAGCGTATGATAAGCTCATTAAATTCTGATCTTGACAGCATTGTCCAATGGGGAGTCAGAAACCGTGTAGAATTTAATGCTACGAAAACTCAATGCTGTCTCCTGTCGTTAAAGCGTAACACACCCCGGATGCCACTATATATGAGTGGTACTTGCATCCAGGAAACTAATCAACGGACAGTACTCGGTATGTGTATCACAGATCACCTTTTATGGAATGATCATATATTTGATACTGCTAAAAATGCTGCCAGGTGCTTAGGATTTCTCCGACGACGGTGCAAGAAATTGTTCACCCCTTCTGATCTGGCTGTAAGCCTTCATCCATCCAAAGCTTGAATATAATTCGCATATCTGGACAGGTTAAAGTTTAAATCTCTTGGATAGAATACAAAAAAGGGCTTTAAAAATGATAGGCGATAGAACTATAATCGAAACATTTACATCGCTAGAACACCGCCGCAATGTTTCATGCCTTTCGTTGTTTTATCGGTATTTTTACCAACAATGTTCTGTTGAATTAGCCAGTTGCAGGTTAGGTTAGGTTAAAGTTTAAATCTCTTGGATAGAATACAAAAAAGGGCTTTAAAAATGATAGGCGATAGAACTATAATCGAAACATTTACATCGCTAGAACACCGCCGCAATGTTTCATGCCTTTCGTTGTTTTATCGGTATTTTTACCAACAATGTTCTGTTGAATTAGCCAGTTGCATTCCACCCCTTAAACAGTTCAGCCGTAATACTCGCACTTCCAGGAATGCTCATCAGTTTAACTTTGAGCTCAATTTCAGGCGCACATCGAGAATGTTGAATGCTTTGGCCAACTCTGTTTTTCCCTCCCATTTTGATGTTCAGAACTTTAAGACCAATGTGCATCGGTATCTACTCTTAAATCCTTCCCTATTTTCCTAATGCTCCCACTGTTTTTAAATATAAACATATAAAGGGTACTAATAACCCCTTGAGTGCCTGTAAATTATAAAAAAAAGAAGAGTTGCCCAGTTTTGAGTTTATTATTCTGCTAGTCAGCATTAAATTAATTAATTCCCCAAGCGAACTCTCTACATTAAGAGATGTTAGTGCAGATGTGTCCACGTTGTTAAAAGTTCCTTCGATGTCAAGGAAAGCAACCATAGTGAACTCATTATGATGGAGGGAGTATATGATGGTTTGCATGTTGAGACATAGACAGAAGTCTTGTATCAATACTTGCCCTTAAATTGATGATGACGATAGATTCTTTCGAATGTGGAATTCCAACGTGTCAACCCCTCCGCATGGGTTTTTGTGGAGTGATCACATATTTCACACAGATGCAAGAATTTGTTTACCCCTTCTGACTTGTCTATAATTCTTCAAGCCTCTATTCGCATATTTGGGCAGGTGACCGATCCACTAGATATTCGTAAGATTTATACTCGTATTTCTGGAGCACAGCTGGACGCAATATTTCATGTCTGACATTATTTCACCACTATTCATTCATCAGTTTATCGAATCCAACTTCGGATATAAAAAAAATTT
Organism: Eupeodes latifasciatus; assembly: GCA_920104205.1. Taxonomy (NCBI): domain Eukaryota; kingdom Metazoa; phylum Arthropoda; class Insecta; order Diptera; family Syrphidae; genus Eupeodes; species Eupeodes latifasciatus. The sequence goes on from OV049926.1 coordinate 114,082,461, forward strand.
GCATACGTATTCTCTTTTAAATATGATCTCCTTTTTAACTACATAAGTATACGGTTATTTATAAACTCTTGAGTTTGTACATAGCATAGAAAAAGAAAGTATTCATGGTAATCACTTGCATACTTGTAGATATTTGGGAATCAAATTTAAATCAACTTTTTCCGTAAAACCTTTGAACTGAATGTAAATATTTGTGAGGTAATTTGAAAATACAAATAAATATTTGTCCGTAAAATATGTTTCGCAATTTTTATAAAAAAAATCTTTACCCTAAAATTCTAAACTTTTCTATAAAGTTAATGTTATTAAAGTTTTTACGACTCATTCTTCTAATTTTCGATTTGTCTCTATGGAGAAAAAGTCATGAACTTCAAAGTCAAATAAATACGAATTATAAGGGAAACAACTCAGTGTTTTAATGCCTATACCTATGGTGAATATGTTACGTATTACCACACATCTATTCAAAAAGAAAAAAACGATTCAAATCATCAAATCTCCAGCCCATTAAATAAAATAAAGGGAAAGAAATCAAAATTAGGATAATTCACATCTTCAAGAAAGTATCTATGCCGCGCTATTAATTTCTAATATCTGAAATCTTTAATTAAATTTATCTTTATGACACGTTAGTTTCAATAACGTTTGTATTGTTGTTAACATGTTTGTTGTTGTTGTTTACAATTTTAACTTTTTTTAAAATATTACTCAGAGCCATAGAGGAAATATATTATCTAGAGTCCCGACTTAATGGGTTTGCTCTCTCTCTCTCTTTGCCTACAAGCTAAATTGAGAGGATTTTGTCCATAAGGATAAGCATGTGTTAGTTGTCCCGTGCATTTCTTATGGGAAAAAGCCATTATGAATGTAGTTGTCATGGAATTTATGCCCATATTGCTCAGCAGCGGGGGAAAAAACTATGAGGTGAACTCAGCCGTTCAAAAAAGAGATCCGTTGAATTCAAAAATTGAAAAATTAATGCAATATTTAAAGAAAAATTAATTTTGCAACTTAATTTCAGTGAAAACTGTACTAAAAATAATATTTGACTGCTTTTGGCAAATAAATTCTATGATTTTTATGAAAATTTTTGATAAAAAACAGAAAAAATAATGCAGAAAGTATAGGCGCACCATAGAACTACAATGCGAACGTGGCCTAGTTTGAGTTTAACCCAGTTTTGACAGATTAACAGCAAGGTGAGTATTTTGACAGTTCTACGAAAATCTAAACAAAACAAAATTAATTCCCAGTAATGCAAATGAAGGTAAAACAATTTAAATACAAAATATTAATTTATTGAAATAAAAATATATATATGTATAATGAATTTGCACCACCTAATTTAATCCTCAGATAAAGAAGAAACCAAGGAGAATGTTGCAACAGGAAAAGTGGAATCTCCCGAGAAGGAAGCCAGCAACGCCGACGTATTTATTCTGGAGCGAAGAGGTACGAATTCAAGGTGTGTTCATTACGTTAATTTTAAACTCAAATTATATGAATATTATTTTGTTTTTTTAGTTAAAATAACATCGCTCTAATCCGATGGATTCTTATCGTTTCTTATCATTTTTAATCAAATATCGTCTGCTATCGTGAGCTGAATGACTCCAATTTGGCTATTTCGACATTGCAATCGATTCCGAGTAAGTCTAGACTTCCAAAGATAAACATGCTTCTAGCAAAGATACAACATCGACAATCAAGAAATCCATTGGAGGCTATTGCCTCTTACAAAGATGTACTGCGTGCCAATGGCCATGTAGGCTATAAGTTCACTCTTGGAAGTCGGCGTCGATGGAATTGAAGTCAATTCGTTGGTAGTGAATGGTAAGCAAACAAGTTGAATCAATTGCAGCGTTTGATAGCAGTAGCACATTCATGTCATGTGTCACCATCTGTGCAATGCAAAGCACTTCTTTCAGCCAACTACCGATAGGCGAAAGATTGCAGTGTATGCAAGCCCTTCCTCATGATGTGAACAATCGTTGATTTAATCTACAGTCAGTTTTTCAAGACAGTACCTACCACCGAGGATTGGCCAATTGATCTGTTTCACTATGTTCTCAAGTATGATGAGGTAATGCTTGTGGCTACCGATACAATTTTGCAGAAATTCACAGTTGAATATCTGCCTTGTACATGTTTTGGCGAACTCTGTGATGTAGGTGGTGAAGATATTTTTATAAATAATAAAATAAGAACTATCTTAATTTTTTTCTCTTTCTAATTTAAATTGTAGGTCTCTGGAATTCAATTGAAATACCTTCCTTCATTCATGATAAATATATTGCTTTCGATGCCGTCAACAACAATACAAACCGACTCCAGAATTACTCTATCAATTAAGGTTTTTGAGATTTTATTTTTGTAATTCGAAATCACTTATCTACATACATACATACATATAAATCTTTTTGAAGCTATCAATTTCATGAAATAGTTTTTTTTTTCAAAAAAATGTGTGATGGTTATTCAAACCCACAATATCTTCCTTCAATGTTTTCAATTTTTTACTATTTCCTATAACGAATTTGTAGTCTTAAGATTATAACATCAAGTTCTTGTAATATATTGAAAAAAATACAAAAATAATGTTCAAAAATTAAACGAACTATTTAAAACCAAAAAAAGAATTACATTCTAGTTTTTTGTTCAAAACTTCAGGTAAAGTCAAATGAAGCAAAATGATTTAAACTGTAGGTAAAAGCAAAGACATGTAGGTATCTTGCAATTTAAAGTTAAGAGATACGTCATGTTTTACCGGTTTTGGTTGTCTTTAAAATTTTCAAAGAGGTATATTTTAAAAACCTGATGTAGTAGATAAATTTAAAGTTGAGATTCGAGGTCAGGATATCTTAATCCTCTCAAAAAGTATTTTTTGTTTGGGTGACAAAAAAAAAAGTATAATTTTGTCGACCAGTGTTATCAGACTCAACGGAATTTAAACTTCGCACTCTGAGGCAAAATTAAAAGAACGAATTTCTGACCAATGCTGTTGACCACATGAAATCACAAATGAATACGTACGAACGTGATGAACCAAAACATAAGATGAATAGGATTAAAAATACTAAGGTTTTAATTTTGTTAAATTGAACATATGTGTCAATAAAAAAATAAAACCTACCTAAAACAGCTTATTTGTTTTTTATTATTATTTGCTAAAAACGAAATAAAAAATAAAAAAAGGTATAATCCACTATAATAATTGACCTGAGCAGATCAAATTTTGGAAAACCAAAAAGAAGTGTTTTTCTTGGAAAAAGTACATTTAATATTTTTTTATTTACTCAAAAACTAAGAAGTTGTATTTTAAAATCCAGTTTTTGTGTTTTAAATGAAAATACATTAATAGCTTTAAATCTAAAACAAAATTATACTAAATTACATACAATTTTGAAAAAAATACAACTTTATTTAAAAACTAGCTGCGCCACGAACTTTGACTATTAATGGATGAGATTTAAAGAGTCAAATCGACTTCGAATCATCTTGCAGGATTTGTTGCAATACCGCTTCGTTTTGATTTGTTGCTGAAAAAAAAACAATTAGTGCTTTCAAAGTTTGTGGTTTATGTTACTTACTTTGAAGTGGTCTTGGCATTATGAGTTTTCTGGTCAATGAACGTGCAATGAAATTGTAGCAAATTGATTGGTTTTGAATTGTACCATTCCCGGAATAGTGCTCGTAAGTCAATCCTTTGATTAAAAATTTGTGGCAAGTCGTTTGTGACATTCTTATGCGAGGCAAATTCCAAAATCCTAATCGGACCATGTCACAAGTGCACAATTTCGGCAGGTGAAGGTTGCGGGTTCCCAATTCTTGGAACATCATTAGAGTAGTTTGTAGGGGTATTCCTGTGTCGACGGTCTTCTATGTGAGTCCAGTTACATAGTTGTGTTCAGAATGCACTTAGTTTTGGTGATTCAATAGGCATTATGTATTCATGGAATTCAGATTTTATTTTTCCAGTCTAAGTTTACCAACATTTCTGGAAATTTTAAAATAGTACATACGAAAATGATGAGATTTTCAATATTTAGAAGACTTACTTCCGTCTTCCGATTCCCGTCATTTAGAAGGTGTTCTCACAGCAGGTTGCTTCGAAGTCGACTTTCAGTTCCTCATCTACTTGGTATGTGTCGGCGTAAGCGGCCGCAGTAGCCCCTGTCTCGGTCAGTTCAGCGTCCCCGCTATCATTTTGTGAGACAGTTGCACTCTATGAAACCAGAAAATGCTGCTTTAATTGCAGCTGCAAGTCGTTTTTTTTGGTCGGCTTGCAGCATCATATTTCTTGGCGGCTGATGAATAGGCGGAGGACGTTTTGGAAATACTAAAGAACAATAGAATTTAAAATATCCATTACATTACTCGTAAGTAAATGAATTAATTAACCTGATTTGCCTGCATTGGTACTCAGCCGTTGCTGATGCTGCTGTTTAGTCGTTCCAAAACTAGGCGGTCGACTATTAATGTCGAAGCTTTCACTTGTAAAATTGACTTGAATCTCACAAAGTAACACAAAGTCGATGGCATAGCTGAGGATGTTCGCTAATTTGGAATTGAATTCGTAGCTTTGGTGGGGTTGTTGCTGCTGGTGTTGTTGCATTACAAGCATGTGACTATTTGCAGCGACGGTGACACCTCCGCCGTCAACACCTGCGGCAGCTATGGCCGTTGAGATGTACACACAAATACAATGGGCAGCGTCTATCGTTAAAAACATTGATATTATTTTGTTAAGAGAAATATAATATAAAAAACTTACCTGTATATAAGTGTACTTTGTCTTCCAGATTTCTTGGTGGAAGTTGCTTTCTGCATTATGGTATGGTATGTAATGGGCAGCATCTAAAATGGAAACAAAGAGTATAAAATAAATCGATTATTGTTGCACCTCCTTCGCTGCAATTTGACTTACTTTTTATTTAATGAAGTGAACTTGTATATTATACTCTTTTCATTATAAAGGTTTTTGGTCTGAAAATATCAAATTATATTAAATATCAAAGCAATTAACAAAAACTTACTCTTAAAATCCGAAACCCATTGTTTTGTTTTGCAAAATTGATTGTCATTTTTGACAGGTCACAAAAATTCCATAAGTTTCTATTTTAGCCCAAACCCCATTTTGTTTTTTTCCCCACTCACATGTATTCACCGATAGCGAATTTGAGAGAGTTCACCTCGAATTTGAGAGAGTTCACCTCGAATAAAATTTGATGGTGTTTCAGGTAGGACGGGTACCGGTCGGGACTCTAGATAATATATTTCCTCTATGCTCAGAGCTCTGACTAGAACTTTGTATATGAAAACTATAGTACTCTCATGGGAAGAATTTTTTTGGTGAAGCGGATGCCGTCGTTGGCAGTAGAATCGAAATTGGAGAGACCTCGGGGGAAAGAGAGAAAAATATTATTTCCATTCCCATAAGCAGCCAGCAGAATAAGGAGCTCAGTTAATTTAGCAACCAAAAAGTCGACACAATTTCCTTCATTATATTTGAGTTTATCCTTGTATATGTTTTCATATACTAAACTTCCATATGAAGGGCGATGAATTTGTTTTTGTAATTTCTTTATATCAATGCATTTTTATATGAAAAACGTCAATGGCTCAATATTGTGTCTAATAAGGGGATGAATGAAGTTTTTGTATGCTTACATCAGCTGTTCAGTATTTTGTACGGATTTTTGATTTTATTTACATTCATAAGTCTGTTTCTCCTTGCGTACGATCTTTGTATCGGGTGATTTTTTAAGAGCTTGAGAACTTTTTTTAAAAAAAAAACGCATAAAATTTGCAAAATCTTATCGATTCTTTATTTGAAACGTTAGATTGGTCCATGACATTTACTTTTTGAAGATAATTTCATTTAAATGTTGACCGCGTCTGCGTCTTAGGTGGTCCATTCGGAAAGTCCAATTTTGGGTAACTTTTTCGAGCATTTCGGCCGGAATAGCCCGAATTTCTTCGGAAATGTTGTCTTCCAAAGCTGGAATAGTTGCTGGCTTATTTGTGTAGACTTTAGACTTGACGTAGCCCCACAAAAAATAGTCTAAAGGCGTCAAATCGCATGATCTTGGTGGCCAACTTACCGGTCCATTCCTTGAGATGAATTGTTCTCCGAAGTTTTCCCTCAAAATAGCCATAGAATCGCGAGCTGTGTGGCATGTAGCGCCATCTTGTTGAAACCACATGTCAACCAAGTTCAGTTCTTCCATTTTTGGCAACAAAAAGTTTGTTAGCATTAAACGATAGCGATCGCCATTCACCGTAACGTTGCGTCCAACAGCATCTTTAAAATAATACGGTCCAATGATTCCACCAGCGTACAAACCACACCAAACAGTGCATTTTTCGGGATGCATGGGCAGTTCTTGAACGGCTTCTGGTTGCTCTTCACTCCAAATGCGGCAATTTTGCTTATTTACGTAGCCATTCAACCAGAAATGAGCCTCATCGCTGAACAAAATTTGTCGATAAAAAAGCTAGAAACACATTTCGAACCGAACACTGATTTTGGTAATAAAACTCAATGATTTGCAAGCGTTGCTCGTTAGTAAGTCTATTCATGATGAAATGTCAAAGCATACTGAGCATCTTTCTCTTTGACACCATGTCTGAAATCTCGCGTGATCTGTCAAATACTAATGCATGAAAATCCTAACCTCAAAAAAATCATATATGAAAAATAGTTTGTATTATGTATACAAAGCTACGATGGGATTTTTGTCGTGCAGATCTTTATGATGAAGAAGAATATGAAGGTAGTTATACGTTTGGTTATAGTTATGTATATTTTGGCTGGTGGGTAGGTATTTTGCTTTTATTTGGCATTAAGTTTTTCTTCAATAGTTGAAGATTAGATTTGTTTGAGCTTTAAAGATTTTTTTTTGGTAGATAGATATCAATTGGTAGGTGATTTTTTTTCAGGTTGTATGTGGGTTTGATTTTAAATTCAAATTTTAAATATAAAAGGTATTGGTAGGTAGGCAGGTATTTCATGAAATACCATAGGGAATTCATGCTAGTATCAGGACACTGATAATATCCGTACACTTTGCACTTTGTTTGAGATTAGTTGATAGGTATGTAAGTACAGTATTTATAAATATGTACCTACATAGTTTAAAATACAAAGAAAAATGCATTCTTTATGTTGGTCCAGATAATTTAAATAGTTTGATAATTGAAATTTGTGTCTTTTATTTATGTTCCAATCCTACTTTTATTGTATCCCTTATAATAAATAAGTGTTAACTATACACCTTAGCGGGCACATTACAGGACATACAAATGTAGTTTATATTTAGGTAGGTAGGTACCTATGTACCTATATACGTTGTTTGTTGTTGTAGGTACCTTTAATACAATTTTGTCAGCTCGTCTATTTTAAGATGTGTGACTTTTAGAAAAATCAAATTAAAAGTTTTTTTAACTTATTAACTATTAGCACAGATAAGGAATTATATAAACTTAACTATAGTTTCTTATCTGTGCTATTAGTAAGTATAGTTTCGTAAATGTAGTGTCGAAGTAGGTATTTTTTGTATTGATTTGAAATTTTCTTTTATACCTACCATTTCGAAATTTGTTTGTGCCACTCATTAACCAATAATTTGTTAACATTAAACGCAAAATTATGCCAATGATAATTACTCATGTTATTTCACAACCTTGGTGTTATAACCTTGTTAAGATGAAGGAGTCTTCAGATATTTAAAGTCAATTTAAGACTTAATTTCACAATTTAGAAAATCATGGTCTGAAATTATTTTTTTTTACTTGCGTCATATTATGTAGGTAGGCAAGTTTTGCATTCGTAAACAATTTCGAACTCAAGATTTTAATCAAAAATGACATTTCGATGGTAGAAAAGTGGAAGTCCCCTGATTCCGTCCTGGCCCGTACCTTCACCCCAAGGCATTAGGTTGATCGACCTAAAATTTGGAAATTAAGGGTAAGAGCCGATTCGCGTTAAGCGTTCTTAAATTTCCATAGGAAGTTATTGTAATCGGTCCGATTTCTCGACGTTTCAAGGTACCTAGAGTCGAAATAAAAGATTTTTAGAGAGATGTCTGTGCGTGCGTGTGTTTTTTTCGTCGTCCATATCGACTTCAAATAAATTTTGTTATACAGATAATAATGCAGAAAGATGCAAAAAGGACTCTAAAAGAAATTGAGTGGGTGGTAAAATTTTTAGAAAAATTGAATTGATAGTTTTTTTTACAAAAAATTAAAAACCCAAAAAAAATAATAAAAGTTGTTAAAAATTGGTTTTCGACCTTAATACCTTTTCAAAACTTTAAGATATTGGCTTTAAACTAATTTTATCTTTCAAAAATTATTTTTGTCAACATTCAGGTTAATTTTAATAATAAATAAATAATAATTAATAATAAATAAAAATTGATTTTTGACTTAAATATCTTTTTAAAACTTTGAGATATTGGGGCATATTCATAGATGTTTGCTAAACTCTTGCTAACTTGTTATTAAGCAAGTCCAGAGTTTAGGCCATTTATAAATAAACTTAAACCTAAGTTTAGGGCTAAACCTGTGGTCTAACTATAAACATAGGAAATGCTGTGTGTAAGTATCGGGTGATTTTTTAAGAGCTTGAGAACTTTAAAAAAAAAAAACGCATAAAATTTGCAAAATCTCATCGATTCTTTATTTGAAACGTTAGATTGGTCCATGACATTTACTTTTTGAAGATAATTTCATTTAAATGTTGACCGCGGCTGCGTCTTAGGTGGTCCATTCGGAAAGTCCAATTTTGGGTAACTTTTTCGAGCATTTCGGCCGGAATAGTTGCTCTTCACTCCAAATGCGGCAATTTTGCTTATTTACGTAGCCATTCAACCAGAAATGACCAGACCATAAATCGGACGTAAAGCGCGAAACACATTTCGAACCGAACACTGATTTTGGTAATAAAATTCAATGATTTGCAAGCGTTGCTCGTTAGTAAGTCTATTCATGATGAAATGTCAAAGCATACTGAGCATCTTTCTCTTTGACACCATGTCTGAAATCCCGCGTGGTCTGTCAAATACTAATGCATGAAAATCCTAACCTCAAAAAAATCACCCATTATTTATTATCACAGCCAAATGTCATATTTGATTTTTGTTTGTAAATTGAAAAAACGAAAAATTAAATAATAACAAATACAGATCTATCTCTGACTGCGACCAGTTTTCCAGCCGTTCACGTTTTATATTTTCTTTGATGAACATCTAAAATATAGAACGTTGTTAGTTACTTTTTTTGATTTTGTATTAAAAAGTTTTGTTGTATACTTACTTTTTTCGACATCCAATTTGAGGAATGACAGCAAAAAATAAAAATATTGAAAATATAACAGTATTTTTTTGCTTTGACCTGTCATTTGAAGTATATTGTAGTAGAATACAACCTTAAACCTTAACCTGGGGTTTTACTAAACAAAGCAGAACAATTGACTATGAATAAGAGCTGTGTTTATTTAACCAACAAGCCTTAAACTATAGATCAAGAAATCACGACTTTAGTTATTCTTTATGAATACGCCCCATTGTCTTTAATCTAATTTTATCTTTTAAATAATATTGTTGTAAACATTCAATAAAATTTTGAGAAAAATTGACAGTTTTTTTTACAAAAAATAAAAACCTAAAAAAAACAATACTTAAACTTGGTAGGTATACATTTATTTTCGACTCAAACATCTTTTCAAAAATTAAAAATATTGGCTTCAAAGTTATTTTATCTCACAGAAAATATTGTTTTCGATACTCAGTAATTTTTTTAAAAGAATCCAATAGTCCGTTTTTTCATAAAAAAAATAAAATCTACAAAAAATAGTACGCAAATTTGGTAAAAATTGATGTTCGTTTCTCGATTTATCGTGAACAATAGAAGATATTGACTTCAAATTAATTTTATTCATCCAATTTGTATTTTTTTATATAAGAAATAAAAACTATTTTAGAAATGCTGCTAAAATTGGTAAAAATTGGTTTTCGACTAAAACAAATTTAACAAATTAATGTGGACAACAAAGCTTGCTATGTATCTATTATTGGATAAGAATACAATACCTACATATTTACTTGCCTATAAAAGTTCAAATTATAATTTCCTTATACAATCCTCAAATCAAATCATCAAAAATATAAAATCTCAACCAAGAATATAAAATTCCTACACGAAATCGCAATTCACCTGCTTTTGTCTTATCATCTTTGTATAGAAAGACTACCGTTTTGCGTAAACCTTTGTATATGAAAAAGTTTTCATATACAAAGATGTAACCAAAAAATATAACCACACCAAAACAAACACAAAGAAACAAATGTGTTTTCCTCCTCACTCAGACTTTCGTTAATTCTCTATAGTCTTTCTCTATTTCAAATTATAATATTTTTAAATCTCCAGTCTCCCGACTGCAAATCCATTTCTCCATGAATGTCTTGACTAGACGTTCCACAAAAAATATCTAGATGCCGCCCTATTCGACTTCCACCATGAGAGTACTATAGTTTTCATATACAAAGCTAGAACATAGATGACGTAAGAATCATTCAAAAAATGTAGTAGAACTAACGATTGGTCGAAACTAAGGTTCGAGTTTTGGATAAGTAGAGACATAAAAATACAAAATTAGAGACTTTGGGCTTTGGATATGTATATACAAAGCTTTGGTTTTCATCTTTGTATCTTTGTATATATAGTTTTCATATACAAAGTTTGTATATACAAAGATTTCAGATGCAAAGGTACGTGTTTTCGTCATTGTATATGAATAATGGTCTTTGTATATGAAAACCACCATATTCATATCTTTGTATATGAAAGATATGGTTTCCACATATGGAAAAGTATTCATATATAAATATAAAATAAATCATACAATATTTATTCTAAAGCTACCACTAAGTCTTATACAGCTGCGTATGTTTCATTTTAGAGATTTAATTGTTCTATTAACATTTGAAATTTCTTATTAAAGCTAAAATATTCTTATTATTACAACTTTATTGATTCATAAATAAATTACATAATAAGCTAAAATACATTTGTATAAAATTACAGTGAACGCAAACAACGCGATGACCGACGCACGGGTTCCTCTATTGAACTCAATTTCAAGGAAAGAAGTTAAAAAAATAACATGAAATTACTAGAAACAAGATATAACAAAAACATAAACCATAGCTACAGAAATAAGATCCGTTGACAAAGATTTGGTGGCATGCATCAAAACAAATCTTACATTCATTTTAATTAAAGTTGTGTCATTGTTAATAAAGCGATACCGTATTATATTTTATCTGGAATTGATCAATGATAGAAAAAACTGATGAACTGTCTACTAAATTGAAATAAATGGAACAATAGGAATTACCATTTTAAAAACAATAATTAACTCACAACTTTAATTCAGTTTTGTTTATTATTTGATTATTGAAAAATTACGTTTATACATATTTACATAAGACATAGGGCCGACACATTGTCCAGAAATTTAGCTTTTCTTTCCGTTTCCGGTGAAAATAAGAGTTGAATTTTAAACATTATATGTTTTTCTTACTACTTAAGATAATTACATTCAATATACCATCCTGATGTTATTGTAAGAATTAACTATAGACATGCCAGAGGTCTTAGGTTCGATCCCTGCTTTTCTTACGGGTACTGCCTCTTGCGAGGACTTGACAAATTCTCCAAGAGTAATTCTTGTCATGAAAAATGCTTTCTCAAATTATCCGTTCGGATTCGGCTTAAAACTGTAGGTCCCCTCCATCCCTGATAACAGTACTCGCACACAGGAATGGTGGAGAGTTGTAAGTCACTAGGCCCTAGTTCTCAACGGACTGTTGCGCCACCCAATTTAATTTATTTAACTATACTAAGTGGACATTACTTTAAGGAAAATTTAATCACGAACCATATGGAAATAAAAGAAGCAAAACCTTTATAGTTGAAGTAACAAGTAAATAGCCATTAACGAAACCTGTCCATCAAAAATTCGTATATTGGCGTTTCGTCCCGGTATTCTCACTTGGACTCATTAGTTAACGAGTGAGAAAACCTTATTAATACACAACTTTTGTTTTTGTTTGTTTCAACTTGGCAAAAACTTAATGTGACCCATATCCAACCAATTTAAAAAAAGATTGACTGCCGGGCTGATTTTTGTAAAAAAAGGCTTGCATAAGTTGAACCGAACTAAAACAAGAGTTTCGTATTAACAGGATTTTCTAATTTGATCCCTTTGAGCGTCCGCTTATTATAAAAAAAAATCAACAAAAAAAGAGCTTCATTGCTGAACAACATTTTCTTGTGCAGCAATAGTTTCTTTGAATTCAAAAACATAACTTTTTTTGTTAATCATTTCTTAAATTTGTTTGACTTTTTTTGATGAAAATATATAAAATTATTTTATAAAATAAAATAAAAAATATATATAAAACAATTTTTTAACCTAAACAATAAAATAAAGTTTCAAAACTCCAAATTAAACTAAACCATATAAGTTCAATGTACAAAATCGCCCCAAAATTCATCAAAGTTGTTGTATGCTTACATTAAAATGGAGCATATCTAAAAAACTATTGGAATACTTTCATAAGTTAGTAGTTTTTGACAAATTTAGACCATGCCTTGCTTGACAACAGTTTTGAAAGAAAAAACTAACTCTGTCACTATTTAGCTTTTGAAACTTGAAGGAAAAGGTTAAGATAGATATGTCTTATTTAACTTAAATATTATTTTTTTTCAGCTGCCTTCGTAAGGCATTATATACATTTCTTAGGCTAAGTAAAAAAATTTGATTTTAAATCAAGTGGTTAGCCTCTCTGAATAAATTTGTGGATCTGCCCTTGATCTGAACAGCGCATTTTTATAGGTTTCTCGAAGCCTACCATAGCATAATCCTTTAAACCTTCCTCCTTATGATCATCGAATAAAGCTTCGATGCAGCCTCTATCGCAAAGAAGGGTTAATAATAATATTGACTTTATTAATTAATTTTTACTGGCATAGTGGTAAGTGTATAGGATTGTCGTGCCAGAAGTCTTGGGTTCAATCCCTGCCTGTCCCATCTAAAGTTTTTTTCACGGGTACTTTGAGGAATTCTAAAAAGCATAGATCAACTGTGGTTAATCATAATAAGTATTTAATCTTACAGAAACAGTTTGTGTTCAAAAATAGATCAATTCAAATCTAAAGCTATCAAAGTAACCTTATAGGTGTTCCTTTGAAGTTGTAAAATGTTAAGATCATTGTCTTTTATTGCAATATATCTAAATAAAGTAGCATTGTGGTGTAATAGAAATTTACTTTTTTTGAACGTGTTTTATATTATTTTCTAAAAAGTTCCTAAAATATATTTAAGACATATTTGATTATAAGCTTTCTTTCAATTTCACATTGATTTAATTGTAAAAAAAACCTTTAAGATTCTAGGTTTAGTACGAAGGTACCCAACAAAATTGTGTGACCCTTACCTACTCAAATTCCTTTACTAAGCCTTTGTAAGATTATTATATATTTTTTAATTAAAATGGGTAAAAGATTTCTTAAGCAATCACAATAAGTGTTCTTGTTTACTTGAATTTATTAGCACAGATAATAAATTTACATTTATACATTTATTATCTGTGCTATTGGTCTATATTTTCATTGCAGAAGTCTTCCCATGGTTTTCTACTTAAGTGATGAATTTTCTAGAATTATATCTCATTTCATCAAAGTGACACATAGTTATTTACACTGCCTCGATATTTTTCAACTCTGTGAAAGTTTTTTAAAAACCAAAATACTTGTTTTGCTATTTAATCGGAACATAGTTACTTAAATTCATTTTATTTATGTATACATATTTATTACATACATACATATATACCTACCATCCACAAGGATGAGGCCACAAATTTTGAGATCGATTTTTGCTTTTTATAGCTGGTGGAAGTTTTGTACCCGGAAACGTTTATTACCTACCTCCTAATAGGTACTTACGGAATTCTCCAAGATTAATAAATTAAACCTACTTTAAAAAATTGGACTTATTGCCCTTTACAAAAGTTCTATAAAACAAATGTTTAGCAGTTTGTCATATTGTACTTTGACAAATTGAAATAAGGTCAACATATTTTTACGGTTAGGGATGTAACGGAGGACATGCTGCCCCCCTGGAACCCCCTGCTTGCGTTTATGACAAACCATTCAGTTGAAAGTGAAATAAAACCAATTTGGCCTCATTTCGCTTTGTTTAATTTCAACAAGACCAACTGTTTGAAATTGGCTTTATTACACTTTACAAAAGTTAAATAAGGCCAAATCTTAAGAATTGGCTGTATTTCACGGATATAAAAAAGTGCGTCACTGGGAAAATCCAACAAAATTAATGAAATATTTGTATTTTATGGTTTGACAACATTTATCTATAACTTTTTTTTTTACATTAGGAGATAGTCATTGTCCGCCATTTTCGCTTAGGACCTCTATAAAACGTCTTGGAATAGAAACATTCTATTTTTTTTTTCAATAATCACAGAAAATTTGGGCCCAGAAATCACGAAAAGCTTCTATTAAGGTTTCTTGTCTTCAGATTGTCTGCCACCTTCATAAACTTAACGAGATAGCCATGACCAAGCGTTTTCAATTATTTTAAGGGCCGGTGAATATGGTGGCCATGGAAAAAGTTCATTGTCTTCTGATTGAATTCAATTTCTAACAACCCTGGAAGTGTGGATGGATGTACTGTCTTGTTGGAAAATCCAAGGCAGAGGGCCAAAAATGTTTTTCATGTTTTGAAATTACCGTTCTAGCATTTATAGTTGTTCCCTTTCATTATTGTGAACAAAAACTGGCGGATTCAGGGGAGGTGGGTGGTGTCGTAGGGGACATGTAATTTTTTTTTAATTTTCGTAGGAATTCCCTTGAATTTCAACCTAATCGTATTGCGTTATTGGATATGACCCCCTATATTTTAAACCATTTATTTATTATATGTGTATACAAATAAAATGTGTATTTTAGTGGTTTCCACTCTGTGCCTCTTAACCATTTTTACTTTTAACAGAGGACTATACCAAAAACACAATATAAATCGAAAATCAAGGTGTATTTCAATCGCAATGTACAAATCTATCAATTTTTGACAAACCAATTTGAGCATCAAGGGGGGCTCATATGAGCCATAAAGCTCATACCTACAGTTTATATGTATAAACAAATATTTCATCTGCAGATTTTTTAGTAATTTAATGCACCATTCTATTTCTATTTGTCTGTCAAAAACAACTAATATATTTGTAATAATCTGAAAGGTATTCACAAAATTAAAAGGCTTCAAATTCAATCTTCCTCTGGAAAATTGTTTTTAACGTTGAAATATTTGATTTAGTTTGGACGAAACGGGTCAAATATTAAAAATATAGAAGTCAATCCATCATGTTATGCCAAATAGACACAATACACGATATGACCATTTGATTTCACTTATCATGTCACATAATTGATATCCTAATAAAAAAGATGCTAGGGTGCTTCCTACACTGATAACTTTTCATCCCGTCTGTCGATTTTTCTTGCTTAAAACTTTAACATAATATTCATAACAATATTTCGTGTGAGATAAATAATTTGAAGTCAATATCTTTCTTTGTTCTCCTATAAAGCTTAAGTCGAAAACCTTTGCTTATCAGTTTTTTGTTGTTTTTGTAGGTTTTCGTGTTTTGTTAAAAAAGTTGTCAGTTGAATTTTTCTAAGAAATTAACTGAAAACTACCAACAATATTTTGCATATGATGATTACAAAATCAATTTTTATATACGAGATTTTTAGTCGAAAACCAATTTCTACCAATTTTAGTAGCATTTTTATTTCTTTTGTAAGCAAATACAGAATGGAAAATGGAATGAAATCATTTGAAAGTCAATACCTTCATTTATTCACGAGATATCGAGAATCGAACATCAATTTTTACCAATTGTGTGTACTATTTTTTTTAGATCTTAATTTGTATGACAAAAAACTCGCTGTCGGATTTTTATATAAAATTTACTGATTGTCAAACACAATATTTTCAATGAGATTAAATCAGTTTGAAGGAAAAATCATTAATTTTTGTAAAAGATATTTGATTCGAAAATTATTTTTACCAAATTTTAGTAATTTTTTTTATGTTTTTCTTTTTTGTAAGAAAAAACCGTTAATTCGATTTTTCTCAAAATTTTACTAGATGTTAAAAACATTGTTCTTCGTTGCATAAAATTTT
Organism: Eupeodes latifasciatus; assembly: GCA_920104205.1. NCBI lineage: Eukaryota > Metazoa > Arthropoda > Insecta > Diptera > Syrphidae > Eupeodes > Eupeodes latifasciatus. Next base: position 114,098,740 of record OV049926.1, read on the forward strand.
TTTGGAGGTAAAATCGTTTTATGTTCGTAAAATATTCGGTTATGACAGTTATTTTATTTTCAGTTTTTTTGATTTATAAAAAAAGCCGTTAGTTGATTTTCTTTCAAAATTTTATTGGTTTGGTATCGCGTAACAATATATAATATAAAATTTAATTCAAGTCACTAGCATTACTGGTTCGTGAGATATTTTAGGTTAACCAAAACTTTCACTTTTTTTTAAATTGCTATGGTAAAAAAACCAACCACTCAATTTTTGTTGAGAGTCCTTTCTGCATTTTTCTGCATTACTATCTGTAAAATAACATTTATTTTAAGTCGACATCTCTACTGGTTCTTGAGATATGGACGGAGAAAAAAGCTTCCCGAACATACGGTCGTACGAACGTACGTACCGTACACACGGACACATAGGCATCACGGTTGCCACTTGAAAAAAAATTGCATGACCAAAGCTAAAAATAAAAATGACCAATCGTACCAAAAAAGGACCAAAATTATTTGTGTCCGCAATGGCTTTTAACTTTCCATAGAAAGTTAATGTAATCGGTCCGATTTCTTGAATTGAAAACTTTGACATTTCTTGACGTTTCAAGGTTCCTAGGGTCTAAATAAAATATTTTTAGAGAGATGTCTGTGCGTGCGTGTGTACGTACGTTCGGGAAGAATAACGTTTCTGACATTTGGTAAAATTTTGAGAAAATCGAATTGACAATTTTTTACAACAAATAAAAACCTTAAAAAAACAATAGTAAAACTTGGTAAAAATTTACTTTCGACTCAAGTATCTCTTCAAAAGTTAAAAAAATATTGGCTTTAAGCTTATTTTATTTCACAGAAAATATATTTTCCGAAATTCCGTAAATTGTGCATAAAAATCCAACAGTCAGTTTTTTTCATAAAAAATTAAAATCTACAAAAAATAGTACGCAAATAATTTCGTAAAAATTGGTTTTCTACTGAAAATCTCGTTAACAAGAACAGATATTGAAATCAAACTATTTCATCATACTCAAAATATTGTTGGTAATTTTTAATTTTTTTTAGAATAATTCAACTAACAACTAGCAAATCACGAAAGCCCACAAACCTTTTAAGGAAGAAAAATTGGCAGACGGGATGGGAAGTTATCAGTGTGGGACGCACCCCAGTCCCTTTTTTTTTAAGATCACAATATGTTAACATTATGTCAGGAGATCGAATAAGTCAACCCAAAGTCTGCCTTTCATTTTTATCAAAGTTAATTAAAAAAAATTCCTCTGAGCAGCAGCTGAGCTGTGAGGAAGTAACATCAAGTTATAAACGAACTGACTTAAATTTTGAAAACAATATTCATTTGAAGCGTTTTTATGATAATTGACCTTTTCCCAAAATTCTTTAGGTATGTATTTTATTTTTGAGATTATAAAAGGAATAGAGTCGAGTTATTTTTTCATTTCTTAAAAAGGGACCAAATGGAATAAAAAATGACCATGCGACCAAGTGAGAAAATAATGACCACATTTGGTCTTAAATGACCAAACTGGCAACCGTGATAGGCATCTCTCTAAAAATCTTTTATTTAGACTCTAGGGACCTTGAAACGTCGAAAAAAATTCAACTTAAACCGAAAGATAGAGAAATTACTTAAGTCAAAAAGATAAAACTGTAAAGGAATATGTACCTCCTACCAACAAATATAAATACGAGATACCTACCAGTTTTAAAATAATTTTAACCAATTCACGTTCAAACTTTATTTTCCCAAAATTTAATTTGTGTATATTCTGACTTTAAGGTAGAAAAATTTACTTTTGTATATTCAAAACATACACAAATAACAAATGTAGAGTTTGCATAGCCATGTCGTGTTCCTAAAAGTATCTTACAGTATTGACACAGAATAATACGAACCTTTTCGCTACATAATGGAAGCAATCAACATGATGCTTGTATTCGTCTAATGATTCAAAAACAAGTATAAATAAAAATGTTCCGCAATATCATTGTATATAAACAACATTGTATATGGCATCAGATAACATTGTGTATAAACTTACAGTTTTGATACATTGTAGACAATTATTACTTGGAAAACAAAATTTCAACATTGTACCAGAAGCATGTTGAATACTAATTAGCTTGTCAACATAAGCATTAGCAGTATGTTGTGTTCCACAATTTACCCATTGACAATGTTCCTACATATAGTTGCCAAACAATAATATTGATGCAACATGTATTGCTTCATTCATTCTCACTGTCTCTCTCTCGGAAAATGTATCACATTTATGAATCACAATGAATTTTTGCAAAAAAAGCTTCTAATAGAGGCTGTTGCTGGGCAAAAATTAAACAACTATTACTATTCTTTAAATTATACCACCAAATTTTTATAAAACAAATTCAAACAGAAAAGAGACAAAGAGCAATAATTTTAATCACCGAGCTTTATGTAGGTAATGTTATTGTTTTATTTTGTTCCTATTTTGTTGTATTCTTTTTGTGGTTAAAATTCTATTTTTTTTTTCAGTAATTCAAAAAAGGTACAAATAGTAACGCATTCTGCATTATATGTATCTTTTTATTTCATACCTAAGTATCTTTATTATTGCGTTTGTTTAAATATTACAATAGATACATATGAAGTACATTTCGAATGGTATCAAAAGTAAAATTAAAGAGAAATCATTATAAAGGCTATTGTTTAAGTATGCCATGTCTATGTCTACCCCTACATATTTAGATATTTAGACAAGCCAAACGTGTATCTAAACTCCGCTCCACTCATAGACCAATCAATTTTAGATATATGTATGTACACGCAAACAAATTCAAACTCAATTTTGGGAATAGGAATCCATTACCTATTTGCTGCTGATAACAATATACTAATTATCATAACGAAATGGAGGTAAAGTACCTCGAACTCAAATAAACACAAAAGAAATTAATATTAATTTTAAATAAAAAAATAAAGTTATCATAATATTAGTATGTCGGTACGTCTTAGTTCCGGTGCTTTATTAACAAAATATACATTCTCAAAATGAATTTAAACACAATATTATTTATTTTTATTTTATATATATGTAAATAGGTATTTAGGTATCTGCGACGAACGAATATGTATATTTTATATTCACTCTCGTTGTTCTGTTCATACGATTATTTTTCTCTCTACAAACTAGACTTTTTGAGTAGAAGAAATATACCGTGTTTTTGTTTATTCCTTTGTACTTACTTGAAGAGGCATATTCGAATTAAGAATACCTAGATAATTTTGTATTTGTGACGGTAAAAAAACGTTTTCATAATTAACATATACTCAAAGTCATATTTATGTTCCTATAGGTGGGTACATCTATTCGAACAAAAAGATACTTTTTTTCCAAAAAATTAATAAGTTCGTATTTTGTCCGTATGGGAAAATCAGTTTTGGTAAATACACATAAAGTATGTGAAGTATTGGTTCGATAATTATCGTATACCTATCCTTTGAATTGTTTCAATCAATCAATTGCCTGATGACAATTGAAGTTTGTGCTATATATTTGTTTTGGATTGATACATTTTGGAAAATAAACCTTGAAGGTATAAACACACCGCATTATTGTACTTAAATAAGTTGTCTAGGTCAAACTTAAGGAAACTGTTGCAGAAATAAAAGCATGTCTTCTTGTGATGTACGAACTTGCAATTTTTAAGTGGATTATATTTTGAAATGTGCTTTTATTAAATAAAAATGGTTAAGGCTAGTTATTTTGAATTTATAAAAAAGAGGGATGTGACTCACACTGATAACTTCGCATCCCGTCTGTCGATTAGTCGTCCTCAAAAGGTTTGTAGGTTTTCGTGTTTTGTTAAAAAAGTTGTCAGTTGAATTATTCTAAAAAATTAACTAAAAATTACTAACAATATTTTGCATATGATTAAATAGTCGAAAACCAATTTTTAACAAATTTAGTAGCATTTCTTGAAAGTTTTTATTTCTTTTTTAAACAAATGCAAATTGGATTTTTCTAAGAAAATTTATCTCAGAATGAAATCATTTAGAAGTCAATACCTTCACTTATTCACGAGATATCGATAACCGAACATCAATTTTAACCAACTTTCAGTAATGTTGTTTTTAGTATTTTATATTTTGTAAAAAATGAAATTAGTTTTAAGTCAATATCTTGGAGTTTTGGAAAGATATTTGAGTTGAATTAATTTTTGTAAAAAAAAAAAAAATTAACAGAATATTGAAAACTATGTTTTTTAAAAGATGATATTAGTTTGAAGCTGATATCTAAGTCGATATTTAAGTCAAAAATTAATTTTTAACAACTTTTAGTCTATAATATAAAATTTTATTCAAGTCGCTAGCGTTACTGGTCCGTGAGGTATTTTTTATTAACCAAAATCATCACTTTTTTTTAAATTGCCATGGTAAAAAAACCGCCCACTCAATTTTTTTTTGAGAGTCCTTTCTACATCTTTGCGCATTATTATCTGTATAACAAAATTTATTTGAAGTCGATATCTCAACTGGTTCTTAAGATTTGGACCACAAAAAAAGCTTGCCGAACGTACGGACGTACGCATGGACCTCTCTAAAAATCTTTTATTTTGACTCTAGGGACATTGAAACGTCGAGAAATGTCAACATTTTCAATTCGACAAATCGGACCTTTTCAAAAATTGTCTAAAAATCTATTGAATCTTAATTTTGTTTTTGATGAATTTTGTACAAGGAGAGTTAGTTGTTTTTAATTTCTTAACTGGTTACAAAGATTAATAATTTAGGTTCTTTCAAAATTATTACTTCTATCGTTTGCATGTTATTCATTTATTTCATATTTTTTGTAGGGAAAAAAACCAACACGGCACCGTTAAAATTCAGGACTTCAGGAAAAATTTCTTAAATTATGTGTTTCGTTTAAGATTTAAATTTTTTCACTCACTTTTTTATAAGATAAAAAAAAGTTTCAAGTCAATATCTTTTTTTGTTTTCATAATACTTTTGTGTTTTGTAAAATAAGATCAAATTAGATTTTTCTAAAAAATTAACAATAATATTTTGGATTTAATAAAATAAGTTTGATTTCTATATTTGCGAAACCTAAGTTTTAGCAATTTTAGTAGAATTTTTTGAAAGTATTAAAAAAGAAATAAATTAATTTTTTAAAAGTTTTTATTTCTTATAAAAGAAATAAATAAATTTTGTATGTATACAAAATTTTCAATGTTAGTTTAAAAATATTGTTGGTATGCAGTTATTTAGATTTTATTAATATTCGTTTTACATTTGAGTTTCGTTAAAATGATGACCCATTTTCAAGATACCGAATTTCGAAAAAAATACATTTTTGATCATCAAATATTATAAAAACAGTATATGAACTTGTGCAGAAAAAAATATTACTGAAATCGGTTGATTAATTCTTGAGAAAACTTAAAAAACAAGATAAAATGTCTATGGGAGCTACCCTTCTAGAGCAATACAAAAATATTTTTTTTTATTTAAAGAAGCCAAATTAAGAAAAAAAATTGTAACGAAAATTAAAAAATAAATCTACCGGTTTGTTTTTAAGAAAATTCGAGTTTTCGATTTCTTACCAAAAAATTTGTATGGGAATTCATGCTACGTTTAGTCTTAAAAAAATTTAAAAAAAACGCCTAACGCGAATCGGCTAAAAAACCTTAATTTCCAAATTTGAAGTCAATCAAAATAATGCTCGGGCTGTAGGGGCCAGGACAGAAATACAGACAGACTGACCGAATCGGGGAACCCACTTTTTTTCGACTCCTCTACCATCGTAAAGTCATGTTTGATTAAAAACTCGAGTTTGAAATTTTTTACGAATGCAAAACCTGCCATATAGTTGCTATTTGCCGCAAGTAAAAACTGACTATTGGTTTTTTATAGATTTTCCTAAATGTTAAAAGAAGTATTTTAAATAAAATAAAGTTAGTTTAAAGTTATGTGTTGCCAATATATTCGAGTCGAAAATCAATATTTATAAACTCTTAGTGATATATTTCTTTAAGTTTTTTTTAACTGTAACTTGTTTTTTTTCTTAAAAATGTACCAGATGTCATTAAACGTTTCTTTGATGCACCAAATTATTTTAGAGAATATATTTTTTTTCGCAAAACATTGGAGGTGATAAATGTTTTTTAAAAGATTTCTTTGTTATAAAAAAAACGTTAATTGATTTTTTTTTCTAATTTAAACCAGTGATATTTTCAAATTTGATGTAGAATATAAATTCTTGAAGAAAACAATTGGATTCCAATTACCTAAAATTTCACATCACCAAATGAATAAAATCGAACTTACATGTGTACATACATAGTATGTATTTGCCCTTATTGCGTGAGTTTTAAATATTAATTGATAAGTTGATGAATATTAAAATGTAGGCTTTTGTGGAACTAAGCAATTTTTATTTGATATAGTTCATTTTAGTATATAGTATTTACCGCAATACAAAATGAATACCGACCTCATGTTCAACTGCTCACTTGTCGGTTAACTTTCGTCACAGAATTAATGAATATGAATAACCTCATCAAACGAAGATTATTTTTCTTCGATTACAACCACTAAATTTACATGAAAATATAGTTTTGCAGTTTCGGATTTCATTTTCTTCAAAAATTATAATTAAAAATTAATTTCTTACAGTTTTAAGTTTACAAAACACATTGGCTAAATATGGGAATACTACTTATTCTGCATAGCGAAGGTCGGTATACGGCCTTCTTACAAATCAGAAGGTACTAATTGAAACATACATATGTATGTTTTCAGATACTGCTACCGCATCACGAGTAAGCTGATAGGAAGCACGGATAAAGTCCGATCCTTGCGTCTATTTAAATTCTAGCTAAGGCTCAAACTGATAAACTGGCTTTTTAAAAATTCTTACCTTTAATGTCTCAAGTCTCATTGTTAATTTGTAAAAAATTTCGAATTTTTGGAATTTGAAATTATAAATTCTATCGAACGATAAAAAACAATTTCACTCGATTTTCAATTTAGATTGCGATTTCATTTTACTCGATTTATTTTGTTTTATTGGTAGTTAACAGTTTGAAAATTATTACATTCAATTTAAGCGTGTGACAAATGTACAAAAAAGGTCAAAACCAATTGAATGTGTTTAAACCATGTAAGAAAAATAAATACTGTGTTAGAAGTCCGTTGAAGAAGATCGTGTGAGCAATTTACCGTTAACGGTATTAAAAAATGATCAATTTATAACTTAAAGAACTTATAGAAAATTTCAGGACACTTCTTTTTAAGACTAATCGCTTAGAAGATATCAGCATTACAAATCAACAGTACAACCAACCACTTTTAACAACTTTTTAACGAATACTCTGCTTTAAATCTTTATAAAAATATGGGTTGGGGTCAAAATATTGTTTCATAATACTGTATCTCAAAATACTGTATTTGAAAATACTGTTTGTACAAATTACTGTATCTCAAAATTTGGTATTTTTCAAATGCTGTAAATAAGGCTGAAAAATAAAAATTGTTTTGATAATGTAAGAAAGTGAGCCCCTTGCGCATTTACACAGTTTTGAAAACAGAATACTTTTTTTAAGAAAACATCATAATAATTTGTCATTACTTCCCTTGAACATTAACATACATAATTATGTTTCTATGATAATTCATACGCCTTTGAATAAAAAAAAAATGAATGGTAACTTTTTCTTATTTTCTCTTTTTCTTCTTAATTGTTTGTATCTCTCTCACTTCAAGTACTATACAGTATTATGAGATACAATATTTTAACAATACAGCATTTTAAAATAAATATTTTAAAATACAGAATATTAACCATACAGTATTATGACCATATAGGATCATACAGAATTTTGACCGTAGAGTTTTTATAAAACACATCATTTGGACCCGCTCCTTAAAATATATATCAAATATATATAAATCAACAGATTTATTTCGAAAGAACCTTTATACCGAGGATTTCATTTATTTTATTTTATTTAAGGAATTTAGTGTGCTTGTGGATTTTGAAGTCTTTGCGACTACAAGTGCATTGGTGGCTATTCCTTCAAACGAATCTGATAAATCTGCACATGAAGACTTCGTTTTACTGAGATTCTCTTATTTTAAATTTCATATTTGAAGATTTGACAATAATATGAAAATAAATTTAACAGAGACAATTAAAATGTGATCACATTATGGTGCCCTTAGGCTCTCAATATCATCAGGCAGGATTTCAAGAAATGTGTTTTTGTAACATTTTGGCGGACATTTTCACAATCCAGGACTACATAAAAAGATTAGCTTCCAGGAACTCTAAGCTTTTAACTGCTTTATTAAGTCTATTTAAAATAATAATCAAATCTTTTTCCGTTTAAATAAAACTAAATTTACTTTCATAAAAAAAAACTTCAATTTTTATTTAAGATAGCTTAATCAAATTTGGACATTTTTTTATGAATACAGTAAGATATTATTGATTATTGATTTTTGTATTTATTTATTTTTTAACATAGCATTTTGTAGTAATTTTCTTGTTTGATTACAATTTTTTCTGACAAAAAAGTACACTATTTTCTTTTTTATTTTTCATTTTATCGTATGTAAAACCAAATATTGATATATTATGCAATAATGCTTAAAATTTTTAAATCCAATTATTTTATCCCAAAAACATGATTAGGTACTACTTTTATTGAATTTATAATTTTTATTGTTTTTTTTTAGTTTTTATTTTTTGTTTAATATGCTACAAATATCATTGCCAAACAAAGTATATTATATATGTATTTGCGTTTTTCAAAAAACAAAAAAACATTAATAAAACCCTTGATTTTTTTTCAAAGCAAATGCTGAAGTATTTTTTATTTTAGTTTTCCGTTTTTTTTTTAAATATTTTTTTTTGTATTTGTATTTTGACATTTGAAAGAGACTTAAATAAAACAATAACTCCAGAAACATAGACATACATAATATTGATATTACATTTAGAATCTAAACATTTTTGACTTGTTTCCTTTTTTATTTTCTTAGTTTATTGGGTTTGTTTAAGAAATTATTAATTTTTATTTTATTTACTCTTAATAATCTGCATAACGCCATTTTTCTAGTATATATAGTACAATTTAGATGTTTTTTTTGTTTTTATTTTTGACTTTAGTAATATAATTAATATATAGATTTTTATATCTTTTGAGGTAGTTTCCATTTTACTTTTACTTCATTGTTTTTTTTTTGCATTTTATATTTTTTGTAGTTCTTTATTATATATTTTTGGCTTTATACATTTTGTTTTTTGTTGTATTTTCAATATATGTATGTATATTTATTTAAAAAAAATAAAAAAGACAAACACAATAAATTGTTACTATTACGGTAAGGAATTGGTTAGTAGGTTGGTTAAGAAAGATGTCGTATAAACATCTTTGTTGTGTAAATCGTTGTCACAATCAAGGAACATTTTCTTAAATAGACGTTTTTTTTTGTTTTATTTTTGAATAACCTTTTTACAATTTATGAATGAACCTATAAATTCTATTGTATTTCTTTTTGTTTTATATATTGTTCTATTGCAGATGGATATTGTGTAAACATAATTTCAATACAACAAAATAAACAAAATAAAAAAAATCCATAGCATTTATATTAAAACTGTGAAAATAAAAGTAAGAAACTAATACGTTTTAATTTATTTTTCGTTTATGTAAAATTAGTTTTAAATTAAAATTAAAACTTTCGTTTCGAAACATATCACATCAGAAAAAAGATACGGCTGGAAAATAAACTATTATCACACAGGCAAGCCGCCCAATGTGAAATGTTTTGAACCGAAATTGCCCTCCATTTTGTTTTTTTATTATTCAGAACCAGTAAGCCTTCCTATTTTCTATTCTATTGTATTTTGCTTGTTTTATTTCTATTTTTAATATAAATGCTAACAACTATTTTCAGAATATCATTACGTCGTCGTGTAAAAGATAAATTGGGTATGGTGTTTTTCTTTTCTTTGCTTCATCTTTAAAATACATTATTTAAATTAAATTTATTAAAATACATTTTTATTTTATTGTGTTTGTTCTACAATTGAAATGCTTAAATGATAAAACTAAAAAACTCTTGCTTTTTGTTTGTTTTTGAAGTGCAAAGAATAGTCAAAAATATTATTTAATTTAGTTGTATAGAGGTACCTATTTTTAAAATAATAACAATTTTCTGCAAAAACTTAATTTGAAAAATGTATTTTGTTTTTAAGGTTTAACTGATTTATGTTTATGTTAAAATTATTAGATTGTTTTTTGTTTTGTTAAATTCTTGTTTTTGCATTACAATTGGTTTAGAAAAACAAGGTTTATTAAATACTTAAGTGTGTATAAAATAATTAGGCTTACAAACGAAAAATTCATACAAAAGGTATGTTTATATAGGTAGAATTATTTTTGTTTTTGTTATGTACAAATCTGATTATGGATTTATAAGTTGTATTACTATTTCTGTATACATAAAAAAATATATATGAATAAGAAAATAATTCAAAACCACAAATAAAATAAATATGTTGTAGCTCAGTCTCCAAGAAATTATTGTGGTCTTGCATTATCTTCGATGTACTTTTAAATTTAATATTAAACATAAAGTGTTAAAATAGAAAAAAATATATATAAATATATATATATTTTGAATATTTACATAGTTAAAAAATTAAAAAATAATCAAATAAAAACTGATAAAATAACATTATAAAAATAAAAAATCCATTTTATTGTAAAGGTATTTTGTTTTGATTGTGCGGCTTTTATATAAGTTATATTGAATATCTATTTATGTAGGTTTATATATAAATTATTAAATATTTGCATTCATTTATTTGGATTTGGTGTATATGGGTGTTCTGTTGTTTTATAATATTTTGGAAATATTGGTGCGTTATATTGGTTTATTGAATTGAATTGAATTGGAATTTTTTTTCTTTTTCGTGTTATTATAATTTCATTGTGTGATTATTTCTATGTAAAATAACATTTAACATTATTTAGCTTGTTCTTACTATCTTATTTTCTAAATGAATAATGCCAAAAGAACTAATAAAATTAAATAAAGTGGACTTTACACAAGACATAATTCTCTTCTGTTTTAAAAAATTTATATTTTTGTTTTGGATTTCCTTTTATTTTTTGTTTTTAAACATCTTAATGTTTTACTTTCTTTTGTATATTAATTTAAACATATGTAAGTATTTATATTATTTTCTCATATAATATAATATATGTATTTATTGTAGTAGTCTGACTTTTGTTTTGCCCTTACAAACATGAATGAAGAGAATATAAGTAAATTGTATTGGTTTAGCATTCTTAAACTCGAGTGCAATCAAAGTGTTGCTATAGAATGGACAACATAGTTTTTTTTTTAATTTAGTTTTCTTTTGTATTATTGGCAAGATAGTATGAAAATTATAAGAACTTTAACAAGCTTTTGAAAAACAAAAAAAACTAAATTGTTACGATTGTTAATTAAGTTTTTTTTTGTATAAAATGCCCGTTTAATTAAGCACATTGATTGCACATAATTCTATATTTTGTCTCGAGTAATTTACACCGATAAAACGTTCATGAGCTATTTTCTAATTAGTTTTTGTTTTTGTAGTTACGTGTATGCATATAAAATACGAAAAACCCACGACTTTTTACATAATATTTTTAATTGATTTTTGTTTTATTTGTCAGTTTTGATAATTTTGGTTTTTATTTTAATATGTATCTTATAATCCTAAATAAATTTTTTGTTTTTATTTTTCAAATACCATAAAAGGTAATTGAAAATTCAAATTACTACTAAATTTTTCATCATTGTTTTGAAATTTGCTATATTAGTTTTTGGGCAGTGTGCTGTGTCTGATTTAATATTTTTAATTAATTTGTATTTTTATTTAAACTTGAAGCTTAAGTTTCAAACTTAATTTTTGTTTGTATCGTATTAATTTGCATGTTGGCCGTTTTGTAGGAAATTGTTGGCTAACTTTTGGCTTAAGTAAGTTTAATTTTTAATTTGTTGTGAATTTGTATTTGGATTTTTTGTTCACAAATTAACAAATTGTTCAAATCGAGGGTTTTTCTTCCTTATTTTTGTTTTGTTTGAAGCAATAAGTAATGGTTTTTTACATGGAATCTGACATGTGATATTTTCTTCAGAAATGCATTTTAAATTATCTTAGTTGATCATAAAGATCGGCAGATGATGGTACAAACTAAACCATTCCCGAGATGGAAATGAAACACATTCGTAAAATGAATATCAGATTTGTCCGAAAACCATGATAAAGGAGCTTATATTATTTGAATTAGGTTTTTAATGTAGACCTTTATATGTTGGTAATCAATTTATTTTTAGGGCGTGCTTTCTGCTTTTGTTTGCTTTTAGGCGCAAGAAAAAAATATTTTTTTTTATATTATTTATTGTGGAGTGGTTCTTGGTGGTAAGATTTGATTGTTATTCTTAAAACAAAAAAATATTCGATTGTTGTTTTTTGTTTTATTATTTTATAGTGGATGAATTTCTTGTCTGCAAATCTATATCGTTATTTTATTTGAAATGCCTAGGTTTTTTGTTGGTGTCATTGCATTTTTGCTGCTTTGATTTTGTGTTTTTTTTTCTTTTTTTTTTACATATAATTAAATTAAAAATTAGGAAAATTTAAAATGTATAATTTTTCTACTGATCAATTTGTACTTGAATTTTGTACCCGAAAACTTTAAAATGTTCAAAAAAATGTGTAAGGATTTTATATTAAACCAAAAAAGTATATTTAATAATTTATGTGTATAGAAATGCATGAAATAACCAAAATGAATTTGGGATAAAATTAGTTTTTTTTTTGTTTTGTTCAATATAATTAAAAAAAAGTAAGTTTGTTGTTTTCATTTGTTGTGTAGGATGTGATAAGCTTTTTGTTTTATATTAAGAGAGATAATTTTTTGTTGTATGTGTGCTTTTCCTTTCAATATTTTTCCCAATGTCAATAATTGCTTTAATTCAATTATCAACTCAGTGTGATAAACTCCCCGCCATAATGATGATTAAAATCAATTTTATATTTAATTTTTTAGAACAAAAAAACCTTTGGCGATAATTTACATAAATTTAATTTTGATTAGCAAAAACACTAATTTTAAAGAGAAAAAAAACTATCCCAAAAATATTATATCTCATTTTTTTTTAATGTTAATTTAAAATAAATCGCGTCTTAAACAAACAATTATCACACTAATTTTAACTTTCTTTAACCAGTACTTGGCACAACTTACACTCTTAATTTACAAAACCTTTCAGGAAATAATTTCGAAATCGAAATCAATTAAAAAAGAAAACAACAAAATGTTCAAATCAACAACAAAAATTAAGTTAGTGTTTTCTTCACATTTTTCTTTTAAAATAATAAATAAAAACTTTTTTTTTACATTTTTTTCTTACAATAAAAATATATAACGATATAAATAGCCTCTAAACACTATAAATATTTAAAAAAGTTTTCTCTCCATAAGAATCGATTTTTTAGTTTTACTTTTATAAAAATACTTTTTTCTCTCTCTTTTTATTTATGTTAATAATATTTTTTTTTTTAAATGTCTTTACTTAAGGGACTCTTTCAAATCGATGGAAAATATTTCGAGTTTCGACAACAGTTTGGGTTTTTTCTGAAGTTCTGAATTTTTTCCCATTGGTTTGGGAGAGCCTTAAGCATAAAATCTTCTTTCCATTTTCAAAGAACTGGAAGATTTTTGTTGCTTCAAAATGATAGTCGCCGTTCAGGCTTTTAAGTTGTTTTTTTTATAAACAAAATTATTTTATTTGAGAAAGCAAATCCTCGATACATTCTTCTTAAATAGTTAAAATTTTTGTTTCTTTATATTTTTTTATGTTTTTTCTCATTAAATATATAAAATATATTAAAAATTTATTCTCTGAATATACGATTTTTCCAACAAAATAAAATCTTTATATAGAATATATTTATATAAATATAAATATATAAAAATGTTAAAAAAGTTATGTTTAAATTTAAATTTTTTAATTTTCATTTTTTTGTTTTATTATATATTTATAGATTGAACCCCACTTCAATGCATTTTATTTTTTAAATTAATGTTTGTTTGTTTTACAATTTTCTTGTTTTCGAGCTATTTTCCCGCGTTTTCTTTTATTTTTGTTTAAGCAATTTTGAAGTTTCATTTGAAGCCTTTTTTGGTATTTTCCAAATGTATGGACAATGGTTTTTAAAAAATGGCCCAAATGTAATTTTGTGATTTTTGTATCATTTCAAGTAAATTCAAAAAGAAGTATTTTTGAAGCATGGGAAAGTAATGCATGTCTATGCAATGGTTTATGTGTTTAATTAGATCGATATTTGTCCACGAAATGTTTGAAGATTTAAAGTCCAATTATTATATTTGAAAAAAAAAAGATAAAAATTCAAGATTTCTATTAAAGTCACGGTCTAAGCTTAAGTAGTTTGTTATGTTTTATTTTGATTTTACAGAACTGAATTTGTAACTTGTTGCCTTCTTATTTTCTTAATTTATCTGCAAACTTTGTCTCAATCTAAAAATGAAACTGATATGGGTTTTTTATTTTAATAATTATTATTTTTAGTGGCACAATTCAGGGACATGCATAAACTTTTTAAAATGTCTGTCTTTTTTGTCGAACCATTAATATTTTTGTTTTTATTAATTTATTATTTTATATAAGATAATGCACTTATATTGAGGTATTTATAGTTCATCTAAATAAGATTTAATGTTATTGATTTACATTTTTTTGTAGAAATCCTAGTTTATGTGTTAATTTCATTTTTCTTTCCAAAATAAATTTTGATATAATTTTTATTCACCCGTATCATGAAATCCGCCATAATCGAAATGTTACTATGATTTTACTATCACAGTATTTTTAATGAAAACGTTTATCAAATTTTTTCCCATTTGGTTTGATCTTGAAATTTGTTTGTGTTTTAGTTTTAGTTTTATTGGAGTTTGTAGTTTGATTATGACGAATAATGTGATAGGTAAGAGCTCTTTTTATTTTTGCCGAAATGTTTGAATGTATTTCTTTGTTTTAAATTTAGTGCCGAAAATGTTTGTAAGATTTAAATTTTCTGATTGAACGGAATATTGTGTTTGGTGGTACATTTATTAAGATTTTATAAAATTTCTTATTTTTAAATTTAAACAATTAAACTATTGAACAACTTTTTTTCCTTAGAATGAACATAACAGTGAATTAACAATTCAACGTTTTTTTTTTTTAAATGTATATAGAACAACGTATTTGTATAAATAACTGTAGCTAATTGGAATAAAAGGAATACATAGTATAGCTAAAAAAATCATCGGTTGACAAAATAAACTGATTTTGATTGTTTACGGCAATCAAACCCAATTTACATTGAAACATTCTATTACTATTTTTGATTGATTATTGGCTTTGTTGATTTGGTGTACTATTTTATTAAAAGAAAGATGATTAACAGATAGTAAAATTGTTTTAATTAACTTACAAGAATCAACAACGGTTGTTTGAAAAAAAAAAGAAAAGCTAAACCATGTTTAATATTTATAGGAATAGAAGTAAGTAGATCAATTAATATTAATTAATAAAAATATCATTTACATTTCAGCACCGTTTAAAAGGCAATTCATTTCTTTTCTTTTTATATTAGAAAGGTTGTTTAGTTTTAATCATAGTTTTATTATTATGTTCCTTTTTTTAAATATTAACAAAAACTTTTTGATATTAATTTTTTAAAAGTTTAATTGATTAAGTTTTTGTAAGGGTGTTTCTTTTTTGCGGTATATATTCTATGAAATTAAGGAATTATTTTCTCTGCAATATTAGTTTATCATAATTTACTTTTTTACGGGACTTTGTTAAATACCATTTAATTTTTATTTAAACAAATTCAGTGCGTAAACCTATATAGTGTGGGTTCACAGCAAATAAAATTTTTTTTTAAATAAAAAAAAAATATATATATTTATATTTAAAAAGCATTATTACATATTTGCTATAGTATTCAAATATGCCAACTATTTAATATATTTTTGCGATTTTCTGGGTGGGGTATTTTTGAAGTGGTTGTTTTAGTGAGTGTTTGTTTTTTAAATACATCTACTTGAGTTAATTTCTAATTATAGTAATTATCTCTTTATTTTTTTTGCGAATGTTTTAATTACTTATTTATAAAAAAAAATAAAAATAAAAAAAAACTTCAATTTACTTTACTGACTCGAACTTGAAGATTGCTGATGTTGCTGCTGTTGTTGAGGTGGAGAGGATTGTTGCTGTGGTAGCTGTTGTTGCTGCTGCTGTTGTGGGATTTGTTGGGGCTGTGATTGGGTCCCACTGGTTGATGATGATTGTTCTTTAGCAGCTTTTTGCTTTTTAGTGACTGGAGGTGGATTTGTTGACATCATCATTGCTCGAATTCTTCGTTGAGCAGACTAGAGAAAAATTTCAATACAAAAATGAGTGTAAGTTAAGTCTTTTTTAAATCAATCATAAGATAGTTTGATACTAAAGATCATTTTTGTAATTTTTTCAATGTTGGGCTTGCAAAGTAAAGATGTAGCTAACTTTTCAAGAGTGTTAACATTTTTATTTCTGCTTTAAAAGAACTACCTTAAGTATCTTATGTGTTAATAATAGTGCCGAAAGATGAATAAATAAATTAGGTGGCGCAACAGTCCGTTGAGAACTAGGGCCTAGTTGTTTACATTCCTCTACTGTTGTCAGGGATGGAGGGGACCTACAGTTTTAAGTCGAATCCGAACAGTCAATTTGAGAAAACACTTTTCATGGCAAGAATTACTCTTGGCAGGGGGCAGTACCCTTGAAAAAAAAACTATAGATGGCACAGGCTGGGATCGAGGCCAACACCTCCTGGCATGACAGTCCAACGCAGTAACCATCATGCCACGGGTACTACAGTTTGGAAAGATACAAGTTCAAAAAATCGTAATCGATTTAAATCCTTGTCTACCAATCTTTGGGAATAAAAAAAGAATATAGCTTCTATTCTTCTATTTTAAAAATATTCTCTGACAACGAAATTGTTATATCTTGCAGTTTTTGAGCATAGTCTCATGGATCAACATAAATTAATTTTTGTGTAAATTAATTCAAATTTTTATAAACAAATAATGTTCATTTTGTCTTCCTCATCAACTTTAATTCTATAAAAATGCCCATTAAGACTTACCTGTACACTAAAGAACGGCCCAATTATGTGAACAGTTGTTTCTTCTTCACCCGTCACTGGAGTAACATTGTGTTCGGGAAGCTTAATAATACTACCTGTCACTCGCTGTAATTCACGAACATTTTGACCGCCCTTTCCAATTATCCTTCCAACCTAAAAATACAAAAAAAACATTTGTAAGGACTTAAGGGATATACAAGCATGGTACAATTTGACAAATCTTTTGATTTAGGCATATACAAATATCAAAAATATTTTTATTAAAATTATGAAATGTTAAGGTAATTGTAATATAAATATTTCAATTTTGTATGTCTTTTCCAAACATTCGTAATTTTCTTTTTTCATATTCTCAAATAGATAACATTTTGGAAACAGTTGTTTTATAATTGTTTTTATTCTTTGTCAATATATTTGGGTGTTTCCCATGCTATACGGGAACGACCAAAAATTATTAACCTTCTAAACTATTCACATAGACAAACGAAATACATAACTTATTTAATCATTATTTTTCTCAATGAAAACTTTTGGACATGAGTTCGAATGGAATGGGTCGAGAAGTGGAAAAAACACGTTAGAAACGTCTTTTTAACCATTTTTAAAATGATCCACTTTTGTGGAAAATTAATAAGGGCGGGTCAATAAGTCCGTGACTTTTTGAAGTTCTGACCTCTTTACTGAAACAGCAACACTGCTCCTGTCAACAGGCATCTGTCAGTTGACTCCTGTCAAAATTTAAACTTGCTGCGTCAGTTAGTTTGTGTTTGACAGCTGTTTTTATCAGACTACTCACTAATTTGAGGAGAAAATGGAAAAAAGTGAATTTCGTGTGCTTATTAAGCATTATTTCTTGCGAAAAAAACCATTACCGAGACCAACGCTAAGCTTGATAAATGCTATGGGGACTCTGCACCATCGATTTCAATGGTAAAAAAGTGGTTTACTGAATTTCGTTGTGGCCGTACAAGCACTGAAGATGCCGAACGTCCTGGACGCCCAGTTGAGGTCTCTACATCCGAAACAATCGAAAAAATTCACGATATGGTGTTGGTCGACCGAAGATGGAAAGTTCGAGAGATTGTGGAAGCCGTAGGGATCTCGCATGGCTCAGTGGTTTCAATTTTGAATGATCACTTGGGCATGAGAAAGCTTTCCGCAAGATGGGTGCCGCGTTTGCTCACAATGCAAGGGTGCACACATGTGCATTTGCAATTGGGCTATGAATTGCTCCCTCATCCACCCTATTCTCCAGATTTGGCTCCGAGCGACTACTTCTTGTTCCCAAACCTGAAGAAATGGCTTGGTGGAAAAAGATTTGACTTCAATGTCATCTCGCAAAAAAAGGCCTATTTTGAGGACCCCGACAAATCATTTTTTTGGAAGGGATACAAAAATTGGGAAAGCGTTGGACAAAGTGTATAGAGCTCAAGGGAGATTACGTTGAAAAATAAAATTATTTTTTTATCAAAAAATCTGTGTTTTATTCCAAAAGTCACGGACTTATTGACCCGCCTAGCATTCAAGTTATTGACGAGATGAAGTGGAAACTAAAACTCTTGAAATTGAACAAAGTTTATCGTTTATTAAAGTATTTTCATAAATAAGCATTAAATCCTGAAAACGCAAATAAAACAAAAAACACGGTAATGCTAAGTAACAGGAACCTGCTATAAGCATTAGATCTAGTTTGAAATTGAAGAACTAAAAAATTCAAATTATTTATTGATAAAAGTTTTACTTTTATAGTTAAGCTAGTAATTGATCCAATCATGTTCTTTAAAAAAAAAAAAAACACACACAAATAAATGAAACAAATTGGGGTCCAAGGGTATTACCAATACTGCCTGCTACGTCTTCTGTTCTAAGGACTGTATGTCATCTCGGGCTTATCTGCGTAGTGAAGGCATTGTACATAACCCTACAAAAAATAGTCCATAGGTGTTAAGTCCTACGATCTTGAAGGCCATGCCATAGGCCACGACGACGACGTGAGATAATTCGCTCACCAAAAGTTTCCTTCAATAAATTGATTGTTTCGTAGGCTCTATGGCATGTAGCACGAACAGTGGCATGTTATTAAACCAGAATGCGCATAAATAAAGTGACAGCTGTCAAAAAGACCAACTCCAAACAAGTATTTCCAGATTAAAAACTACTCATAAAAAAACACACACAAAAACTGATACCCTAACTTAGTAAAAATGTCTAGAGTATTGTTAACATTTTAACTTTATACTATTTCATAAAATCGTAAAGTATAAGTAACAGCAACTAACTTTACTTTTTTTTTTAATCGAAGGCAAATTTACCTGTGAGCTAGCTACCAATATCTCCACCGTTAACCGTACGTCATCGGTTCCACACATAAAGCCTTCTTCACGCATTTTTTCAAAAATCATATATTGTGCCTTCCATTGCCCTTCGGGTGTACCAATTATTGTAACCTTACGTTCGGTCTGTTGTTCCAATGGTTTATCGGTCTCCAGCGGCGCAATTTTCACTGATGCACCCGAAAATCTCATAATATTACGAATGTGTGAGCCTTTGGTTCCGATTATAGCACCAACTGCATTATTCGGAATATAAAGGTATGTTGTTTCTTGTTGATCATTTGGGAAGACGGGAGGAACAACTGCCGCTGGTGTCTTAGCCATTGGAAATGCCGGACATGAGGTGAACGGCATGCTTGGATTAAAAACCATTCCATTGCCTGGTGTTGACATCATTGCCATCGGATGTAAACCAGGAAACATTAAGCTTTGTGGCGCCATTGCTTGTAGGTCATTTTCATAGCTTTGCCGAAGTTTCGAGCTTATTTGACTTTCTGCACGAGACATATTCTCGATTAGGCCTTTAACAGTTATAATGCGCTCTAAATTGTAGCTGCTTATATCATTTATTGAACTAACGGTTATTTTTGTATCAGTTTCTTGCATTATCCGTTTGATAGTGTTACCGTTTTTGCCAATAATGCGACCAATTAAATTGTTGTGTGCCAGGATCTTAAGACAAATTTCACTGTAAGTAAAGCAAATTTTTAAAATTATTATTACTTCTTAAATAGAAATTCTTAATTATGGAGCATGCACGGTCAAAAAGCCATTTTTGAATTTTGACAACCAACGTAGTATATAAGTATAACCTTGAATTTTTTGCAGTGCATACTTGTGGCATAAATCAAGGACACGTATAATTTTTTAAAACTTACCCTTTGTTTGTAGAAATAGCTTCTTGCTGCATGACCTCAAGAATTCGCTTGCAAGCATTTGTGCAGTTTTCTGGATTTCCATAGATGGTGATTGCTTTTTCTACACTGCCAACATTTTCTTTTCGATGCACATCAACACGAGCTCTACTCTGTTGAGTAATTGTTCGAATCGTGCTTCCTTGACGACCAATTATGGCACCAACCATTTCACTTTGAACCAATATGCGCAGTGGAAAATCAGCTTGCCGACCCGGGCCTGGCATCCCAGCGTATTGATTACGAGCGCTACGTGCGTTTCGGCGCAGATTTTTGTCCAGCTGCTCGGCATGCAACTTATTACCTTCGAATTCGACACCGTTAAGACCGCCAGCAGCTCTGAAAATATCCATAAAGCAAATTATTTAATATTCTTTTTTACTTTATAAACAAATTAAAGGATTTTCATAATCAAAAAAGGGAAGAGGACGGAGAAATTTTGAGTTCAAAAATGTTCGGTTTTATAGCCAAAAATATTTAAAATAAAATTTTGAAACATATAATTTTTCAATGTATAAATGTGTATACAACATATGTATTTTTTGTTTTTGTTTTAATTTTTTTTTGAATTTGCCCAATCGAGTTGTATGATTTTTATCATGTTTAAATTTTTAACGCATTTATCTTTTAGAAACGATACCTTTGTGCCTGATCAGGATTCTCAAACGTTATATGTACGGTCTGAGTATTTGGATCCTTACTAGTTACAGCCTCGCACTGTTTGACGGTGCCAAATGGCTTGAGAAGCGGTTCGATGTCTTCAAAACGCGTTTGCAGCGGAATGCCGCTAATCAAAATTTTTGATGAAACACTGTGAACAACAAGAAAAACAAAGGATAACAAAATAAAAAAAAAACATAATAATTTTCATGTGTGTATCATCTGATTTATTAAGCCTTTTGTGTATCTAAGTGTTTATTGTTATGTTCTTGTTTGAATACTTTTTTAAAATTTTAAATACATTTTTTTTAGAAAGTAGAATTATTTTCTAAGGAAATTATATGCAGTTAAAGAATGTTGCGTTATATAGATTAGGAAATTTCAAATCAAAGCGTTTTTAAAAGGCGAAAATATTATTTAAATCTACTTTCTAAGGCTTTTAACAAATTTATAATTTAAAATTTTTAATATTTGTTGGATGTTATTTATGCAGAAATAAATTTGTATCGTTTTTGATCTATTTTTTTCTACTGAATACAATATTATTTAATGAAGTACAAGCCTGAATTCGAAAATTAAGAATCCATTGTATTTTACAGTAGTAATTTTTTTTTTATATTGAGCGCGCACTAAAGGGTTATGAATACCCTTATAATGATTAAATATAGTGCGAGCAATTAGGAAGAGAGGACAGGATTAGAAAGGAGATGCCGATGCACAATAGTTTTGAATGTCTGCACATTGTAATGAGTGGGAAATATTGAGCCTGGTAAAGGGTTCCAAATTCGTGTAGTGCAGATAAAGAAAGGATCCCTATACTTAACAGTACGTCCGAAGATGGGCTCAAGGGTAAACTGATGAGCATTCGGTTGAATTGTTTGAGGGGAGGAATGCAACTGGCTGTAAAATATGGATAAGACAATAATGAAAGAACGATCTCCTATCATTTTTAAAAGCCTCTTTTTAATTCCATCCAAAAGACGTTATAAGTACGTCAAGTTGAACGAATAAAAGCTTTGTAGTTTATCAGATCAGACCAGATCTGAAGGGGTAAACACTTCTTGCATCGTTGGAAAAAACCTAAACACTTAACATCATTTTTGGCGATGTTAAATATCTAATCACTTCACAAATAGTGGTTTGTGATGCACATACCTGGAACTGAAAGCCGTTCAGTCTCCTCAATGCAGGTACCACTTATGGATAGTGGCATTGGGGAAGTAGATAGCATTGAATTTTCGAAGCATTTAACTCTACACGGTTTTTTATTCCCCATTGGAAAATGCTGTCAAAATCGGAATTTAATGAGCTTATCATACTATCCCGTTGGTAGTCCACATCCAAAGAACAAGGATGAGAATCTAAAACCGATTATGACGAAATGAGGGTAATATCATCAACGAAAAAATTTAGTGAGTTAGAAGTTTCAGACAAAAGATCATTTATAAAAACAAGGAAGAGATAAAACGGAGCCCTGAGAAACACCAGTTTATGAATTTCAAACTTGAAACCACCCAATACAACTTGTATTGAACGGTTAAAAAGGTAATTACTAACCCAACGAATACCAAATGCACGCATTTTCGATAAGAGAGATTGATGCCAAACTCTATAAATGCCTCTTACTTTCTCCAAAACGATGTAAAGATTTGTTTCACTGTTTGGTGAAATAAACCATGAGATCACCAGTGGATCTATCGCTATGAAAATCCTATTGCCGGTCATTAAGAAGCTTTCGTTCTTCAAGATATTTCTTTAGCTGAAAATTGATCAGCGTTTCCATGACCTTGGAAGCAAGGAACGTAAGTGCAATTAGACCATATTAAAAGAGTGAGGATAATTCCCCTTCTTTAGGGACAGGCTGGACAAATGCTGTTTTCTAAAATAATTTAATTTATTTTTCTTAAATTTATACAACAACCCAATCATTAAGGCCTGTAGTTCCCAAAAAGTACATAAATCAAAAATAATATGATCGTATTTGCAGAACGCACTTTCAAATTTGTTGAAAGGGATTTTGTTTTTAGATTTCGTGTCACCTATGCATATATCAAAATCAATCCGATCAAAATCCTATGTTCCAGATTTTTAACGAAAGAAGCTCCAATCTTGCTTAAAATATAAAAAAATAATACAATAATAATAATATCTACCTATTTTTAACCTATTCTGTACATTAAGTAGGAACTTGTACTTAATAAAAAAAATATATACATATATAACAAAAACCAATTGAATTATGTTCAATACACTTTGAGCAGTAAAGCTGATTTTGCGAGTTTGCTGTCGTAAGCAACACAGAATAAAAACAAAAATTATATATTTTAACTTTTGCACGAAACAAGGTAAATGGAAGATTATGTTCGTCTTTAGAGCTGTATATGTATGTATACAAACGTAAGGGAGCGCTTCCAACAGAAAAAACATTATTTTCATTACGCTCACTAATGAAATTAGCGCAATTTCCTTGACTTATACCGTCATGAGGTTCACACAAAACTTTGCGTACCTATGTACATATACATATATCTATATATACAGTTTGTTTTCATTGGATTATGGCACATTAGCATTTCAAAACATAGTAAGGCATTTGGATAAATCGTAAGATCTATAATATGTAATATGTACATATTATAACCTTACAACACTTTTTATGAAACAAATAGTTTCATAAAAAAAGTTGTAGTTTCGTTAAGAAAACAACATTTCTTAACCAAGTAAGCTCTTAATTAAACAAAACGTTTCGGTAGTGGGTCGACTTTGATTCAAAAACATTTATCATTCAAAAAATATTAGCTCATTTATTATCTGATGAATGAAAAAGAAAATAATATAATTTGTAAGGAAATCCATAGAAGAATAAAGTAAGTATACGCCTGAGTTGCCCAATTTCAAAATTACATATATTTTTAAAGAATAAAAAAGAGAACTGGCAATATATTTTGAAATTAAATAATTATCTGTTTCGTACTTTGGACAAACAATATTGTTAATATTATTTCGAATTTTGTAAATAGGTACGCTAAAAAAATGCTTTGAATGATAAAACCTATTTACAAAGGTAGATATAACATGATATTATTTCAATCTTAATACTTTTATGTATTTGTTCTCCTAACTACGGACAACATCGATGTAATTTTGATAATTTTGTCAGTAAAATTAGGTGGCGCAGAAGTCCGAAGAGAATCGCAAAAGGCAGTACTTTTAGGTGGCAGAGGCAGGGATTGAACCTAAGATTTCTAGGAACACAGACCTACGCACTATCTATCAAGCCACAGGTGCTCAACAATTACTAAGTTTAAACAAATTGGCGCGTATTCATAGAGCATTACTAAAGTCGTGATTTCTTGATCTATAGTTTAAGGCTTGTTAATTAAATAAACACAGCTCTTATTCATAGTCAATTTTCCTAATGTGTTTAGCAAAAACCCCAGTTTAAGGTTGTATTCTACTTTAATTATACTTCAAATGACAGGTCAAAGCAAAAAATACTGTTATATTTTCAAACTCGTTATTTTGTGCTGTCATTTCTCGTATTGGATGTCGAAAAAAGTAAGTAAAACAAAACTATTTAATAGAAAATCAAAAAAAAAACCAACTAACAACGTTCAATAATATTTAAGATGAACACCAAGGAAAATATAAAACGCGAACTGCAGGAAAACTTATCGCAGTCAGACAAAGAACTTTGTAGCGTAAATTGCCAAAAAGAAGAGCTACACCACCAAGTTTACGTACAATTTATTTGATATGATTTGCCTTTCAGCTTTTTAATTCACAAACAAAAATCAAACATGGAATTTGGCTGTGAAAATAATTACTTAAACACAGCATTTTCTACGTTTATAGTTAAACCACAGGTTTAGCTCTAAACTTAGGTTTAAATTTATTTATAAATAGCCTAAACTCTGGACTTGCTTAGTAACAACTTAGCAAGAGTTTAGCAAACATCTATGAATATGCCCCATTGCGTATATTTTTTAAAGTATCAATTAGATGCTTTTAGAATAACAACTCACGTGAACACGTATTCAGAAAAAATAGGACTGTTATGTTTTGAAAATTTCAATACATAATTTTCATTCTAAAATTTGATTCAATACCAAAGCAATGAACTAAAACACCAAGTCAATGTCCTGCCGCGGAGACTTCTCAACTTAAAGCGCTTTTACGTCTGTTAAAAATAAAATAAAACACACAAAACAACCAACAAAACAAATCAAAAACAACAAAATTAATACAAGCAACGACACAACATCCAAACAAAAAAAACTTAAAAATAATAACAAAAAACTCCAACGTCGCGTCGGTCGTCTTCGCGCCAATGAACCTTCATTTTCAAAACAACAAACATCCTTGTGCGCCCTTCTTTCTTCTTATTATGCCTACAACTATCTAAAGAGGAATTTTTTTAAAGAGCAGACTAATACACAGTTTGTAAAGCTAAAAAAAATTATGGCCCGAACGCTCAGCAGTCATCAGCAGTTGGGTCACACTCAACGCTTCTTTTTACTTTTTAAATCTTGAGTCTTGGATCTTTTGGATCTTCAACTTCATTCTTGTTTTTCTAAAATCGCTTTGTATGGAAGTTCAGCTATCCACAGTGGAATATTTAACCAAAAATATGATCAGTAATTTATCAATTTTTGACTAAAATTCCAATAAACAATGAAACAAGTTATCTTATTTTTTTCGTGAGAGCAAAGTTTTCAGCTTCTCTAGAGTAAAAATGTTTATTTTGTATATTATTGTGGTTAAGAAAATAGGAGGAAGAATAACTTCAAATTAATGTTATTTTAAAATAAACTAATTACCTATATCGATTTTGTTAAATACCATCACTTTTCCTGTATACCATACAAATTCATAACCTAAATGGTTTAGTTTCACTAGGTACTACTCTGGGACTCGCGATCAAAGATTTGATTTCTATCTACATTTTTCATTTGGAACTGCATATCAAGTTATGTTACTTGAGTCGTTACAAAAACTTTTTTTTAAAATATACATCATGAGAACACACTTGTTTTTTAAGGAGGTATGTAGGTTCATTAAAATTGTATATATTGCGACTTAAGAATGAAATAGAACTCACAGTCCCAGACCTCACGCATATAATGCCACGTTGCAAAGTTAAAAATTCCACTGTTAAGTGTCACCGCCAAGCACCAAGCAGTATGCATGCAGTTATGCCATTTTTTTATAACCAACTGGAAGGAAAGACGTTACAATTTCCTCCTCAAAGTGCCAATGCTAATGGAATTCACCGGTCGTACGTCGAAGTTGTTTTGGTTTTGGATGATGCGCTTCTTTTTTGCGTTTCATAACTGCCCCTTCTCTACCTCACGAACCCAGATCACCACTTCAACATTGATGTTGTTTTGATTCTGCCAGTGGCTTTTAGACTTGTCTTTTTATTTGATACTCGTATCGTTGGCACAAAGTGCACTGCACAAAATAAAAACAAAACAAGCCGCGTTCAACCCAACCCACTGCTCGGCTCGAGTGGTTGCGGCAGTTGTAATGGGCAAACCGTAACGAGGGGACTTCGCAGACGGGTGTTGGCAGGCGGCATGAAAATGCTTATAAAGACAGATTCAGTCTAAATTGAAAGCATACACCCAACACACGCAGACATAAAGAGACCCCTTGATTCTTATTCTTGAAACTGCAATCCACAATATCCTAAATGATGATCAAGAAATATTCAAAAAAAAGAATAAGAATGAGTACAAAACAGCGAATAGCCACGCAAACATTAAAAAACAAAAACAAAAAAAAACGAGGGCCGATATTATTTGTTTATGGTTCTTGGCTCCACAAGAAGCTAATCAGACAACTATACCGAAAGCGCTTCGTCTGAAGTCGGAAGGAATGAATCGGTTACTATTGCAAAAAGTCAAGAATCTCGTAGCCAGCTTTACAGTGGGCGTAATTGCTACTGCTTCGAGCGAAATTATAAACCAGCCGAGGTAAAAGATTTGTTATTTCGTCTGATGTGATTATAAAAAAAAAGTCTCCTTGCCCAAGTTCCAAATAATTCTCATAGTTAAGAGAATTGAACACAAATTTTCCTTTTTACTTTATGTACTCATTCCAATTGGTAACAAATTAGAAATGAGGTGTAAGTATGTATTTTTGTTGAAAGTATTTCATTCAGAATTATATAGAAAATGATTATTTTTTAAAAGAAATCAACAAATGTTTATTTAATTCTAAGGAGAATGATATGCTATTAACAAAGGAAAGGAATATCAGCCAAATGACCACCACGGTTGCGATTGCGGCACGATATTCTTTTCAAGAAATTTTCCATGACCATTCGCACACTTGCGGTTGCATGTCCTCAATAAATAACACTGTCAGGCAACTTTTCTTACAAAATTGTGTTTGTTTTATTCGTAGATTACAGGTTGGAAAGTTAATTTTTAGTATGTGGCTAAGATCTCACTTTATGGGTAAGACCTAAAACCTAAAATCAACTTCGACCTTATATCCCACTTAATTCCGATCCTATGTTCCTGCGCCAATAAAAGAACCATATTCATAGTAACTTCCTAGGGGTCAGTTATAGCTGTAACGCTGTAACGATAATGCTATAAAAACTTCTTTAAACTCGGATGTGACCAAGGATACACCCTTTTACAATCAGCACTCAATCAGCAATGTACACAATCTAAGGAATTTGACCAACCATTTAAGTGAGAGACAAACGACCGCCAGTCAGTTATAGCTATCATTGGTTTTCATCATTGAAACCAATCATTGGAATTTTTTTCGAATTATAGCAATCATTAAAAATTTCTGTCATTGAAAAAAAAAAAATTGAAATCCAATGACAAATTTTTACTGAAAGAAATCTGTCATTTGAATTGCGTGAAATTGGGACACTAGTGAAACGATTTATTTTACTTTTGAACATAAAAGTACCAGCTGTTCCGGAAAATCAATATCCGTCCGGAAAATAGAAAAATACATTTTTAGCGAAAAATAACTGCACAATTAAACTTGTTTTTTCTCAAAACAAATTCTTTGTGGGATTTCCGATCGATCAGTATACAGTTTTCATTTTTAACCAAAAGGAAATACAATCGAATCCAGTCAAAAAAATTCCGGATTGTTTTCAATGGTACCTACATACATATGTAGTATGTATGTATAACTGGCCCCTTATTTAACTTTAAAACGTTTCTTTTAACTACGGTGTTAACAAGCAATATGCTCAACTTTGTAACCAGATAATTATGAACCTGATAGAACTAATTAAATTCATAACCCTTTTTCCTAATATTTGTATCTTTTTCTTAGAATACCTAATTGAGTACTATAGAAGACTAGCAAAATTGTTGATTTTATTTATATTTTATAATGCACCATTTTAAGGCAGAAAACAGAAATTAGTTGATGTTTCTTATAACATAACCATGAATAATAACGTAATTTAAGGTAAACTAGTAGGTATAATATTGTAATCGAAATTAAATACAAATACAAATTAGGTGGATTTAAGGAAAGTTGCCTGGCTTTAAGTTGTTGACAAACTAGAAACGCATATTTCTTTCATACAATAAATTTACTAATACAAATAATATCTAAGTATACTTATGCAAGATTATGTGTGTGTGAGCAGTTTTAGATACACACAATTGCAATTTTTAACATTTATTTGCGATGACCGACGCGAACTACGACGTCGACATTGCTGTCTACGTGGTCGTCGAGACGACCGACACCCAAGAAGTTATACCTATGTACATATAAATGTAGAGGCATTCTGTGTTCCGCCAATATTGCAAAACAAACCTCGCAAACAACTTTTTAAAGAATGCAGTTAAGAATAAAGCTCCAGCGAGTGCAAGGCAAGCATTATACAATACACACATGTAGTATTATATACTATACATTTCCAACATTCCGACGAGGGTATCGGAAAGAAGTCCCCTTTACGCCCATCTTCCTGCTTCGGCATCGGCATACCTATATCATGGTGGCATTCTTTAGACTTCCTCTTATTGCAGATCTGTGCTGAGAGCGTTTCATAAAGTCTCTTACAAAGTTGCCACTGTAAACATTTTATTGTTAGAACTACAGTGCAAAAACATTGGCGCAACATTTTAAACGTTTTAGTAAATTGTTTAAATCTATTTTTAGTAATTTACTAGGCTAAAAACGGTTTTAACATCTTACTATCCCTTAACAATTTGCTAAAGTTAAAATCACGGAATCGCTGCTACTTTAACTTTTAGCAATTTGTTAAATTCATTAGACATCTGTAGGGATGGAATGATCCAGTCAACAGTTGGGAATTCCAGCAAATTTTGCAAAATGCTAACTAGTAAATTGTTGAGCCCTTAGCAATAGGATCTTTAAAATTTTGCGCCATTTTTTTTCAGAATTGCAAAACCATGTCCCAACAGACTTACAACAAATCCAATTATCTTATAAAGAGTTTGGATCAAATTGATCTGTTTACAATCCGATTCAAATGCGACTGGGACAAAAAAATACTAACTCATTTCAATTTTGAGTTTTCAAAAACTAAACCGAAATTCTCAATTAAAAATTGACTTTGATATTTATTTATAATTTCATCGAGTTCGCTCGTACTTTAATGATGATTTTTATAACACAATCGACCATTTTCGTTAAAGTAGTGAGTACACTTATTCACGACCGACAACAAACTCATTTTTTACTTTGGCATCACTGATTTTGTATCGGTTCATTGTTATGTACATACAGTACCTATAACATAATGTTGTTGATAAAATTGATCAGTTCAGTGCCTTCGTGAGTGTGCTGGTCTTCCCGCTCCCGGTGCCGTTACCGCTCTGTGTCATATTATTCAATTCATACAATTGCATGATGTTGCAGTGCGGTATTATTGTATTATGGTGGTATGTTGCATTTTCACCCAGATGAAATTTTAGGCAGGCAATCAAAAAGCTAAGCTCACCCGCATCCGCGAAAACGATAGGTCCAAAAAAGAATGACGATAATAACAACAACGCTTCCATCTCATCCCATCCCGTACCGTATCGTATTGTATCGTATCGTACCCTGTTGGCGGGATGCTGTGGCGGTGGATGGCGCGGCGGTGGTGTGGCGTTTGTTTTGTATTTTCTTGTTGTCGGGACTTTGTGCACTGATTTGCATTGCAACATCTTGAACGTGTATTTTCTGTTTCTTTTTCTTTTTCTGTTTCTGTTTTTAGTTTGTGTCTATCCCTGTTTCTTTGTTGCTTTGCGAGATTCTTCAATTTAAGCGAGTAGGTACCTATATTTGTGGGAGTATTTGCGCGAGGTTCGGTTGGACGGGGTTTGTTTTCTTGGAAGTAATTTTCAGCACGTTTTGTTTTTGTTGCTTATTCTTTTTATGTGATTTGCTTTTTTTAATTAAGAGGGTCATATATCCTCAGTTGCCACCACACCATCATCCCTCAACACCCTCTCGCCGTTGCATTAGGAGCACACTTGTAGATAGACTTATCGCTATAGGTTTTCAGGTCGACTTTCCTTCTTGCGAACTCTTTATGTTGCAGAATAGCGTGGAATGTGTTTATGCGATGTTTTATATGTACATACATACAAACATAGTTTTTTGTTTTTTATTTTCTTATTTTTGTTCACAGAAATTCCAAGGATGTATAGATATAGATTAAGATGCGGATATTGAACTCAATATGGATAAAGACTAATTCAAATGAGAAGAATATGACTTTGTGAAAGTACCGCTCTCAGTCAAATCAATTAAATATGTTTTGCACTTAGAACAACTGTTTCAATTTATATTTTGTAGGCACCTATTAAAGTTTTTACGAAACGTAATTGCCCTGAGAAACGCACGTTTTCGAACATAAAGTGCTTATTACAAAATCCACCATTTTTCTAGCGGGACAACTGATTTAATTAGGGTTATAGGCAGTTAAATCGTTTTTTTTTTCGTATTTTAATAGATAGGTACCAAAATTGATTTTGTTTTACAAACAACATTTTTGTTTATAAAGCAGTCCAGCTTTTTGTCAAGTAAGCGCTAATGCGATTAAGAAATTGCGAAACGCCAAATAAAACAGGTGTAAGGGGGCATTTATAGCTATCATTGGTTTTCATCATTGAAACCAATCATTGGAATTTTTTGACAGATTGTTTGAGCAATCATTAAAAATTTCTGTCATTGACAAAAAATTCCTGATTGAAATCCATCGAAAAATGTTTACTGACAGAAATCCGTAATTGGAATTGCGTGAAGTGGAACGATTCTATTCACTTTTGAACATAAAAGTATCAGCCTTTCAGGAAAATGAATTTCCGTTCGGAAAATAGAAAAATACTTTTTTTTTTGCAAAAAATAAATAAAATACGCAATTAATTTTTTTTTTCTCAAAAATAATTCTTTGTGTGATTATCGATCGTTCAGTATAAAATTTGTATTTCTAATCAAAGGGTAATACAGTACAAACAAATGGACAGGAACCTCCTTTAAATGCGAATGATCTGCAATAGGCCAGTTACATGGGCCATTGTGATACCACATGAATCTTGAGGCTTTCTTCTAAGTTCAATGAAACCAGTTTTAGTCCTTTACGAAACGTGAGAGACTGATTATGTTAATATGATTGAGATCGTTTAGATCGTTATAGACGAATTCTCCAAGGTAATTTTTGCGTTTTTGAGCTAGAGCAGAGCATGTACTGAGGAGGTGAAGAACTGTTTCTTCCTCTTCCTCATCCATACAGCTTCAAAAGTCATTTGAGAATACACCTAGCCACGTGGCGTGCTTTCCTATTAGACAGTGCCCGATTATGACACCCGCGATTATCGAGCTTATATGCGATTTTCTTAGAGATAGTAAGCACATTGAGCGCCTTAAATCTAGTGCGTGCCAGATGTTTTTCGTGACCTGACACGTGGTGATGTTATTCCACCTGATGTTTGCCTTCTACAAGTTGCGATTGGTATGCCATTCTACCAAACGTGGTAGAATGGGTTGTACTGCACCATTTCTGGCAAGTTAATCTACCTTACAATTTACTGGAATGTCTCTACGGCCCGGCAACGAGCAAAGGTGAATATTATTTTATATAACGTCTAAGAAAACCCAAGAAAAAATAGGTGTAATTTAGACCATTCATAAGCGCAGTTCTTTTCCGGTTTAATGTCAAG
Organism: Eupeodes latifasciatus; assembly: GCA_920104205.1. NCBI lineage: Eukaryota > Metazoa > Arthropoda > Insecta > Diptera > Syrphidae > Eupeodes > Eupeodes latifasciatus. The sequence goes on from OV049926.1 coordinate 114,131,060, forward strand.
GTACAATATAAATTGTCGAAATCTGATCAAATTCCTGCGGAAAAATGGCCATATACTTAAGTTGCGATAAATAGAGCCCAGAAAAAAAGTGAATTATTTTTTATAATGCCGAATAGCATACAAAAATTAAGTGAGCAAAATCTCCAGCAAAGTTCCAAGAAATATATGTATACTACATGCATGTATATATTGTATATTATGTTTATTCCTACCTAACCAGCGCCAGCAGCGCAGAGTATATGTTTGGCAAAAATTTAATCAAAACCAAATTCCAGAATGGAAAAAGGAATACAAATTTCACTTAAACACACACACACAACAAAAACACAACAACAACATAAAATATAAGATAGTGTTTCTTTGTCGCTAGCACACATCCCTCAAAAGGGTAAAAATACAAACATCACATCAGCCCAGGCATAAAAAGAATCTACAAATCCATGAAAGTATCTATACCATACGTATAGAGATTTGAAAAGATGTGAAGATGATGATGGGGGAATAAGGCGTAAAGTCTGATCCGTCGAACCGAACTCGACAATTACAAACAAATAAATAAGCTCAAAACATCAGGCAAAAGATTGGGATGGATAGGAAAGACCTATGTGCTCTCGGTTTCGATCCGGACGCGATGATAGTTGGTCTGGGTTTGCTTTCTAAATGATAAAAACTAAATTATATATTTTCGGGTAAGATCAGGAAATACAGAGTGTGCCTGCGCGAAAGGTACATTTCTAATCGCTAACGTAGCATCGTCAGCTTTTTAAGCTCCCCAATAAACAAGGATTTGGTATTTTATCTTCTTATGGCACAATCCATACAAACACAGATACGGATACAATATTATGCTCCTACAGTACAACTTCACTAAACTTAACAATAGTTGCATTCCAATCCTCCAACATGACACATTCACAGGAAGTGTCGAGAGTAAGAGTCATTAACATAGACTTTAAGTATAGACAAATTTCATAATCCAACGATAAGTATTTTTACACAATATTAGAAGAACATAATTTCATCAACTATAGAGTTTGTATATAATTTCTTAAATATCCCGATTAGAGATCTCCTACTATAATGTATTCCAACAATTAGTTGGTCTTGCCAGCTAAATTTTTATGAATGAATGTGTTTTTTTGTTGGTTAAGTTGCTTTGTACACGCTTTGTGCACATATATATTTTTAGTCATCGTCGTTTTTCGTATTTAAATGTAAAGCCTTGGTTTGTTGTTGTTTTAACATTACTCGATTTAAACAAAGATTCCTTTCTCACTCTTTTGCGTGCTTGTGTTATCTTCTTTCAAGGAATCATTATGAGCATAGTACCCCAAACAAAAAATTGTGAATGGGCGCTCATTTTAAGTTCCCGGACAACGGCGGCGTCGTCGTTACATTTTTTAACTTTTTTTTTTAATTTGTTTATTATTCTATATAGCAGGAAGAAACGTTATCAGAACGATGTTGTTTTTCAAAATTGTTGTTATTATTATTAACTCAATCAATTTTGTTTAGTTCAATATTTAAACGACTTATCGAGTTGGATTATAAGAACTCCTCTTTAAAAATTCGATGTAAGGCATTGAATTTTAAAGAGTGAATTTGGAAAATACTTTGATTACGGCATATCCGTTTCATTGATGTCATCACCAATGACGTATTCTGGTGGAAATTTCATTCAAATAAATAATAAAACATATTGAGCAAAAAAACAATATAAGGTTAAAATTTAAAAAACAAATTGGTGGCGCTACAACTCGTGAAGAGCCAGGGCCTAGTGAATTAAAACTCCCAGCCTTACATGTGTACCCGTGTAATGTCAGAAGTGAAGGGGACCTTAAATTTTGTATGACGAATTCGAAGGATGATTTGAGAAGAAATGTTGATGGTGCATACCTCACAAACTATTTATCAATGGCGGATCCAGGGGGGGGGTCGAAGGGTTCATAACCTTCCCCCTTGGGAAATTATTTTGTTTAAATTTTCGTTGGAATTCCCTTGATTTCAAAACTTATTATTGCGTTAATGGATATGACCCCCCTTTATGTTTTTAGTTATTTATTTTTTATAAATCTAAATAAAATTTGTATTTTACAAACTTTGTTCCTAATAATACTGCTTTTAATTGGAAATCCATCCCTATTCCAATCTCTCAGCACAAATTCATTAACTTTTGTCATTTGAGCCATAAAACTTATACAGTTTAGTTGTATAAGTAAAGATTTCATATAAAGATATGTTAGTAACTTAACGATATTCACCAAAAAGCGGTTTGCTGTCAAAAACAACTAAAATCTTTGCTTTCACACAATTTAGAATCTTTAGTAATGCTATAAATTAATTTCATAAGATCTTTTCTCAGAGAAAGACCAAATATTCAGGTTCTTAAGAAGTAATCTTCAATAAAAGATCGCCAATTTGATACTAAGTTTTCTTTAAATTCCTGAAACACGTCTTCAATTCCTTTTTATTTTTTTCTACGCACATAAATATCGGGTGATTTTTTTGAGGTTAGGATTTTCATGCATTAGTATTTGACAGATCACGCGGGATTTCAGACATGGTGTCAAAGAGAAAGATGCTCAGTATGCTTTGACATTTCATCATGAATAGACTTACTAACGAGCAACGCTTGCAAATCATTGAATTTTATTACCAAAATCAGCTTACTTAAAGTGTGATTTTCTATTTAATATAAGCACTTTTAAGATCTAAAAACATTAAGGAAATGTACTTTTTAAAGTAAATTTGCTTTGGATTTCAAGAATATCAATTTCCCAAAAACAGCAAAAGTGACACTTTTGCTAAGCTTATGGCTAATTAAAAAAAAAAACAAAATGAACGTTTCATATCATTTTATTTAATAAAAAAGCTTTGAATCTCTCGAGAACTGAAGAGAAAAGAGATTCTGCAACGTGTAGTTTTTTTAAGTGCCACACTAAAGTTTCTTCCCAACTTATTTGTTTACCTTAATTTGTTTTTATTTAACTTTTAGAAAATGCACCTATTTTCTTAAATTCAAAAACCAAACATTTTTCTCTCTACAATTTTTAAGTTTTTTTTTTATTCATTCCTTTAGGATCCAAATATTTGTATAAGGTTCACGCAAAACAGTATTTTTTTAGAATTGGTCTTCTAGCATCAGCTCCAACCTTGAGTAAGTAGACCGATAACGAAAGTAATAATAGACTCCCAAAAATTGATTCCGAAAAAATACGTCAAACAAAAAAGCCAGAAAATTCTTCATAACAGATTCTGTTTTATTTTTCTACGAAAGAATATCAAATTTTTCTAGCGAATTTTTTCATTTTCTGGTTTTCTGCATCTATATTTTTGTAGCGTTCTTCGCACTTATAAAAATGCCGACAAGAACATAATGTATTATTTTTGGAAAAAGGCTACGTTTCAATACAATTTCTAACATTTCTGCGTGAAATCCACCAAAAACCCTCTACACTATTGTATTTTAAATCTTAAATATGGAAAATTGGAATCTTATGGAATGATGTAGGGAGTTGTCCAAAATAAATAGTTTGACCATATCTTGCTGTAGAACAGTGTTCTAAAATAATCTAATACCTAAAGTTTTTACTTTACCCCCTGAAATATGTGAACGTAAGGTTAAGATACACATTATGTTATTTAAATTTTGTCAGCATCCTCTAGAGAAAAAAAGAAAAGAACTTTTTAAGCGGTGCTCAAAAACTCATCTTTATGTGAAGCGTGTGAAAGTATGGATCCGACCTTGCGCCGCCGTAATGCTGTGGCAAACTTAACTATTGAAAATGAAATTAAAACAATTTGGATGTATTTTACCTCGTTTAAGAGTAATTTGACCAGCTCCTGAAAAAAATTGGCAAACATTGCGGTTTTTACAAATTTCGACATGGAAAAATGAAAAACCATAATAGGTTCAGTTTGCAAAAACTATGTTCTCCATAAGCAAGGTTTGTTGTTTTAAAACAAAGTCTTAAAGTAAAACATCACAATTCAGTTAGTGTGTTTAAGTAGTAAAGGTTGTTTCCATTTGGCTTTTGCTTTTGAAAATTTGACTTTCGGTACGAAATTTTTGATGTCCCTAAGCCTATATAATAAACCATTAATCATGCGTGTTTCACTTAAGTTGTCATTGGAAAACCTACTTTTGTAACAAATAAAAAGAAGCTAAACTTTATACAAAATATAATTTCTATTATGAATAGTATAAGACCTTCTTCCCTAAGATGTCTTGATTTTTAACATGTAAGTAAATCTCTTTGTAAAGTGCTAATGTATTTTGTTTCTTTTTGTTTTTAGTTTTATTTCTTACTTTATTAAATTTGTTTTGTTTTAGTATTTTTCCCAATATTTTTCTTTGAAATATCACATTCTTGTTTATCCTAAATGTCCAATGTTCCATTGAATCACTTCCTTTCCTGTATTATTATTGTATACCTACGCTACGAGTCTTACAATAAAAATATAGCCAACAATTTACTGGAAAAGACTTAAGGGTCATAAATGTTCTAAATTAAGGATTAGTTTTACGACCCAAACCCGAGTGTGCAAAAATCCATTTTAAGTAGATATGCACTTAAAGTCATCCTAAGAAATAATAATATTATTGAAATGAGTTTATTTATGAATAATTTAGGACAGAGATGAAAGTATTTCCAGGAAAAACAAATAAAACATGCCCTTCTCTACACAATTTAAAAAAAGAAAATGTTTCAGAAATTATCAATAATTATTTTAGCTTGTTAAAACAAAAGAAATTGCACGTTTTATTCGTATAAAAATCATGTTTAATAATAAAAACACACATTTTTTAAACAGATTTATTTCAGACGCATTTCAAATTGCGTTTCATAGATTTACAAACGTTCACTCAAACCGTGACTGTAAGTACAACAGTATGAAGCTCTCCACTGTTGATTTACTATTTAAATCAACAGGAGTCAACAATAAGTCTTTAATGCATCGTTTCTAAAAAAAAAGGTTAGGTTAATATTATATTCTTCCCATGATCGTTTCGGTTTGACTAATATTTTGAGGACTAAAGGGCATATACAAGTAAATTGGGTGGGATACATGCTCATAAATTTGAACTTGTGAAGAAATTTGAAAAGACTTTATTGGTTACATATATTGTAAGGTTTGTGCATCATCGTTTCGCTCGGACCACTGAAAATATTTCTGCTGTAAGTGAAAATGTTGCCAAGGACCCGAATGTGTCGATTCCTCGTCGTTCTCAGGAATAAGGACTGTCTTACGGCACATTATGGCGTATTTTGCATTTGGATCTACACCTACATCCATATAAAATACAGTTCACACAAAAACTGAAGCCAGCTGACCATTCACGTCGAATGGGTGCTTGAACAAAAGACGGTGGACGGCGATTTTCGAACAAAATTTTCTTTAGCGACGAAGCACATTTCTCACTCGGTGGGTATGTTAATAAACAAAATGGTCGTATTTGGGGTTCTGAGATTCCTTAAGTAATTGAAGAGAGACCATTACATTCACAAAAAGTCACTGTTTGGTGCGCTCTTTGGTCCGATGGAACGACTGTCACCGTCAATTCCGAGCGTTATGATCATATGATAAACGACTTATTTTTTGCCTGTTATTGAAGAATACGACTTGGAGAATTATGTGATTTCAAAAAGACGGTGCCACATGCCACACAACTCAAGCGAATATGCACTTATTGCAAGAGACATTTCCTGGCCGCGTAATTTATCGTCGTGGCGATATTAACTGGCCACCAAGATCATGCGATTTGTCACTGCTGGACTCTTTTTTTGGCGACTACGTCAAGTTATGGATGAGATATCGCCCAATATGTGCCAAAAAGTGATCGAAAATGACCTCAAAAGAATCGATGCTTGCTTCCGTGGTAGTCCTTAAAATGATGTAGTATTTCACACATAATATCAACATTAAAGTTTTATAATAAAAAAGAAATATCATGAAATAAATATTGCGTATGTTTTATTTACGTTTACTTTTGAAACCACAAAATGGATAACCCTGTACTTAAAATTTGTTATCCGCTAATTGTATAGTTTCGTAAATTTTTTGTCAAATCAAAAGTTGTATTATTTATTTAATTTTAATTTAACCATAAACGTTTATTGAATGAAATCCATGTCAAATTTAAAAAGGCTTTATTAAATCGGTTAAAAGATTAAAAATAATTCGGTTGATGGTTTAAATATTTTAATTTTCAGCAGGTACCTAAATCTTCAGAGGGGATTAACTTCACTTAGGTAGACTTAAACAGAACTTCGCTCAGGTACATTTAAACAAGCCTCAGACCAAATAATATTCAAGCTATATATACAGCAGGTTGTAAGTATTTGAAGAGAAAACCATGAATTCTTTGACTAATATATGTAAGTCAAGGATACTTTTAAAGGACATGGATTATTCTTAAAAAGGATAATCATGATTTACCTACCACAGGGTGTATATGTTGCTGCTCAAAATACACATATCCCCACTTGCATTTCAAATTGCATAGTATTTTTAAAAAATTAAAAAAAAAAACAACAAATGTAAACATAAAACACAAATTTTAATTATTATTTAGATTAGAATTATTAAGCTATTGCAGATAAAATAAAAACATAACATTTGTACTACATCACCAATACAATATTATGTACATCTATCCATCTCATAAATAGACGAAATGGAAGGCCACATAAACTACTAACATCACACAATCAACAATAATACATACATTTAATATGTATGTACATACATACATATGTATACAGTACATATACGACCATCTCACTTTTACGTTATTTTTCTTTTGCATTTCAAAAACACCGCCCGCATTTCTCTCTTATGTATATTTATTTGGTAAGGAATACAAATGCAATAGCGATTATTATTAGATCTGCAAAAATAAAACACACACCCACAAAACGTATTGGTATGGGTTTTAATTTGAATGTATTTGAAAGTGATCGTCAGAATTTATAACTTTTTTTGTTTTTTAACAAGTGACATTAGAAATAGAAATAACACCTACATGCACAGCAGCACAGTAGGTGAAAACTCTTTAACAAGAAAAAAAAGAATAATCAACTCACCGAAATCTTGACATTTTGCTGGTATTTTTACTTTTCTCTTTTTTGAATAAAAAGTAATTATTCTTCTTCAATATAATAATTCCCACAGATTTTGTTCTTTTCTTTTCAAATGTACCACCAACAACCGAGTAATTGTAAATGTATTTTTATTTTTGACAGATGTCAAATTATATACTTGTTTTGTTCACAATCAATTTTTGATATTTAACAGGGACACTTAACAAAAAATCAAAAAATAAAGTGAATAAATGAGTGTACATGTAGATTAAACTATTAAACCATTACCTTGGGCTTTTTACAGTTTTTTTTAATTACACTTAATCTAATTTGTTACGAAATTTCAATATATTAAATTTTATTGGCAAATAGGTACTCTTACACGACACTATGATGAAGAGAAATTCAAAAATTTATTTTCATTCCCTTTTCACAACGAAATTGTTTTTATTTTGTTTTAATTAAAGATGACACAAGAAAAGGAACTTAATAATTGAATATGATTCACATTTTATTTTTCTTCTCTCTATTCGGTTCGGTTATCTATGACGTTCTGTGTAGTGCAGTAGAAAATTAGGAATCACGACTGACAGCAGATTTGTAATACTTAAACACTACTAAACATGAGAGCAATGTACCTCTAAGCACAAATTATTCTCTTCCGTCACACTCGCGTCGCAGGTAGAAAAGAAAAAGTAATTAAAAAAAAAAAAACGGTAAAAGGTAATAACATTACTGTGATGTATGGAAAAATAGAGAGGGAGATAATATTTGCTTGAGTTTGAGTCGGATTGTAGTGTAATCGAGGTGTAACACGTCTATGTGCGATGATAACTGACAGAATGACAATACAATCAGCAACAACAAAAACGATCCCAAGAATTAATGAATTAGAAAATGAGACGAAAAGAAAACGAACGCAAAGGAAAATTCACTGACATTAAATTATATCGGATAAGCATAAGCTTTTATCTCTTATCACTTGAAAATGCACGACAATAACAATAACTGATAAAATAAAAACGGTCGTACCTATACTGGTATAAAATATACTATTTCCGCTTTCATCCCCAAACAAAGAATTACCGATTTACTTTCCGCGCACAACTGATAGGCACACCATTTCCAATTCACCAAATCAAATGAAACTGAAAAAGATGCGTGATCTATTCTCGATTCGACGTCGACCCAATCGAACGAAACGCGTAATATACTCTTTTGTTACTCGCAAGCTTTAGAAGTCTGGTCCCGTCCCGTCAGCCTTTGCATTAAATATATGAACGTATAATTCTAGGGACAAATATAAAAAAACGAAAAAAAAACAAGTTCAAAATTAGTGTCGCGATATTTCGCACACAGATAAAAACAAACAATACTCTCTCCTCGTGTGTACCTACATACATGAAAATCCACAAAATTATTTTTTCATTAAAAATAACAAAATAACCAATTTTTGAATTTCTTCTTTTTTTGATTTTTGATAGTAAGGGTATAGTAACACTATTTTGTTTTGGATATTTGACAATTCGTCGATTAATTATGTCTTTCCACTCAAAAACAAGTATTTCAATTTTTTTTTATTAATTTATGCACACAATAAATATTCATTCCGGAAGCTCGAAAGCAACCAAAAAGCTAAAAAACATTACCAAATGTAGAATAATGTTTCTTTTTGTTGTCGTTGCAAATTATGAAGGAAACAAAAATTTGAAAGAATAATGTTTTCTTTTTGTTTTTTGAATGCTGTTTCGATAAAAAAAAACAAAACAATTTATGTAAACAAAACGAAATCAGTATCAATTCAATACACGCTAGCGCTAAGCTAATGCCTGTTTTAATGCCGCGATTAATTACAAAATAAGCTACCACCGACTTTAGTAGTGAACAAACTAAGCTAAACTAAAAATTCATCCAAATGCCAATAAAGAAGTGACCCAACGATATGTTCCGCAACAAAAACTTAAAATCTCCTCTGCAACATTACTTTTGAATTTGAGTAAAACATAACATCGACGGGACCGGGCCGGTAAAAATTTCTCAGTTAGTCAAAGCACAGAAGCAAGAAGATAAAAGGAAAACAATATTTTTTAAAGGAAGGAATAAAAAGACAACAGAATTTATTTTCTGGTGAAATGTTTAACAATTTGTTGATAAATAACTGGCATAATATAAGGAACAATGTATCGGAGTTTGCATCTATTAAGGTGTTTTTAAGAGTTTTAATTGTGCAGCAACTTTCTGAACTCTTATAAACTTTTCGATGGAAGAGTCGATAAATTTGGATTTTAAAGAGAAACGATCAGTGTTTCCACTTTTATACGTTAAAAAGACAATCCCCAATTCATCATCATTTTGTTGAAAATTTGCACGAGTTCTATTTCTATCTTCTATCTTCTTTCTCTTTTGAATTTATAATTTCATTTTAAATACCCGCTCTCGTTGTCAAAATTTGACTAGTGAGTTTCAACAGATATGTGCATTCTTTTCTAATTTCCTCTATTTTTCCATTTATAAAGTGTCAGATTTATGAAATTTTAAAAACCAAATGGTTAATATGTACGTTTTTTTTAGAGCTTGATGATTCTATGTGACACCTTTGCGAATTAAACCTATAGTAATATCATCATGGGTTTTTATTGGGGCGACCACATTGGGGCTACGGCGGCGCGGCGGCGGCGGCTCATGCACATACAACTTTCAACGAGACCTCGAGACTACGGCGAACCTAAAACAAAAACAGTTCCATGATAATACTAGAGCTTTTATATACAAACATGACACTAGATATTTTGTTAAATTTCAAAATATTTTGCATGTTTTAAAATACTCCAAAGAGACTTTTTTCTGAAGAAACATTTTCCTTATAGATGAATTCTTTAATGATTCAGAAATCTCAGGATATAACATGATTGGCATGTTAAAAAGAATAAGGATAAAATTATCCATTAATTACCAGCTCAAATTTTATTACTGTAAAATAATATCCATACACATCTATTCGATTTTTTTTTCTTATAAAATTTTAAAATGTTAAATAATTTTTAATAATTAAAAAATTATCATTTTCTGCCAACAACTGGGAAATAATTTCTTATTGGGTGGGCTCCTTTAAATACTCCATCATATTATTTTGTCCCAATCAAAACGATCGAGATAATTAATTGGTTTAAACAAATGCGCATGTCCACCATAACAAACAATCTAGAAATACAAAAAAAGTATCGCCGGAGTTTAAGAGGAAATTTAAGAGTATTTTTTTGAGAACAATAATCAAGTTCTTAGTTTAAAAAGAAGAAACATTTGAGTATTTTGTTGTCAGATAATGAATAGAAACAAATAAACCACCATTTTGAATAATGTTGACAAAAATAAAGATATGTTTTTCTAACAATTTGTATTTTGTATATACTGTCGTCGAGTCACTATACAATTTTGTTTTAGTTGAAACATTTTTAAAAGTTAATTTTTTGAAGGCAAGATGCAATGTTGTTTTATTCCCAAATAAATATGCCTTTGCAACTTTTTATTTCTAGATTCTTGATACCAATCTCGCATTTGTATTTTATGGGTACTGTTAATATAGATCAGAGTTGGGAAATAATGATTACTTTTTTTAATTTATTTTGACTTTCATTTCAATTACAAGTAATTAGTTATTGAACTTTGTCCACGTCAATTACAATTAATTGTAATTGAAAAAGAAACATACATTTCCATTACCTGTAATTGTAATTAAAAAAAATTCAATTGCAAATTACATGTAATTGAAAATAGTAATGGGTTTTTTGCAAGAATTGAAGGAAAATGCGGTGTTAATTACATTTAAGGTAATTGATTTCATGAATTGTAATTCATTACAAGCTTTTATTAATTAATAACAATAAAGAAAGTAAACAAAACTTATTTGTACTTCAAAACTAAAACAATATTTGATTCAAAACAGATTTTAACGGCTCTTAGTTTCGTCCCGGCGATCTCTAATTAAAAAGCGCGAAGTCTTTTACTTGGCTGATATTTCAATTGTATATAGGTAGAACTTTAACTATTAAAAAAAGAACTTCATAATAAATAATATTTCTTTATAAAAATGGAAACTAAACTATTGGCAGAACAGTTGGTTAGCCTTCAATAGCACTAAAATTTTTAAGTTAGCGTCATTGAGGTCGTCGATGAGTAGCAACAAAAGAAAAAAGCCCCTCAACGGGTGCCGAAGATGTCAACGGCGTATTTGACCTGTCAAACACTTTTGACACCACTGGATATTTTCTCAAGTTGTGGAAAAAAAGGAATCATTACTACTATTTTTATGATAACTTTTGTTTTCAATTACATTAATGTAATTGTAATTGAAATTCTTCAATTGCATTTAAAAGTAATTGAAAAAACGTCTGGAGACTTCAATCACAAGTATCTAATTGTAATTGAAATTTGTTCTAATAATTTTTTCCCAACTCTGGTTTAAAGCCAAGATTAATCCCATTGAAAGAGATTTTAGAGGAAAAGATAACTTTAATGTTTTAAACTGGGCAAAACTATCACTTCCTGCTGCTAAAATGTATTAATGGATATTGCCTTTGCAATAGAAAGAAAGAAAGTAGGCACAAACATATAAACATATATGCATATAAATGTAAAAATCAAAGTTAATCAATTTTTCTTCGTCGGGCCAAATGAAAATACAGTCTTATTAATTGTTCGGTTTCTAGAGTAAAGTTATATAAAACACATAAAGCGATACATTTTTTACGAACAAAATCGTATTTCTCTATAAAGTTAAGATTTTGAAAGTGTGAAAAACGATTTTCAAATGACCGCTTAAAAAAGATAAGATAATTTTCAACCACTCTGCCACATTTGGGGAAGTATCTCGGCCATAACTTGAGAGATATTGTGGCTTGATTTTCCATCTTAATAGGAGTACATATGTATATCTTCCAAGTTATGATTTTCAATCGAGCACGACACGTTCAATTGCTGCGGATCATATCATCAGCAATGCTGATGAACTTGCAACAGCAATATTTTCGACTGAAACCACGAAATGAATGATCCTATACATATGTATATTTTTCTAAAATGCAAAAAGTTGCCTTTGGCTAAATATTTATGCAAATATTAAATTAGGTCTCAACATTTTCAAAATTAGACTTTTAAGTTTTAAAATTAAGCGACTTAAGTTTTTGTTTATTTTTTGAAATACACGATATGTAGAAAGCCTCCAAAAATGTAGTTGGTAAGAGTTCGTTTGAAGCCTTTCTTGTTATTTTATATTTAAATTGAATTGAAGGGAAATGTCTCCTCTTTCATGGTGCAGCGTATCCACATGCTCAACAATATAATTTCTCTACCAAACACCAGAAGGTAATAAAAAGAAAGTACAAAAAATAAACAAAAATTATCCATGCAACATGAAAACATCATGCGTGCGCTTTCTTATAACAAAATACATAAACTTGTCTGCAGAATAACCTAACCATGGTTCTTCCCCAGTCGCGACTCCCGACTCCCGACTATGGACTATCGACTCCCGGGTGCGTGCACTTTTTGGGCTAATGTGCAACAGCCAAAAATTTAAAAAGGGAACCATCAGGCTGTTTGCTTTGTTATTTTTTTATTTTTCATTCGAGTTACTGCAACCTGTCTTTCATGGTAGTTGCGCGCGCGCGCACTACCTTATAGTTGAACAAAAAACCTGAAAGACACTATTTAACTAAATGACCGGTGAATTAGGGCATTGAACTTACGAAAAAATTATTGTTATAAAATTCAGCTGAATTAAAAAAAAACACATAATAGCAATTTCGGCCGTTGCTGCGTTGGGTCTCTTTTGAGTACACCTTCACACTTTTTACACTTTATAGTTTTCAGCATACATATGTTGTAATTAATAAGACTTTTTGCCTCTGGTAAAATTTGAAATTATGATTAAAATTTGAATTAATTTCCGTGGTACTAATTTGATTCGAATGCCATGTTAATGACTTTTATACCTATGCGAGTATGTTGGGTATACTCCAAATAAGAATAAAGGCTGAAGGAGGGCTAATGATGAAGTTTAATCAAAAAATACAAAAAAAAGATATAAAAAGTGTTCTATTATTATATTTATCAAAGCATTTAACGATTTATCGACTGTTAACAGGCATTAAATATATTATATATATTTGTAAAGCTTTTGGATTACCTTGTCATTAAATGTTTATTATAAGTTCAATTCAATCAGTGGTTACCAGTAAACCATCCAGGAAATTAACGCAGCTAATTTGAATACTCATACTTTCATGTCATAACCCATGAACTTTGAACGTGCTTCTGAACATACACACGTCAATTTTGGTAGGTGCACCTAGGAAGTTTAAATTTTGATTTCAATTATGGGTTACAAATAAAACGAAATTTAAGGAATTTTGATGAGTTCGATGACCTGACAACGAAAAATGCTACTTTACTGTTGTACCTTTAAAGGAAATTAAAAAGTCAGTCAATTTTTAACAAGGTTATTACATTAGGGTTGGATCTGCAAAACGATTAAGGATTATTCGCTTACAATGTCCAATTGACTTAGCAATTGAACGCGTCGATATTCCTTATCATAATCGCTTCCAATTTTAGTCCTTAAAGCAGTTTATCTAGCCGGCTAAAATTATTCGGAAATTGTTAAAGAGCCAATGCATCTAAAGAGAGTGGAAATGAGGCTGGGAACAACGTTTCGGTAAAAGGTGGGCATTAGAAAGCCATGTAAATCCACAATGCCATCAATATTATACAAGCAATCCGTGAGCTATCGAGATTTTACTAAAAAATGACACTACGGTGGTAGAGAAATCGAAGTCGTCTGTCTGTCCTCACCCCTACAACTTCACGTTTGGAAATTAAGGTTTTAAGTAGATTCACGTTAGGCGTTTTTTTAATTTTTGATTAAGGCTAATTATAATTTTTTTGGTCAGAAATGGATTTTTCTGAAAAACGGTGCGATTAGTTTTTATTAAAATTTGGCTTGTTTCAAAATAAATGATATTATTTTGAATTGCTCCAGAAACGTTATTTTGTTAAATTTTTTCGGGAACTAATAAAGAGATTTAAAAAAATTTTGTTTCTGAACAATCTCTTAATAAATGATGACCAAAAAGTCCAGTTTTTGATTTGATTTTAAAAAGAAAATATTTTATTATTCTGTATCCAAATTCGATAACTCAAAAACGGGTCGAAATTTCTTAACGACATTTTAAAATAAGATGTTATGTTTATCATATCATACAAAAATATTTAAATAAAAATGGACAAATTTTGTACACACAAAGTTAAACTAAAAAAAAAGCTCTAACGATTTTCGAAACAAAATAAATAAATCAAGGTTTTTATTTTGATTAATTAAATGGCATTTGACACATTTTTGCAGGTAACTTTTTAAATCTTAAAATATACAATGTATGTACTATTTTTTAAGGCTCTTTCGATACAGGTTCGAGACATTTAAACAATATTATAAATCTCAAACCGTCTACACTTAGCCCTTTGATAACGTGGAACTTATGCAATGTTACATTTATTCTCATAATGTTGAAGATGTTTTATATCTCGCAAGGTTCAAGGTTTAAGTGTCTAGTTGGTGTTAAAATTTCAAAGCTTAAGTAATTTTTATGATCTAATGGTACTTGGAAAATAAAAAGTAAATGGATTAAATATTTTCAACACCAGCAGTTTTTGAAAATTTCGTTATTTTTAAAATCTTGAGGTCCACAGGTGAAGTTTTTGTTGGAATTGATGAAAAAACTATTGTTTAAAGTTATTCACAGTGATGGAAAATCGATATTTTTATTTTATAATTAAAAAGTAAAATCGTTTGATCAGTTTTAGTTGAATATAATGAGTTTTGTTGCAGATGTTTGGGCAAATAAGACCTTACTTTCAGGTTGAAAAATGTTATTTTTTTCGATGCAAGGAAATATTATTAAAGCTTCATGCTTCGACATATGTATATGTATATGAAAGTGTTTGTGTTTTTTTTTAACCCATATACACCAATTTAAAAGAATACCAAATTTCTTGACAAACTAAATTTTAAATCCGTTTGATTTATAATCCAATTAGCCATTTACATATAAAACGACAGGCAGCTTATCTTCAAATCGGTATTAAAAAATATCCCCAATCAAAAATTAAAAAAAAAAAAACGAACAATTTTAAACCACAGAAAAAAAACCTTTCGAAATTCGACCCAATTTTCAAACGAGCGCGAATTCCTATTTTTGTATTGGTAATTCTATCCAGAATTGAATATTAAGAACACAATCAGAGGGATCTATACTGCTTAGGTACCTACACACTCATGCATCGTATATAGGACGATTCAGTTTCAAAAATTCAAACCATAGCATCGCACCGAATTCGCTGCACCACATCTCTCTAGCCATTCGGTAAGTATATGAAATTATTTGCGTGTCGCGCCCGCGCTTAACAGCATCACTAATAACTCAGGTGAGGATTTTTTCCAGGAAAAAAAAAGACTTAATCGGTGCTGCTACAGGGAATGATATAAGCTACCTGGTAGATATATGTATACATGTATATATGTATATATATATTTGGGTTTGGGTATAATCAAGAAAATTCAGTTCTCAATGAACCTAAAGTTCGTTAGAATATGTGTGCGCAAACCACACATACACCTTGATTTTTAACACACACACATATACAAAGTATTTTTGCTTTATTATAGAATGCGTGTCGGCATAATGCCCAAATTTTCAAAGTGATTGTCGTATTTTTTTTTTTTTCAAATGTAAGCCCATTTGGTTCCCATTCTTTTAGTTGTTTCGTCCTCATCCTCAATCCCTTTTTTGAGCGACGATAAGTACCTATGGTTTATATTTTATTTTATTTTATTTTATTTTATTTTATTTAGTCGTTCCGGCTTGAATTTGGTGTTAAAATGAAGGTTAGGTAGGTACCTAACCTACCTCTAAAAACCAAACACACACACAACCAGATCAAAGAATAGAATAATAAATTTGAGGCTGTGTTAGAGGGTAAAACAAGAGCTCAAAGATTTAAGAAGCTGTATTGAGAAGCAGATTCTTGGATAATTTTTCTGAGACGTGGTGGTGCACATTGGGGTCAATTTAATCGAGATTAAGCAAAAAATTGTAAACGTGTTGGAAAATTATTCACCATTGTAATGATTTAATTAACTTGTATTCCTTTTTCTGTATATAATTCTTTTTTAACAAAGAATAAATTGAGAATGTTTTGATCAAATTATTAAAAATATGGTTCATTTGGACAAAAAAAAATCTAAAACAGAAGATTTAATAATATGTAAGTGTTGTTAATTTATAAAGAAGATTCTTAAAGTTTTAAATGTACCGAAATGTGGCCTTAGAATAGAAAGGATAAATTGGGCGGCAACAGTCGTAAGCTGTACTCAGTTTATGAGTTAACTTTTATTAGTAGAGGTACTGCAATCTAAAATCTCGCATTATTAAAAAATCGCATGAAAAAAAATCTAGCAATGCATTAAATTCTCGCTGTATCAAAATCTCGAAGCAGATTACGCTTAAGCAATATAAGAAAGATCTATAATCTTGCATTGAATTAATAATATTAATAAATATTTTATTTCAATCGTTGTACGAGATTTTCTATTAGCAAGATTTTAATATAAGATATTTCGTAATGCGAGATTTTTAAAATGAGATTTTAAAATGCGGTCAATTGTACCCAACCCACTTTTAATGTTCTTATGTATCGCTGTGTTTGCACTTAATTTGTGTCTGTAGGATTATGAAATACCATTATAGTATTATTGAAAATTAAAATGTATGTTTTTTTATGTTTTCTTAAAGAATTAGAGCAAAATTGATTCTCTTCTAAGAACAGTTGGTAAACTTTATATGGAGTGTTTTTCATGAATTTTAAAATAGATACGATTTTATATCAAAAAATTCCAATATCAACAAATTTCGACAACAACTGCTTTATTTCAAATCCTTTTTTTAAATGTCTTTCGTCTACTTCCTAGTTTTCGAATTCGTCTAAAACTTTGGATTAATACTTTACTCAAATCTAAATTTCTAATTTTAGACCTTTGCGCATCATGGTTATAGTGAGTGAGCGAAATCATAAATCAGGAAGTGGCTGTGCAGTGTGCACATCATTACTGCAGTACTTTTTAAGGCTTGTAACAATATGAAAAGTAGTTGAAAATGTACTTAGAAGTATCACAGTACCCGATTTAAAAAGTTCTGGAAAGTATTGCAGTATCCAGTAAAACTACTTATAGCAAGTACTTGAAAAAGTACTAATATTGGTGATTTTCAAGTACCAACTACCAGGTTTTTGATTTTTTCAAGTACCAGGACCAGAACCCGTTACTTGTTCAGGTACTGGTACTGGATTCTTTGAAATTTACAGCTCTGATTAGAAGTTATATCAGGTACAGAGGTAGCCACACTACACGCATGTGGAATGCTTTACTTGATCCAATGTCTCCCACTCATTTTTTAGATCATAAGTTAGAATTTTTAGAAAACAACAATAGTGAAATGTAACACTTCTATATGAAGGTCATACAAAAAATGTTTGCGTCTGTTTATTGATTTTGTTATAAAAATATAATAGAGAAAGATATCCTTAAACTGGTTTATATTAAACGTAAGCGAAGGGTTATGTAATCGTATGATTTATTTAATTTTAATCATGTCCGATTTTAAAACAAAAACTCACATCTTGATATGATATTACCAAAACCCCTCAAAGCGTGGGCATGTTTTGATTGAAGAGATTCTACTGTAACGTTCGACATTTTCTGATGCTTCTAAATCTAAAATTTTTTACCTGAAATGGATGTTGCCCGATGCTGAAGCTGATGTGGATTTCCCCAATTTCTGCTTCATCTACTCCAGTATTTTGTTGATGATGCATCCGAGCAGGTAATAGGTTATGTAGGTAAGTTCTTCGGGTCTTACTATGTCGTGGGACACATTAGGTAAGTGCTTCGCGCTCGATGCGAACGAAAAAAAAATCCAAATCCAAATCCAAAATCTCCTTTGCTTCCTTTTTTCCCTGCTCTCATAGCGAGCGCTGCTGTCCCTTTCAGTATGGGAAGCGCCTTCTATGCTAGTATATGTTTTTAAATACAAGTTTTATTGAAAAATGGCAGTGTGTGCGTGCGTGTGGCAGATTGTGGAAGCGTTTTGCTTAGAAAATACCTGGCGACGGAGTGGCGATCAGAAAAAAAAAGGAATATGCATTTTGAAATTTTATTTTTTTGTATGCTTGCCTGGTTGACTGCTGTTTGTGCAAACACCTCTTCTTTTCTGGGATTAACGTTGTTTTTTTTTTATTTAATTTTAATTTTTTTTTTCATCCCGTGGAGATTTCCGAGAATTTTACAAAACGGGACTTGGAACCTTGATAATGTGTTTTGAGGTGTTCTTATGTTTTTGTTTTGTACATTCCTTTGGTTTGATTTGCTTTTACTTCATCGTTTTCGGCGTTCTTTGAATGTTAATTCTTTTTCTTACTTTTTTTGTTGTTGTTTTTATGTTTTATTTTATTTGTTATTGATAAAGTTTCTCATTTAAGAGATTTGTTTGGGTTTTATTTCTATTCCAACGATGCGATGGAAGATACGTGGTGCTATACAGAAAGTATGTTTCATCGTAATGTCCAGGTTCATGAATTAGTGTTGCATGATGCAAATTATTTGATTGGAATATTTTAAACCCACATAAATATCTTACTAAAAATACTTCGACTTTTGCATGTCAATTCACAATGGATTATATACAAATACCAACTAGTTAATTTCTCTAAAACATTGACATATTGGCAAAATCTGTTTCAAATCCTTGCTTTCTCAAAAAAAATTAATAAGGAATCCAATTTTTGGTTTTCCTTGAAAATTTAAGATATGGTTAGTCATGATACAACGCTTTTTGTACATATACCACCATCTCTATTTGAAGAAGAAAAGAAAAGGCATTTAACTATCAAAGTTAGATAGTTGAGAAATATAAGTCTAAGGTTAGCAAATTTGCACCGTTTGCATGTCCAGTAATTGACTCAGCAATTAAAACCACCCGCTTCTATGTCGCTTTGCAGTTTGGGCCTTAGAGCAGCCTTAATTGGAAAACAATTTTGTTTTGGTGGCTGCGTTAACAAACAATATTTATAACTCGGAAAAGCCTCAAGTTATTGTAGAGAATGCAATGCATCCACAGAGTGTTAAAGTTAAGTGAGAAATCTTAAGTGATTTCTTTCGTTCGAAAACGTTTTGGTGTATGGTGGGAATGACAGATCCGGCTTTTTTATTTAATGAAATTGAAGACATTGATTTGGACAACATCTGATTCATACAGGATGGCGCTTTATGTCAAAGTCATGTTATCAGCCGTTTCCTGGCGATGTCAATTTGCTGCCTTGGAGCTGCAATTTGACTTCTTTGGACTTTTTTTGTATGGGTAACCACGAAGGACCGAAGGAGTATGCCGAAAATCCGGGAAAGCTTCTAGCACTTTAGGTCAATATCATCCGAAACATTAATAAGGTCTTAGAAAAAAGGAGTGACAGAATGCGTTACTGTGAAGCTAGTCTAGTTAAGCCGCCCATATAGACACCACACTTGTGCTCACAATTGTGTCGGTGTGTAGAAATGTGTGCTGTATGTGGGCAGGAGCAGACAGCGATTTTTGGTGTCAGACACGGAGTGAGTAAAATCCAAAGTTTTTGATTTTTCTGTGTCGGTGTCTTGGTCGGTGTGATGTGTATTACCAGCGCACATTAACTATTCAGCTGCATCTGAATCGTTGTTGAGTGCAGTGCGTCGCAAGTTGTTGCAATAAAAGCTTAAAGCTTCAACGTCACCCATTCTAATTTTTTCTCTTTGGGATCTCTTTCACAACCAATGTGTTTGCGATTTAGTTTCGTATGTGGCGGAATGCCACATCAGTGGTTTCTATTAGCCGCTTTAGCCATACTTGAACGACCGCGACGCTGTGTTCCAAGTATGGAATGGAATGTTTGATCTTACTAATAAAGCTATGATACATGGATAAAATATCATTTTGGAAATTTTGTATTTGGCATACCCTTTACATACATATGTTATACCTAATTTAATGTTATTTTCACTACAAAGTTGAACGTATAGGTATTTCTAAAATCCAGCAAATCGTGCTTTAAATATATTCGCACAACAAAATAATTCCCTAATTTCATGCACATAATATATTCCTATGTACAAAAGTATTATGTGCAATGTAAGGTTAACATACATATCCTGTCAATCAAATGAGAATCGCTACAATTTTTTTGTTTGCTAATTTACATAATCGATGGGAAATAGATATCATAAATATTTTCTTATTTCTTTGAGACTTTTTACGAGTGCTGCGTATCTTCGACCTACTTGTTCTAACAATCAGGAGCATCTTTTTATTTTTCAAAGAATGGAACGTAAAAGAATGTAGTTAGGTTTGCTGAAAATGTAGCAAACATCATTTGCTTTTCAACACACAACAATAATCATATATACGAAAAAAGTGATATTTTTGTATACAAATTCCCTTAGAATTTAACTGAATAATCCATGTTGACAAGAGGAGTATCCTTTGAATTATATATTATGTATCTACAAATGTGGGTATAGAGGGGGGTGATCTTGTATAAGATGATGCTGACCACTAGCACGTACGAATTGAGGATACAAATTTGTTCTGTTCATATATAGTTGGAAAAGGGTTAGAAGAAAAACAGCATGGACATTCAGAACTAGTTCGATCATAATCTCCAGCATCTTTATTGCCATTGCCATTTCCACACATTTGGTCTTGAATCTTCTGATTTTTTTTCTGTCAGTATATTAAGCTTGTAAAACCTTCTTTCTAATAACCATCAACTTCAGCAGCCCTAAACCAAATATTTTGCTAAAGAGATATCATATTCTAACCCTTAGCAAAGTGTATAAATGTTTTCAAATAAAAGGATCTTCTGAACGAAGTTCTCTCTTTTGCCTTTTAGTTAGTACCCAAAGACACATTTTATATCTATATGTAGGTTTATACATATATTGAATAACAGCAAGTTACATGTATCGAGAGTAAAATGAAGGGGTGAGCGCCTGAGTATAGATATAATAGTTCAACGTTAACGTGAATAAAGATAATCGTGATCGCGAGTGAATCTTAGGCTCAACGATACTTGAGATTTGAGAAGCAGAGGGTGAGCCATAGTGAGCTGCCTAATAAATTTTCTTTACGAAAATTAGCTCATTTTAGCAAAGTTATTTCTCGCTTTAGTTCCTTTTTCCTATCAAATTAGAAAAAATAAAAAATAAAATAATAAATAACATTATATATACATAAGTGTGTTCAAAACTGGATAGGTATCTTATGATTGGGAAAGAGTAGCGTTTATAATTGTAAACGAATTATTTTGCAATAAATATGTTATGAAGGGCTGAAGCTTCTGGTATGAATACCTTGCTTGGCTACAGAATCAAAAAGAATGGGTGGATAGATGATAAGGTTTCTTCTCTTGAACATTCAATGTGATCTTAAGATATGGAAAGATCGTAGTTGGGTTTCTTGGAAAGAAAAGTTTCATAGCTTGAAATAAGACTCATCTCGACAAAGAAGTTTTTCAGTTGTTGAGTGAAAGTGTTCATTCTGTATCCTGCTGCTTCCATTAAAAATATATCTTATGATCAATATGAGTTCCTATAATTCTTCCAAATTGTATGTTTTTTGTATACCTATTTGTTATATTTTCCGCTATAAACAGGAAAGACGTTACGTCAATCGTGTTGAATGAAGCATGTAAAAGAGTAAATAATTTAATTATTCAAAAGAATATTGAATGATAATAGCCTCCGGTCAAGGACAGTTAAATGTCATTTATTGTGCTGTGTTTAATCTCAAGGATTGTTTCTCTTTCTTAGTTTAATTAAATGTAAAACAGCGTTGATACCTTTTTATTTCTAAAGCGACAACATCCTTTCTTTCAATTTTTCATGTTTTAATTTTAAAATCTAAAGCTAAACATTTTTAAATTGTCATTATTCCGTCATTATTATTTTGAGATCATTTAAATTAAAAGAATTCAACAGTTTGCCGGTGACCAAGTTCAATGCAATTTAAGGCGAAACGTTCGGGGTGAGTATTTAATTAAACTCGCTTAATATTAAATATTTAAACGCGTCTAATCCGAGTATTCAAAAATGTATCAATTCAACGGAAATTGTTCTTTAAATTAAGAATAACCTTTACCGAAATCAAACTTTTTGTATTTTTATTTAGTATTTGAAAGGAAAGATGCAAAAAAAAATTACATAAATTGTCTAAATTATTTTAAGTTGTCTAAGTATCTAAAAAATCCATTTAAGGAAGACATACTTTGAATTCACTTAGAGACTGGGACTTCAAATTTTGCAATCACTAATCTTTTTGGTACCCGTGGTATGATGGTTAGGGCGTTGGTCTGTCATGCCAGAGTTCTTGAGTTTTCACAGGTACTGCTTCTTTCGATGAATTGACAAATCCTCCAAGAGTAATTCTTGCCATCAAAAGTGCTTCCTCAAATTAGCCGTTCGGATTCGGCTTTAAGTTTAAAGTAAAAGTTGGTGTAATCCACCCCTGGCAACAGTACTCGTATACAGGAATTGTTGAGAGTTGTAATTCACTAGGGCCTAGTTCTAAACGACTGTTACGCCACCTTATTGTTTTTATGTTGTTAATGTTTCAAAAGAATGCTAGGACTGTAATTGAACGCAAAGACTTCAAGTGAATGCATAATAATGTATGAAGTCACAAAAGATTGCACTCAAATATTATATAACCTTTATTTAGTGATTGCAATACTTTAAGTCGGAATCACTTAGTTAAGTCAATGCAAACTTTAAGCAGAATTGATAAATGATTTATAATGATTGCATTCACAAAAGACTGCATTCTTTTAAAAGCCTGGTGTCTTTACCCTTACTTCCACTTCCGCATGCATCAACGCTTACAAAAACAAAACTAATTATTCTTTTTTATTTCAGCGATACTGGTAGACAGTAATATAAGAAAACTCTAAATAAAATTTTCCTTAAACTGTGACCGAGTTTGAGAATAGAGATTACGAGTATTAAGTGAAAATAATTGAAAATGACAACAAGAAATAGTAATTAAAGAATTTTGAAAATGTTGATTTTTCTTTCTGATCCCTGGTTTTTAGACAATTTTTGAAAAATTCTTTTTGTATACACATAAGTTTTGCTATTTCTATCAACAGTTCTCCGTTTTTCGTTTTCGCAGTGAATGCAGTGCCATTCGAATATAAACTGTTGGAGTATAACTTCTTCATAAAATACCCTTCATATTAAAATCTTATATTCAAAAGAAAAGCTTTTGATGGCGTTATAAACCCAAACAAACCACTTATAAATATATGTATAAAGTTCTAAATTTTTTTTAGATTTGACCATTTTAAACGTTAAAAAACTTCTTAAAGATGGTGTTCTATAGTGTAAATTAAAACGCTTTTGATGCGCACAATTATAGGCGCTTAAGTCTTTGGAAGTTTTAATTTTAATACCATGGCATTTTAATTTAATAGTTGTAATAACACATAAATCTTAAATCTCGTTTTTCAGTATTGTATTAAGCATTAACAATCAAATAACCAGGAAAATAAGTTAGTACGAAGTCAACTCAACAGGACGTTCAACGATGCAAAACTCTTGCAGAAGATACTGAGTTAACTTAGATTTGTAACTTGATAATGAGGAAACATCAGAAATCATTAAGATTTGAAGGTATTCAACTCCTACAATGACGAAAAAACACGAATTTATCAATTAAATGGTTTTTCAAAAATGTACTTTTAGTAGCAGGGTCTCATAATTTCAAATTCAAAATACAATTATATATGTTTTTAAAATATTTACTATTGCGGCATATTTAATAATTTAAAAGTGAAATAAAGTCTTAAAATATTATTTTAAAATCTTTTAAGAAACTTTTGAAAAAATAGTATTCCTAATATTATCATTTAAATTATTTTTTTTTAAACTAAAGCAACTACATAGAACAATTTTATCAAACAAGCAAAAGCTTTATTTTAAAACATATTATTATTTAGTCTACTATAACTACCCTTGTTTTTCTTTTGCATAGAAAGTCTTTTTTTTTTATTCAACTAAGTAATAAATAAAATCTAAGGTCAGGATTAAACAGTAAGAAGACAGAAAGATAAGATGATTTATTCTTGCCATGTTAAGAAGCAAATTGAGACCAGGTTTCAGTCTGAGTAGTATCTACTCACATAATTGACAAATATTTGACACTTTATTGACGTTTTCACAAAATTTATTGTCAATGGTATCATTTTATATTACTGCTTTTGTATTGTTGTTAGAAGTTATATAAAACTAGGTCTATAAACGGAAATAAAGTTTGGCACTTCCGAAATGAACTATAAATAAAGAAAAGATGTTTTTGGCTGAATCAAATTGAAATTAATTTAAAGCCTATAGTTTTTAATACAAGAAAGTACCTAGAAAGTCTGATATAAATGTTCAAATTTCAAGAGCCAATCTTGTTTAAGAATTGTACCTACTTTATAGGCAAGTTAAATATTAACATTGGGACATTTACAAAACAAACCTTGAATATAAACAAATTGAACAAATTTGTGGAAGTGATATTTTCTAGTCAACAATAAATTGATAATTAATAAATATAGACAACTGTTCTTTTAAAACACACACTAATTTAATTATCATAACGCTTGTAACTATGTAAACCATGTAGCTCTTTTATCGAATTGACATTTCTTTAAACAAAACAATCAACAATGTTACTTGATGACTAAATGTCAAACGGCTTTTAAACCCAGAATATTAAACATTGGCCAATTTTATTTTCGGTTTCAAGAACCTTGTTCTAGTTTTTAATTTCAAATTCTTCTAATTGATTAAGTTGGTACCTACTGCCTAGATACCTTCCTATGGGCGAAACTTATTTTAAAATGAAAGCGAAAGGATTTTATTGTTTACAAACTAAATCCATGCAAGACTTATTTTTTAAGGTAGGTAGGTACAAAGAAGTGAAATCAAATGTAAATTTAAAGAGAAAAAAAAAAACAGAAAGAAAAATATAAATAATTTGTACCTTATGGCGCCAGCACCTTCCATCTGCTGTCGATCTAAGGGTGGATCGAAAATCTGTTCACGATCCTCTTTGGAAAGTTCCAAATCAGCAAATTGGTCTAATTCGGATGTCATTTTGTGTTTTTTTTTTTTAAATTATTTTTTCGATTGTTTTTATTTTTATTTTTATTTTTTTTTTTTTTTTTCAAAATTTCAAAACCCTTAATATTCACTTTTGACCTTAACTTTGAAAAACGAAATAAGTTATCTTATTAGGTATTTGATTTGTATGAACAAAAATTAATAAACAACTCTGAAGTGACACACTTATTTCTAATCTTCAATTCATCAAATTGTATTGTTTCTTTTAAATAAATATTTTCCTTTTTCTTTAAATAACTTTAAGTAAACTAATTTTTATGAAACAAAAACTAGTGTTAGGAATTTACAAATGAGCATTTATTTTGATGTTCATGTTTTTTATAAATTTAATTTTTTTTAAACGTAAATTTCGAAAAAAATCTAAAATGAAACAAAAATAAAAAGAAGAATAGTTTATTATTGATTGATACTGGGCACAACTTGAATATTATTTTAAAAATATAATAAAAAAAAATGTTTAAATTTGAACTTTTGATTTTTGTCACCAGTGTATACAACAAAACAAAAATTGAAAAAGAAAAATAAAGTAATAAAATAACGCATACACAAGAAAGACGACAAATTTTTAAATTTCGAGCCAAAAAGTGGGAGGAACAATAAAAATTAAAGTCACGTTCTATTGTTATTTTTGTTCTTCTCTGTTGGGCGCCAGTTAGAGAGAATGAGAGTCGGCGCCATAATGAGATCTCTTCTTAAAATTTATTAATAAAGTAGGTTTTTTGTACTTATTTTTTAAATAGTAGATGTGTTAGTAGATTGTTGTTGATATCTACTACATATACACTCACACCTAAGCAAATAATAAAAAGTCGAAGAGAACAAATTGTTTATATAAAATAAAAGCTAGATAGGTATCACTCAAAACAGCCCGGTGTGATGTGTCAAAAAAAAAACGGACGTAAATCCTCTGATTATATTTGACAAAAAGAATAACACTGACAGTAACTGTGATAGCGATGATAATGATAATAGTGATGACTGATGAGAGATCCCAGTTGAAATAGTGATGATGGTGGCAGAATTGAACTGACAGATCAATCGCTGAAAAACCTAGGTAAATGGAACCTTCCTCCTAAAGGCTCTTACTTCTCACTTCCATTGATCGATTTTGATTTGGGTTTTAATCCTCGCTTGAAGTTTGATTAAAAAGTCTATTGATGGGACACCACTTATCTCAATTTTCTGTGACTTTGTTCATAGATTGATGATGACGGGCATGACGAAAGAAATTCAAATTAATGGTATGTGGGAGACAACAGCGACGACGACGAAAACGACGACGACGAGGTAGGTATCCCTTTCTCTATTCTTTTATTACATATTTTAATGTATGAGTTATGAGAATTTACCGAATTCCCCTAAACTTTTGTGTTATACTACGAAGGTATTTAATTCAAACACACTCTCACTTTTACTTGGCCCATCAACATCAAGTATATTTTTTGAAGAAAACGCGGAGAAGGATTTTTGGGTCTTGTTGGATATTTCAAGAAAAAAGAAAAGAAAAAGAAAAAGAACAAATTTAAACAATTTGTTTGCGTAGTTTTTCTTTTCTAGGTTAATGGTACTATAATTATTTCTTGTATTCTCCCGACTTAAAAAAAAAGTAACCTACTTTTGTTTCGATTCCTCTAATTTGTTTTTCGTTTTTGGTAGGTATAAACTTTTTATTAACAAACAATAAACCACAAAACCCGAAGTAATAATTTATTTTTATTTTTTTAAACAAAACAAAATTACAAAAATGGTCAGCCGGAGAACGGGGGAAATGTAAATTTTTTTTTGAGAAATGAGAAAAAGAGGCACACGGAACTGCGTTTCGCACGCTGCTCTCTGTTAGGAACGTTTTTTGACACTAAACGAGAGCGCTCAAATACAAAACTCATTGGGCTACCAAACTAAACGAAAATATTGGTGGTATTTTATTTTTTGTTTTCTTTTCCATCTTCACACGAAGTATTTTTGACAATGTGTACATTTTTGGAATCTCCGGGTGTGTATAGTATAGTCTTTATACATACCTATACCGCCATCCAAATGTGCGCTTATAAGTATTTGTGACAAAACATATTAAAATAAAAAGACTTAGAGTAGAAGTATAGAAGTAAAAGAGCTGTAGAGCTCTCCATCTTCCAGTTCCACATATTGTTATTAACCACCATAGCATATATTAAACAACATTGCCAAGAGTGCCCATGCTCTGCTCATGCCTTAAGCCTAAAGTTAAAACCTTAGTGTAAAACTACAGAGAAGAGCGTGAAGTGAAGACGAAGAGGTTAACCGAATAGAAAAATGTTAAAACAAGTACAAGCAAAAGAAAAAGAAGAACGGTGGTTCTTCTAAGCACAGACAATTTTTGGCAACTTCCCCTCATTTTGTTATGATAGTAGTTGTTTGTTGAGTTCACCAACACACATTCACTTATCATAAGTAAAGTTCTCTTGCCTTGCTTTCAAATATTACGATACTGAGTTAAATTTGTGTCTTTGAAAAAGGAACAAAAATAAATTGCGAAGGAACTGTGCTGCCATTTGTTTTACACGCCATCATACACCCGAAATTTGCGATCTTAGAAGAAGAAAGAATTAAAGGCGAAGAAAACCACTGCGTACACAAAGCCGAACCCGAACCCGAGCTCTAGCAACGAGCAACGACACATCATCATCGTTATCCTTATCCTTATCCTCGTCTTCCTAGCTCGTAGTTTTAGTTTGTAATTCGTATTCGTTTCGTGCATGTGTTCGAATTGAAGGACAACTGAGAGAACGGAAAAGGAAAAGGAACCCTTGGCCTTAGCCTTAGCCTTGTTTAGAATCAAAGTACTTCTTGTAAATTGTAGGTATTCCCTTTGTACTCATGTACGCTATACCAACCTACCTACCTACCTAGTTGATAATTTGTTCTTTATTTTTCTTCGTTGGTATCTTTCGTTCTTCCTTTCGCCTCCTGTTTTATTTTACGATGGTGGTGGTCTTGTTTTCTAATGCCCATTGGTATTTTTCTGTTTTAGAAAACTCGTTGTGCGAAAAATAAGAAGTAATACAAATTTTTTGAACTTCCTTGCAAGGATCATAATATAGTACCTACCTATGGAGATGTATTTTTCTTTTTAAGTAGATGTGGAAGATAAAACTTTTTGGTGTGGAAGAAGATGTTCAACTACAAGTTGCAATCCGTTAGATACAAATTTATTGGAAATTATTTGAAATGTTAGATTTTAAGTATAATAATAATGTACAATAGGTACGGGTAATATGATTATTGAATCAAATGCTTATAGTTTTAGGATAAAATGTAAATGATTAAAAGATCCCGAGCCAGGATTATACTGAATGCATAATGTAGGAATTAAATTAACAATGATTATGTGCGTGTTCGTTTTGATTTCGTTGGGATTGCTGTAACCAAAAATCTAATTTTTCAATATACCCGTACCTAGGTACCTACTAAATATGCTAAAACAAAATTTAAAAATGGTTATGACCTAGTTTTTTCCACATAAAAGACGAATATGACAAGTCTTAGAAGTATTTAGAATTCCGCTAAATAAACAAGTATTTCAATTTTATTTGAAGAAGGTATATCTACTAAGTAACATAAGACAATTGATAAAGGATGTTTAAAGCTTTCCGTAAACCTTTCTATTCTCTTATCAAGTAATTATATTTATTTCTATCCCACAATCCAATAACTTATTAAAGAAGCCTTATGGTTTTTTTTTAAGTATGTAGGTATGCTTCTTTAAAAATGTTTTAAAGGCAACTACTTTGTTTTTAAGGATATAGTTTTACCTTATAGGTGTTCAAAATAAATTATATAAACGCTGCAGTAAAATAAGGCCAAGTGAAATAGGACCAACTTTGAAAAATTGGCCCTGTTGTACTTGTGAAAAGTGTACAAAAGTGAAATAATGCCAAACTATTTTGAGAAATATCACAAACTTATTTTCACAGTGAGTTATGTAACCCCCCTGCACTTTAGGTTTCGATTTGTATAAGTGTAATAAGACCAACACATGGAAATTGGCTGTAATAAACTTTACAAAAGTGAAATAATTCAAGGCTATTTTTTGAAATTTGTCCTTATTTCACTTGGGTTTATTGCACTGCACCTATACAAACTTTCTAGACACAATTTAAATCATTTTTATATCCCACTTTGATTCGAGTCTTCATTTGACTCTATAATAAAGTTTTGAGAAACCTTGAATCTTATTTCGATTTCAGCTATATCTGCTCAAATTAAAGAAATTACAAGTTTTAAACATTATTTTGTTTTTTTTTTTTCAATACCTGCATATATACGTATCTATTTATTGAATTATGCACATATTTCAAACACGAATTCCTTACAAAAAATGTTGTTTTTGTTAAAAACTGTTTTAAGCAAAATGGTTCAGCATTTACTTAAAGTTTATGCACGATAAGAAAAAATGGAAACATAACTTATGAGGATTATAAAAGACTAAATATTGAAGATTGTGAAGGAATTTGAAATTTAATTTATAATCAAAAAGCCTTAAACAAATGTTATTTTCTTAAATTTATTTTATCTTATATCTCAAAAACCTGACGTCATAAAGTGATTTTATATTCGGATTTGTGCTAAGGCTCTTCTTTGCTTTCAATTTTAATATGGGGAAAAGTATTATGGCATAAAATTTAAGATGGCTGTATACAATAAGTTATGCATAAATTATAGTTAAAATTAAAAATACCTTCTTTATTTTATATGTATATCATACGAACAATAGCACAATAACTTTGAAATTTTCGGGCTTCGTTTAAAACTTTTTAAACTGTTGGAATTTATTTGTTTGAAGTTATTAAATTAGCCAATTTATGAGCTATGAAAATACACCATATTCTGCTTGGATTCTCTTGTATTTCTAAACCAATTTAGCTTAAAAAAAATGTAAGACAATTCTACAAAACTAATCGAAAGACGATTATTTGAAAATAAAACCATTTCTCAAAACAAATTGCAATTTAAATTCCAATTTCCGTTCTTTCGGGATGACGTTTTCTACAGATTTGTATTCTCAGACATCTGAAAGCCAGCAAACATCTGTGTTGCGATGCCTTGATCCAAAATTATATCTACATATATCATTTTTCTTATCTGTGTCGTTATAAGTTCTAACTAGTTCACGCTTCTTAGACGAATTCTAAAATAAGCCAAAAGCGAGCAGTCTGTAACATTTTAAAAAACAACATTTTAGTAGATTTAACTCATGAATAGCAAACTTTTGAAAATCGATTATTGCATTATTATTATTGATTATGTACGAAAAAAGTGAACATGCTTTAGAATGTTACACGTTTAAACTTCTAAATAAATAAAATAAATAAATTAGGTGGCGCAACAGTCCATGAAGAACCAGGGTCTAGTGACTTACAACTCTCAACCATTCCTGTGTGCGAGTAATGTTGTCAGAGATGGTTTAAACTTCTGCTTCACCTTAACTCCTTTTTGTTTAAATTCAATATATTTTAATTTAAGCATTTTCCACTATTTGAGTTTTGTTCATATCAAAAAATATCAAACGTATAAAATATTTAAAAAACTTATGCTTCCAAAATAGTTTGTTTTGATTCATTTTTAGAGGTTTTTTACCATAGAGTTCTAAATGTAGGTATTTAATGTTATTTGCTTTAATTTAATATAGCTATACACTAATAACTTTTCAAACTGTTCTTTCTTCACAAATATTAAAGAAGAAAAAACTAGACTATTAGATCAACCAAATGTCTAAATTTAAATATACGCAATGATATTAGTGCAATGACCTCACAGAACGGATAAGGAAACACATTCCTCGCCGTTATTTTGTAGCCTCTTTAAATGTCTGTCTCCCCCCAATTTTCATTTATAATTTCTAAAAATATTCCCCATTTCCGCACTATAAGTTCCGCTCCTGAATGGCCTCCCATTATAATAAAGATGCATCAATTATTTTTCTATGCGTTTGCTCACACTGTAGAGATCATTTAGCGTTGCCAGACTTATGCAAATTCAAATCATTTTCGACGAGTTTTTTATTTTTAATATATGGTGTCGAAAATATCCATATAAATAACATGTAAATTAACAGGTAAAGGGTGTCTTAAATACACTACGATCAGAAACCATGGGTTGTCCAAGTACTCGGACTCGGACATTTAATAGTTAATTTTTCTATTTTCGCCTTCTTTTTCTAGTATTGATTTAATTTGATTTCTTGTTTAAAAGAAACGTCGTTTTTTATGAATCAGTAAATGATTGACAAAGAAAGATCCAATCCTTAATTCACACTAATCGTAATCCCTCTCCGGCTAGATCATCTCCCCTAAGGGTTGTCTTTAATAAACCGTAAAATACTTTCTTTGCTATATTTTTGAAACAGTTTATTAAATGGCAACGCTGACCCTTTATAAAATTCTTTTGCAAAAGGGAATACAATGCTTATAGGCCCCCCATACTTTATAATTAACAGAAGAAGAAATTCCTTTACAAAAATAAACAAAATCATTGAAATATATGAGTGCACGATCGCAGCTGAAATAGTCTCTTGTCTATTTCCCGAAATAAATAAGACGGGCGTATAGTACGGCACTGCATGGCAAACGGGCGGCGGTGGCGGTATCGCTGGCAGCTTGCGAACAATAATAGTAAACAAAAACCACGTGGAGGGGGAAACTAAAAACGAAAAAAAAACTACTTTGGATTTCAATTCCATCAGTCTAAAGATTCAATTTTAAATCTACTTTATTTTTGAGCTAACAAAAACACGCACTATACCATTTTCGGCATAGAATGCAACGAGATATGATGCTAGAATGAAAGTCTGTTTATAAAGAACCCCAACGAACAGAAGAATGTATCGGATTTTACTCTTGACTTGGATATTCATTTCTAATTATTTTTTTTTTAAGTTTTATGGGACATTGATGGAAATACCTAAATCTCTTACGTGTTTCAATTCAATTTTTGAGTAATTGTTCACTGTCAATTTAACTGACCTCAAATGTTGTTGTTAGCATTTCGATAGGAGTTCTGAGTAAAATAAATTATAAAAAAATCTTTTCCCTACTTTACTACTTTACAGAAATAGATCTTAAAAAGGATAAAACTATTGATGAAATATCCTTAAGGATTAGGGCGCGTAGTTGCTAAAACCCCAGCAAAGACTATTTAAAGAGCTTTTTTTGCATTTATGTATATCTCCGAAAATGAAGAACATTTTCATTTTTTATATTATTCATTTATTCAACGATATATAATCAACAGCTACGATCATATAAATTTCAAGTTCTAGAATTAAATGTGTGGGTTAAAAATTAGGCAAACACCAATTTTTAAAAAATAATTATATCTGAACGTACATACATCTAGGTTATAATAAGCCTCAGTAATCCATAAGACGATCTACATATATACAACCTCAAACAGTAATGGCCTTAATCTCAAGGCTCTTGGAGGTGCATATAAATGAATAAGAGCGAGTAAGTTTCTGCGGTCTACAAAACTACAAAGAATGTCACGAACAAACATTTCTCTGCGCAAATTTAGACTGATATGAATGATGAATAAATTTTTTTAACACTTTTAAGTCTGTTTATATCACAAGCATATTCCAGCAAAGGCCATACAATACTATACAGTAAAGCATATTGCACATGAGCTACGAACTGCGAACTGTGGATGTTCGCATATTTTGACTTTTCTTTCACATGAGCTTTATTTCTATTCGCAGACAATGACAAATTGTCAACCCTTTTCTCCATATTTTCCTCAGCCATGATCTTTCACACAAAAACAAAACAAGAGTGGTATAATTTTGAGGTTAAGTTGAGCGCGAACAATTTATTCGTTGCAGTGTGGATGGTATGTGGAACGCGAATACAGTTTGACAGTTCGTAGCAACCACACTGCAATTCGTTACCAACAAATTGTTTTTACAAAATTGTCTTGTTTTAGAGAAAAAAATGCAAATTTTATTATCCTTACATTATTGTCAACTGGTTTCTTATAATTTAAATGTGTTTTTGTTTGGAATTGACTTTTTGAAATATGTAAAATCACGTTTGTTCGTCCATTCGTTCATTCGTTGTTCGCTCTCATGTGCAAGGCCCTTAAAGGGATTTCAGAGTATAAGGATCTTTAAAATCTAAGGAAATTCTTTTTAAAAATCCCAACATTGAATTAGCTTTGGGAAAATAGAATTCATATAAAGTTTAAATGTAATTTTCTCTACAAAGATGATACCAAGATCCCTTACATCATAAACGATTTTATGTTCATCATTTTCTATGACCTATTCTAGGACATTGACACACATTTATCTATATTTAATTTAAGATCATTTACATTAGACCACCAACAAAATTCATTTAGGTCATTTTGGAAGCGCAGGCAATCATTGGCACTAGAAATAACTAAAAAAAAACTTGAAGTCATCTGCGAATAAGAGATATTTGCAGAATTAAATCATTTTAAACACATCATTTATATAAATAAGAAAGATAGGAGGACCCAGATGGCTTCCTTCAGCAACACCAGAGGTAACTCGGATACTTTAAGAACAAATGTCATCACTAATTACAAATTGGTTACGACCCAATAAGTATGAACCAAACCACTTTAACAATGGCCCACTTATTCCATAGGACTCAAGTTCTCAATAGAGGATTTTTAAGTTGAACTTAATATTAAAAGAATTTGTAAAATCAGTGTATGCTGAAGTTGTCATTTAAAAAAATAACAAACCTGCCTGGTTTAATAAAAGACTATGCAACTTATTAAATAAAAAGAATAAAGCATTTAAGCTCTTTCAATAATCTAATAATATTACTTGTTTACTAAAAAAATATTTGCAACTTCAGATAGAACTCTATTTAAAATAAATTCCTTTCTAAGGATTATAATATGTATCGCACCGAATTTGATCTCAAGAAAAATAATAAGCGCTTTTGGTGCTTTATCAGAAGTAAAAAAAAGCTCAAATGGGATTCCCAACTGCATGCACTACTGAAGGACTAATTCTAGTGGCCCTATTCAAATTAGTAATATGTTTTCAAATATCTTTTAGTCTGTTTATTCTTCTTCAATTACACCTGTTAATTTTTCTCCAATCACCCCAGTGACTTAAGTCAATTTCAGTTGTTTAATCTTAAGCTACTCAGAGGTTGAAAGAGCCCTATGTGTCTTGATAGTGATAAAAAATCAGGTCCTGATTGGATTCCACCAATTGTCTTGAAATCTTGTTTCACTGCTCTTTCAGAACCACTAACGCGACTTTTTAATGAATCCCTGAGAACGGGCCAGTTTTTAAACAATTGGAGGGTTTCTTACATTATATACATTCACATATCGGGACGCAAGCAAGTAAGCTCTCAACGATTCCGAAGTTATTAGAGAAAATCGTTTATAATAAATTAGATTTTACAATCAAAGATCTTATTTCGCCGTTTCAACATGGTTTTGTCTCTGGAAGATTGACAGCAACTTATCTTACCATTATATGCAATGATTGAGATCACTACATTTTAATAGCAAAACTTTCAGCTTTAGGTTTTCATTTGAGTTTTTGTTATGGTTGGAATCTTATTTGGTAGGTCTAACCCAATACGTCACCATAAATTCGTCTTTATCACTTCCAATATCTGTAACATCTTGCGTTCCCCAAGGAAGGCACCTTAGACCTTTACTTTTTCTTCTTTTTGTTAATGACATTCCTCTCATTAAATTTTCTATTTTTCGTACGATTGCTGACGACATTAAATTGTTATAATATGTATATTAAATTGGCACCTGATCGAATTTTTCTTCAAAACGATTTAGGTTGGTTTAGTTAGTTGGTGTTCTATACACCAGTTACATCTTAATGTGCCTAATAGTGATTATATAATCTTTCATCATAACTTTGAATTATCAAACTTTACTTATTCAACAAATGGTGTCAATCTCCAAATGTTTTCCAAACCTTTTCTTTGGAGTCATCTTTGATCCGAAACTAACTTTCTCTCCACTTCGACTGCATTGTAGCGAAAGCTAGCTCCTTACTTGGTTTTATATCTCGTAATTCTAAAGAATTTCCTGACCCTTTTACACTCAAGGCGTTATATTACTGCTATGTTCGACCAGTACTTGAGTATTGCTGTGTTATATGGAACACGTATTCTCTGCATTTTAATTCTAAAAAACGATTTACTAGAATGCCTTCATACGGTACAAGATGTAATCTTCTTGACCTTCAACAATTAAAAACTCTTCTTTGAGATAGTTTTCATTCGTGATATTCTTGCTTATCAAATTGATGCTTTCTTCTTTCGTTGATAAAATTATATGTAAACTACGGACTCAATGAGCCGATAACACTGTGCCTGGAACAGGCAAATCTAGTATGTAATTATATTAACTTTCAAAAATAATATTAGTCGTGATTTATTTTTAAAACAAATGTGATGTATTAACTAAATATACTTTATCCTGGTGGTTAGCTTGTAAGTATTTATACCTAATTGTAAAGCGCCGCATGTTGTTACTATTTTGCCTTTTTCAATTAGTCTACAAGATTATATATTATTAACATTATGAACATATAGACTGCTTGATAAATAAATAAATAAATAAATGTGTGTATTATCTTCTAAAGAATTTATACAGAAAATTGTAAATTCAACCAAATTTAAGACAGTACAGATCTGCCCTTCTAAAACCCGCGTTGGAAAACACACACAAGATCATTTATGTGATTGATAAATATGTACATATATCTTTGACAAGACAATAATTTTCTACTGTTATTACCAAAATTTTCCACTGTTTTAAGAAAATTCAAAATTAAAACATAACCTCCTAGTTCCTTTTTTTAAATGTCCTTTCATATTAACCTAGTTAAGGAATAACAATTCTTCAAAATTGTAACTAGTTTTGATAGTCGGAAAGAAAGTACAAAGAAGAGCAATAAACTACTTTGAAATATGTTTTAAAATCATCCTGTGTACTATAAATACAAATAAATATTAAACTAATATTAAATACCAGGGCCTATGGCCTCTTACAAAAACTCCCAACCACTCGTGTGTGCAATAGTAATGTCAGAAACCTACCTATCTACTTCCATTTTTAAAATATCGTGCTGAAACCTTCCACTTACTCATTTTATTTTCTTTTCATCATTATACCAAATTTACTAAAAAAAATAAAATTACGATTGGATGTTTTCGTATGTACCTATGTATATGAATATTTTGTGAATTCAAATTAATCCAATGCACCTTGCACATGCTTTCAAAGTTCTTTTAATCTGTTCTATTTTTCCAGAACAACGCAACGGCTCCACCTACAAACAAAAAATGACCACTCGATTATACCCTAGTTGAAACCATACCAATATACAGAATGCCTCTGGATAGGTCTCCGAAAAAGCCTTTGCATTCAGGTAAATGTTGCCATCACCATGAACCCTGTTTTTTTTTTTCAAAAAAGGACTTACAAAATGCAACAAGATAGGAAACAAAAGCACCACACGCTATACACATAGTGACTATACAATTCTTGCACTCAATCTGGCCAAAGGCACAAATGTCCAATAGGATAAAAGTCAGTTCTCTCCGTACACGTCCAGTGTTATGTCCATACAATCAATGCCATCAACATCCCTATATTTCATGGTTCGCATATGCAAATCCAATGTTTCCCCCATCAAGTGCAGTGTTATAGCTTGCTGCTGCCACTGCCACTGCTACTGCACTTGTATCTATGTAAGAGTCTATTCAATACGCAACTATACTGAGGATAGCGATGAATCTAAAAGGACTATGCTTCGATGAGACACCGAGAACGTACGGTGGTGGTGCGGCACAAGACGCATGCGTGCCAAGTGCAAGACAAAAAATGCATCGGCATTCATCCGAGTTAGTTGTTGTTTTTGTTGTCGTCGTGATCCTTTTGCAAAAGAATACCCTCATACCTTTTTTGTACCTTTTAATTGAAGTGGTGAAGATGATAGGACGCCCTCGAATGCATTAATCGTAAAATGACGACTTGTAACTGTATGCGATGCGCATACTTTCAGAAATTATGCAACCAAACGTGTTGTACTTTTGGCACCATCGCAGTATTCAAGGAATCACAACATCTAGTTCCAGAGTGCAATGGTGACATCAGCCATGTTACTTGTGTTGTTGTTTTTATTATTCCGGCTGATGCTGACTCTGCTTCTGCTCTTGCTCTTTCTCCTTTGGGCTTGAGCAACGCATTCGCCGATTCATTTATGGTCTCGTGCCATCAACCACCTTGTTGTGTGTAGACTGTAGAGTGTAGAGCATCATCATTCATGCTTTAAGATGGTGTCCTACACTTCAATATGATACTGAAAAGTGCATTTTTATGAATGAAAGGAGAATAAGATAACTTTTTTATTTATAAAGGAGAACGAAACCAAGGTGGTTTTTTCTCCTTTGGTGGCTCATATTTCAAGGTGTGAGCATCTTCATAAGGGAACAAAAATTGCATTGTTCGTGGCCTCTTGTCAATTGAAGCTGAAGCTAAGGATTTTGGGGTTTCTTTTCTTTCGAAATAGTATTCTGCCAAAAATTTGAGGAATTATAATTTGTACATATTTATTTATTTGTAAGTATATTTGATTGGGATCCCCGTCTTATTTGTAGAAGGGCAAGGGGATCGCAGTGTTATTAGAGAGCGCATTTTATGAAACATGTTTGAAAACATTTTGTATGTTTGATCACTCAAATGCAAGAACTGAAGGCTATATTTCGTGAGATTAGGACCTCCTGCCCTTACAATGGAAACAAAACTAATTAATTAAAAAGATGCGCATACGCCTAAGTGTCCCTATTTACTTTACCATTTCATTTTATTATTGGTCAAACAGATCCTCATTTTTAATTAATGTTTTTTATTTTAATTTTGTTCATGATTATTGCTTGTGGAGAACAGAGATATAAGACTATCATCTATTCTTTGTTCATGAAAATTGACAAAAAACATAAGATTTTCTTTAAAATTCAAAAAGGCTGCTCTATTGCGATATTTTCATAGAAAGAGCCAAATTTGGAGGATATATTAACTTTTTGGAAATCAGCCTACTTAACATCGCTTACAAAATCTTTTCTGACGTAATATGTGAACGTCTAAAGCCCATCGTCAACAACCTGATAGATAGGTCCTTGTCAGTGTGGTTTTCGACCAGGAAAATCTACAGTCGATCAATTACGGCAGATCTTGGAAAAAAACCAAGAACATCCAATCAACATCCACCATATTTTCATCGATTTCAATGCCACACATGACATCATCTATAGGGACGAGCTGTATAGAGCCATGTCTAGTTTTGGCATCCTTGCCAAACATAAATGTTGGAAACAACTAAACAGAACCTTTCGATGTCAGGGGCCTGCAACACCGACTTTTTGGTCAAAACGTCACCATCGACAGACGTAACTTTGAGGGAGTTAAGGACTTTGTCTACCTAAACTCCGCTATGGAAGTAATGTAGAAGCGAAACCCTATCTCGAGCGACCAAAGTGTTGCTACATAAGACCCTCATCATCCCCGTCCTGCTATACGGTGCAGAAGCATTGACTATGACAAAAGCACCTTGGGTCGTTTCGGGAGAAAAGTTCTTTGCGTGATCTACGTTCCCGCATGCTGAATTTTTTTTATTATTATTGTTGCAATGTTATTTTGTTTTAAAAAAAAAAGTTTGAAATGTTATTGATGAACATAATCAGAAGAATTTTAATTTGTCTTAAATATTTTTGAAATATTCTTTCTTTAAAAAAGCAAAATAAAAATATGTTACAATGAAAACATGCCCTTACCAAAGAACTTCATTTAAAAAGTGTTTTTTAAATTGCACATTGTGCTTTCTTATACGAGGAAATTAAATAATAACATTAAATATATCCATCATCTACCGTAAGACTGTTACCTTCCTATTTCTTCACTTGTATAGTAACTTCTCATAATCTGGATATAGGTAAATTGAAATTTGAGTTTTAATCACCTTCTAAAACACTGCATACTATTTTTCAAGAACCCGTTTAAACTTTCTAGACATTTTTTAAATTAACTATCTAAATCAAAAAAGCTTAAATTTCGAAACTAAAAGCCTTGACTTGAAAACATAAACAGTCGATTCGAACAAATATGAAAGCAAAACACAAATTGAAAAGTAATATATTTTAAAAACTCCACAAACGTCTTCATTTTTGGCTCTTTTCAAAAATTTAACTGGAACGTCAAGATGAAAACGTACGCATATGTTCATATATTCTTATTGGTTAAAGTATCAAGGGATGCATTAGAAAAATACTTTTATTTATAGTCTATATATTTATAAAAGCAGTTTTTATCAGCACCTAAAGACGACTCAACGCAGAAGTTGCTGATTTACATACACCCTAAATCAGCTACTTCTCAATTAAAAAGCGTTAAAACTACTCTTAAATGCTTTAACGTTTTAACGAATTTAATTTAATAAAGTATGCATAAAATTAATAAGGCTTCTTTAATACTCGTATACATATGTAAAATTGTGTGTCATATCTTTAGTAACCATACGTCAAGGAGTCTCGCGTCATACGGTATCCCTAAAAAATGTCCTATATTTGTTTATTTATTTATCTATCCCGCAATTTAAAGTAAAATACAAACATGTACGCATGAATAATGTTAATCCAGCGCAAACGTTTAGATGTCACAAGCAGAGATTAAACCCAAGACCTCATGGCATGATAGTTATACGCACTTGCCATTGCCCCTCAGGTATTTTTCAATACATACCTAATACATGCCTTAAGAAGCATTGATTTGATTAGTGGCAAGAAGTACAAAGCGCATTTTTCATTTTCATTTCAAAAGTACGACCGACGATGGATATAAATTTGGGGACCTTCTGATATGGTTATGGAGCATATTTTATGTGTTTCAGAGAGAATATTTGTAATGATAATTCAATTGTTGATTGACCAGACATATTCGTGGTATACATTTCTTGTGGGGATACTTGAAAAATGATTCATAAAACAATAGTTCAGTTGCATCCATAACTTCCATGGCTAGAGTAAATATGGAATGAATACCCTGGAATCTGCTTTGAAATTTAAAGCTGATATAATAACTTTGTATATTTTTCACTTCGAAAGTAAAACACAAAAAGTGTTTGTATGTTCATTCAGGTACCAAAAACAATTTTTGTCACTTTACTCATACGAGTATTTAAAAAATTACTAAGAATGTTAAACACACTTTTCGTCTTAACATTTCCAAAATCTTTTGTAGCCAATCTGCATAAACCTCCTCAAGTTCATGAAAAGCAGCAACGACTTCATAAAGACCATACAAATCTATGCATCTTCACCATTATACGAGTACAACCTGAACCCGAAAGGTTGAGAAAATGAATTGTATTTTTCTGCTCCATCAACCCCGCAAACCACTAATATTTTTGTTAAAAATATTATTTTTGATGTGCTTTGAAAACTTGTAGATATTTTGCATTAGTGATAGTTATGTAACTAGATGTGTCATTGTATTTGTGAGATGTTTTCTACAAAACTTATCTCAACACAGAGCGAGCTATAGGTACTTAAAAGATATTTTGTTACGCCGCGCCCGCGTCGCCAGGTCGGCCGTTGACTCTGCTTTTACTTTTGATTGTGCTTATGTAGGTTTACATCATTTGAGTATAGTATTGAAAATTACACCATTTATAGTTTTTCCATGACCCTGACAATGATTTCTTGTGAAGACGAATTTGTACAACAGAGTAAAATTAATTGAAGGAGAACATTACTCAATGAAAACTGAATAAAACACTCATCATTAGTCCCTATTTAGAAATAATATAGCAAATATATACCTATATGGGTAAATATATATATATATATAAACAAGCCCTTTTCATTTGAGCTGAATCATGAGTTGTGAAATAAATTCTAAATCTAAATCTATATATACCTACTTCATATCTTTTATTTATCTAGAGTCGACATATGAAGGATTTTCTATTTTTAAACTAATCGACACTTTCTATTGTCAGCCAAGTTCTAAGAAATGCCAAAGCTTTTTTGTCAGATTCACATTCGTGTTGAATGTGTGTAGGCAATATAGGTACTTCTTATACTGGGTACCTGATCGAAGCGGTGTATACATATTATTAAGTGTGAATTTGCAAATGTATGAATTTCCTCACACATATGCATATGTAGTAATAAAGAGGTACTACGCCAACATTTTGCATTATTAAATCTCATTCAAATTATAGGTACCTACTTTACTCTACTCAATCTCAAAGTTCAAAAACCTTAAATCAAGAGAATAATTCTATTTTGTATTTAAGAGTGTACCTATAAGCTTTAAAGAAAATCGAGCGAACAAAGAGAAAAAACGTATGGTTGTCATTGTCAGTCATACTTTTTTATGCGTAGCTCGTTTCGTAATTTTGTATTAGAAAATCTGCATTTGGAATTGTTTTTGTTTTATAAATAATATAATTGTTTTTTTTTTTAACTTAATAAACTTCATATACATAGGTATCGATTTCAATATCAATATGAAATATGGATATTTATGCTTTAAATAAAGACGACTAAATAATTACAATATTGTTGGATGTAGGTACACATACATACATATGTATATGTTTTGAAGATATTTTCGCCATTTTATCGGAATTTAAGAGTGTTGCCAGTGCATAGGTATTTTTTTAACTATAGTTTCTAAAAAAAATGGATGGGCTTTATAGCAATAAAAACTATGGCGCAAAATTTTAAATTTAAATTTTAATTTTAAATTTTATTGTACCTACATTGTTAAATCCATTTTTAGCAATTTACTAGGCTTAAAAAGGTGATTCAGCTAATTTTAAATTATTTTAACATCTTACTACCTATCTCTTAACAATTTGCTTAAGTTAAAATCACGGAATCGCTACTTTAACTTTTAGCAATTTGCTAAATCCATACCTATGGCATCTGTACAATTATTCTTATGAAATGTGGAGTGGATGGAATATTCCAGTCAACAGTTGCGAATTCCAATTAATAGGTCCGTTTAAGCGTATTTGCTTTGTTTGTTTCCACGAACTGTAACTTTTTAAACATGTTTGGATGCTCGTTTTTTAATAAAAGGCAATTAGCAATTTACTGGTTAGCAAAACTAAAAGAATGGTTTAAAGTTTTTGGCTTCCTTTGTTAATTGCTAAATATTTAGCAAATTGCTAAATATAAATTTTGCGCGTATGTTCTATTTTAAATATTTTAAAAGAAAATTCAAAGCTTTATGCAAGCAAAGATACAAAAGCAAAATTTATTCGAAACTCCTACTTAAATGAACGGTTTTGACGAATTTTCCTTTGACATGGTTATGGCATGTAAGGTCGGCAGTCGGCACCCAATAATAAAAACTCTAAAACTTTGTGGTAACTTTTTGTTACACGTAAATTTGCTTTGAAGGGGAAAGTATTGTATCTAAGTATGTATATAATAAAATATTGACAGGAAGTAACATTTTTAAGTATTGTTACGGTTTATTGATAAATTAGCTCGATTGAGTTATAACTCATTTCTTCATCAAGTTTTCAAGCGTTAGAACTCTGATTTAGATCTCAGTTTGAGATCAAACTCGGATTTTTCTTAGATATTAGAGCTGGGTTTAGAAATGTTTTACTTTTTCGAAAGGAATAATTTTTAGATTCATTTCAGTTTTGGATTAAATTTCAAACTACAAGGGTTTTTTATAGTGCAAAATGTCGTGGACGCTGACCTTTTCATAAAGCGAAAGAGCAACATATTTATACATTTAAACCCATTAAACTATTTACTTTTCGTGAGCTTTATTTTACTTTAAAATATACACATTTCAAATCAATGGGTGAGAGGACATGATACATATGTATTAGCGTTTATTATGACCACGATTATTGAGTCTGCACAGATAGACATAAGAGCTGTTTAAATTATGCCGAGAAATAACATCCAATCTCAAAAGTCAATATTCTCATGGACAACATGACCAGTTAAAACTGTAGTTAGATCTGTTTAAAGATGACAAGACGCCCGTTTTGACATTATGTACATCTAAAGAAATATTTAAAAATAATAAACTTTTATCAATATTGTTGCATTTTTCATCTCGACAATAATCTTTTGAAACTCTTCAATATAATACTTCCTATAATTTTATAATTGCATGCATGATATGATATTTTAGAGACTGCATGACTTGAAACTAGTTTCTTTTTACATGTGTGTATTTATCAAAATAGAATAATTTTAATTACAAAAATCTTAAATGAAATGCAATTAACACGAAAACACAATTTTTATTTTGAAAAAAGTAAGAATATTAATAACAAATCTTCAAATAGGTGTCCGATCCAAAGAAGACTGACAGGTTTTTTTTTAAATTTTGTTTGAAAAATGTCAGAATTTTAAGTCAGAAGTATATGCACTTTAGAATTGAGTTCCATGCAATCTAAAATTCCTAGAACTCAACAATAATTTTAAATCAAGTTCTACAGATATGATTAAATGTGAAGAAATGAAATAGATAAACCGAAAATTTCTAGATCAATTTTTCATTTTATTTTAGAACTTCATCAAAAAATTGGCTCTTAGATTATTAATTATCCTTTTTTGTTTATAAAAATATAATAATTTTGTTTAGATTTTGATAAAAAGTGGGGGAGACCTCAGACTCAGAAGACATGTTTTTTATAAGTCTTCTGTAGTCGGCGCTCTTGGTCGACCACTAAAGAAAACTTTAATTTGTATTTATATTTCATTCGGTACCCGACTACCCGGGTAATATCCTTAATTTGGTTATTTCAGTTTTTTTTTCCAGGCGAAATCAAGAGCTCTTAAATCAATTCCTTTACCTACTGAGTGTGGAAAATTTGAAAAACTCCGACAAGCAATTCAATGTAAACAAAATTGACTGTAGATCCATTGAGAACTAGGGCCTAGTGACTTACAACTCTCAACTATTTCTGTGTGCGAGTACTGTTGACAGGGATGGAGGGGACCTACAGTTTTAAGCCAAATCCGAACGGCTAATTGGAGGATTTGACAATTCCTCGCAAGAGGCAGTACCCGTGAAAAAAAACATTAGATGGCACAGGCAGGGATCGAACCAAAGACCTCTGGCATGACAGTCCAACGCACTAACCATCAGAGTTAAGAAGGCATACTACACAAGATTCACACTTCTCTTTCAATTTATGTAAACATTTCTGATAGTTTTAAAATTAAGACATTCGAAATAATAATAAATAAGATTATAATCAATTTTATAACCCAAACTCACAAAAAACTGAATTTTGGGAAAGATTTAAACTAAAAAAAAGCTAAGTAACTGGATTGCATAATTCCCTTTTTTTTTATAAAAATCAACGTGTTTTGATTGAGTTTTGGATCCACAATAAATTGATTTTTTTTACCGAAAATTACCTACATTAAAAAATAAGTTTATATATAATTGAAGCCTTATCAAAATTTAAGGTCTAAAATAATTTTTTTTGTCGGCAATTGAAGGAACTAGCGAGTGCCTTTCAGTATACG
Organism: Eupeodes latifasciatus; assembly: GCA_920104205.1. Lineage (NCBI taxonomy): Eukaryota > Metazoa > Arthropoda > Insecta > Diptera > Syrphidae > Eupeodes > Eupeodes latifasciatus. The sequence continues at coordinate 114,176,011 of OV049926.1, forward strand.
TCAGTCTTCGTTTGTAACTCTTGAAAAACTGTTCCTATGTAAGTAGCTCAAGATAGCTTAGGATATAACCACACAAAATTGGGCCTTTGACCAAATTAAATTGAACAACGACATAAGGCGAAAAATCGTTCTATCTAATGAGACACATTTTCATCTCGGTGACTAAGTTGGCAAACGAAATTGTCGTGTCTGGGACTCGGATAATTCTTACGTTCTTGTCGATAATCCAAAATTCCTACTACTTACTTTCTCTTCTGCAGATGAAGATCGGGTTCTAATGTTTAAAACGCAGAAAGTGTACCTGACAAACAAGAGAAAAAGTCTAAGAAAAGAAGCCGAGACAACTCAGTGCTTGCTAAAACTACCTCCCCCCCTCAAAACAAACAAATGTCAATATCAATACCCCAATAATTACAGATCCCACACGAACCCCTCATAATACTTCCAATATTTGACTCACACTAAGCTTCCAATAGCGATTTTATTACTACGGAACAGTAAAATACAATCCCTTCCTTATCAAAGCTGTTTCGAAACCAAAAATAATGTTTATATCTCGTCTTTTTTTCATTTAGTATCTACCAAGAGCATACCTTGTAGCTCATAAGTAGTAGTAACTAAGCTAGTAACGAATCCCACGTTCTTCGATTCTGTTTGCAATACGAACCGCTAATTTGAGAAAATACTTTTCATGACAAAGAACTACTCTTGGATGTTTGGTCAATTCCTCGTAAGAGGCAGTACCCGTGAAAAAAATAAATTGTAATTTTGATGGCACAAGCAGGGTTTGAACCTAATTCCTCTGCCACGGGTACTACTATTAAAGATAATATAGGTCAGATAGAAAATTTTGATTCTAAAGGTTTACATTACTCAAAAAAGTTTCAAGTCTGTTTATAGCGAACTCTTCTTATCATCAGGCTTTGTTATCAATCTACCCTGGGATGAGAAAACATGAACAGTGGCAGTTTTGGCAGAATTCTTCGGATAGTTTCGTTGCTCACTTCCTTATTCCTGGTATCTTTCAAATAAACTTTCAGAGATTCCGAGAATAAGAAAGGATTTTCCTTGACTTCCCGAGTAAGTAGCTTTTCCTATTATGTAGTTAACCTTTTCCCCTGTCCTATCCTGCTTACATTAAGGATCTAACTTTCATTTTTATAACGTGAAATTATGTCTTGAACTGTTTAATGGCTCCGTTGGACAATATTATCTGTTTCATGAACTGATTTTTAATCCGGACTATGCTTTATAACCAGTTTTCTTATTTTAACCAATGTTTGTTTGCCTTTGAGGAGAATTTTAACGTTTAACGAAAAACTTTTCAAAAAAACAAACTGAAAATTTCAACTAATAACTTGAAGGTTCATTTTCCCACATTGCTATGTAGCAATAGAAAGAAAATCGTAAGCATTTTTATAACTGCGATCCACCTTATTTGAAATAGGATTCATGAGTCCAAGCCTTTCAGGCCCCATTTTAATGAAAAAATTAATTTAGGATCGCTTAAACTAGAGAACTAATTGGCTTATAGGACATCGTTGTAATACGGTCTTTAATGAAGAACTTAACATATGTTCCGATTCTGCTGAACGTGCTTAGAACTTAATTTACAAATTTGACCACAATCGACCAAATCATAATCAGTAGGGCCGAGGATAAACAGACTGACGGACGAATTCTCCGGACCCACATTTTTTTCACTTCTCCACCAAAGTTCTGCTTTATCAAATTTTTTGGAACCTATACAATTCAATATACATACCCAATACATGTCATTAACCATTAAATAGTGAATAGCTTATTACATGAAAAATATCGATGGACTTATGAATTTCTAGAAAGCCTAAAATTTTCAAGCAAATCATTTGGATATTCCAAAATGTTTTGAGGCTTCAGAAGTGGTATACAATTTTCATTGCAGGTATACACTATATATTATACTAATATATCTAAACGGGTGGAGTAGAATTCCAACCGCTCTGGGGTATACGGGTCCTGATATTGTACTTCTTCATATACATCCTTCAGATGTATACAAATTGTTATTTTTAGACGTATGGTTTTCAAGAAGAAAAAAAAGACTGGGATGCGACCCACACTGATAACTTCCCATCACGTCTTACGATTTGTCTTGCTTAAAAGGTTGGTAGGTTTTCGTGTTTTATTAAAAAAGGTCAGTTAATTATTCTTAAAGATTTAAAAATTACCAACAATATTTAGCATATAATGAAATATTTTGAGTTCGAAATCTATTTTTGCTAACGAGATTTTTAGTCGAAAACCAATTTTTACCAGTTTTAGTAAGATTTCTTAAAATTTTTACTTTCTTATATAAACAAATACAAATTGGATGAATGAAATTAATTTGAAGTCAACATCTTCTATTGTTCACCAGATATCGAGAACCAAACATCAATTTTTATCAAATTTGCGTACTATTTTTTGTAGGTTTTATTTTTTTATGGAAAAACGTAATGTTGGATTTTCATAAAAAATTTACTGAATGTCGAAAGTAATATTTTTTGAAAGATAAAATAAGTTTGAAGCCAATATTTTTTAATTCTTGAAAAGATATTTGAGTCGAAAATCAATCTTTACCAACTTTTAGTAATGCTTTTTTTTGGTTTTTATTTTTTGTTAAAAAATTGTGAATTCGATTTTTCTCAAAATTTTACTGAATATTGAAAAATATTTCTTATAAAATAAAATTAGTTTGAAGCCATAATCTCAAATTTTTGAAAAGATATTTGAGTCGAAAATCAATTTTTACCAACTTTTAGTAATGTTTTTTTTAGGTTTTTATTTTTTGTAAAAAAACTGTCAACTCCATTTTTCTCAAAATTTTACTTAATGTCAAAAACAATAGTTTTTATAAGATAAAATTGGTTTGAAGCCAATATCTTAAATTTTTGAAAAGATATTTGAGTAGAAAGTCAATTTTTTATCTTTTTTCTTTTTTGTAAAAAAACTGTCAATTCGATTTTTCTCAAAATTTTACCAGATGACAAAAACGTTATTTATTTCTTGTTGTATAAAATTATTTTGGAGATAAAATATTTTTTTCTTCTTAAAATTTCGAGGTGACAAATATTTTTTTTTCAGTTTTTCCGATTTATACAAAAAACCGTTAGTTGGAATTTTTTCTAAAAATATACCGGTTTGGTATCACGTTGCAATATATAATATAAAATTTGATTTAATTCGCTAGCGTTATTGGTTCGTGCGATATTTAGAGTTAACCAAAATGTTCACCTTTTTTTAAATTGCTATGGTAACTAACTTCACTACTAGTGGGAATTAATTTCACTTTTTTTTGTGAAGTTAGCTCCCACTGAAGGCGGGAGATAATTTCATCAGAAAATTATGTGAAGTAACTTCCCAACTACGATTGAAATATCTGAAAAAATATCAAGCGTTGAATTGTAAATCAAAACAAAAATATGTAAGTTTTAAGCAATAAAAGCTCCTGTGGGTGGCCCGCTTCGCGGGTTCTCAGGATTTTAACTCCCTTTTTCGGGGTCACACCCGCTCACGCAACTCCGTTGCTCCGCTTAGGGTATGTAAAGTCGCCAGGCAGGCGCCTATATCAAGGGGACCGCTTCGCGGGTTCTCAGGATTTTAACTCCCTTTTTCGGGGTCCACCCGCTCACGCAACTCCGTTGCTCCGCTTAGGGTGTGTAAAGTCGCCAGGCAGGCGCCTATATCAACAACTTCTTTCAATAAAAGCACCTGTGGGTGGCCCGCTTCGCGGGTTCTCAGGATTTTAACTCCCTTTTTCGGGGTCACACACGCTCACGCAACTCCGTTGCTCCGCTTAGGGTATGCAATGTCGCCAGGCAGGCGCCAATATCAACAGCTTTTTTGAATAAAAGCACCTGTGGGTGGCCCGCTTCGCGGGATCTCAGGATTTAAACTCCATAAAACAAAGTCTTGTGGTATTGAAGTGCTCCAAGTTTTGTCATTTGGTGATTCTTATAAGATTTTCTTAGATTAGCGAATGCGAGAATAAAAATAACATAACATGTTAATTTACTTTAACTGTACTGAAGAGTGAAGTTAGTTCCCACCTTCCGTGGGAAATAGTTACACATGAAAGTGAAATTCATTCCCACAAAAAAGTGAAATTATCTCCCACCTTCAGTGGGAAATAACTTCACCAAAAAAAGGTTAAATTAATTCTCACTAGTGGTGAAGTTAGTTCCCATGTGAAGGTAGTTCCCGTGAAGTTAATTCCCTGCACCCTAAAAATCTGTTATTTTGTCTCTAGGGACCTTGAAACGTCGATAAATATCAAAATTTTCAATTTGACAAATCGGACCAATTACAATAACTTCCTATGGGAAGTTAATAAAACCAATAAAATGCAATGTTCTGGCCATGGATTTAGCTTTAGGTGAGGGTTTTCCGCCGCCGAGATGGCCAATAAAACGTCAAACATTCCCTTCTACGGCGTCAACCGTCTCAGATTTATCTACGTAGACAAGAACCTTCATATAACACCACAAAAATAGTTCAATGGTGTTAACTCGCACGGTCTTGAAGGACACGCTAAAGGCTCACCAAAAGTTTCCTTCCATAAATTGATTGTTTCTATACGTCCCGTGAACAGAACCATTATTTTGGTAACACATTTGCACAATTTGCAAACGCTGTTCCGAAGTAAGTTCTAAAATTTTAAACTAAACTGACCATAAATGAATCTACAGTTGTCGAAAAGACCAACTTCGAAAAAAGTATTTTCCAGATTAAAACCACACGTCATTGGGCCTATGTTTCATACTCAAAAATAAGTTTAATGTTTTGAAATTCAATATTAATTCTTAACTGAATTTGTCCATGTTTCTAAGGATAATTGAATAACATTTCTTAGAATCGTTTACTTAGCTTATTTTTTTCACAAAACGCCGAACATAAAAATTAATCCCATTTTTAAACTTGCCACTTTTGCGCTTTAATATGAATCATACAATAATACGAATTTACAATTAAACCAAGCATTGATATTTCAAGGGCCTTCATTAAATTAAAATGTTGTACATAAACTCAGAGAAAAGACGAGACACATTTTCAATTTGAAGTTAAATTATTAACTTTACCTGTACCTGTATTATTGTACTTGAATGCATAAAAACTCAGCACACCAATAGTTTTCTATTACATGTATTTACATATATTCACAACTAGGCAGAAAGCCATCATTTTTTAATGAAAGGAAGGTACAAATTTTCTGTACAGGTAGGTACCTACGCTCGTAGTAAAAATCGGTTGTATAAGTCTGACACATTAAAAGCACAAAAAAGGTTAAAGGACGAATAAAGCTTTCATTCTATACAAAATTTTCTAAATGAAAAATTGTATGTATACTCTTATATACATTACATATGTATATATTTTATGTTTTATATAATAACGTTATAGTAAAAAAGCAAAGTAACTTTAATAAATAATCAATTCTTCAAGGTTAAATTCAAAACTTTTTTTGTTTTAGAGGAACAAAATTAACCTGAACAAATAATTTTAATTGACTTAACTTACCTTGAACTTTCTGAACCAGTCGAGAATGAATCTTGACGTCCGTCTTCTGGAAAATCAGAATTTGATGGCATAACCTAGCTTTTTGACTATTTTATCCAAAAATTCAAAGACCGAAATCCTTTTATTAAGTTGATCGTTATTCGGGCTTGATAATTGTAAAAATATAATTTTGCAATATCAAAAAATTCCAAAATAGACTTGGAGTATGTTTATTTTATGAGTATCGTAATACACAATTTACACATATGGTCACTGACGTCATATAGATTGAAATTTTCAAATCTGACAATTTTAAAAACACCGCGATAAGAAGTTTTTAAGTTTTACAGCTGCAGCTTAAACATTTATAAATATGGGATAGAATAGAGAAGGAACGAAAAACGACCGAAACGATTTATCTGACGGACGAACACGAAAACAATTTTTGAATTTCCTCAATAAATATTTTCTATATTTTGAAATTATTTTTACTTCACTTTCATAATAAAGAAGTTTTTTTAAACAAATTTTCTCTCTCACTAAGTGTATATTCGGACTTTTAACATGTTTCTTGTTCGGTTACACACGCGTGGTATTGTTTGATTCGGTGGCAAAGTTTTTTTTTTAAATTTAAAAACCCATAATACGTATTTCGAAAGGTGGTTATTCCAATTTGTTTTTGACTGAAATATACTTCAATTAGAGCCAAATGTGTTTCTTGTTCTTAATTCAACAGATTTTCTTAATTTTTTTTTTAATTTTTCAAAAATCCGCATTAAGAAAAAACGTGGAAAATCCAATATGGCTGGAAACAGATTCTCGTTATTCTGACTCTCCTGTGCCGTTTCGCTGATAACTACAATTCTCGACCAAAGATGAAAAAGAAAACCGGGATGAGAGGAAAATGTGCGTGAAAAGCGTCCTTCTTCCCAACAAAATGCGTTTGTCTTTGTGGAGTATGGAGGTATATGTATATTTCTATATGTTTGTATATGCAGTGAGGAAAATCCATTGAACGACATCAGACTGTGTGTGAAAATCTTACTAGAAGGAAACTTACTATCATGGTGGTTGTATATTTTCATAGAATGAAAATTCTATAGTATCTCACTACCTCAAAGAGAACCATTTCCCCTAAAATATATCGAGATGATGTAGTATCCGTATGGGTACCTATGAAGGAAAAAAGAAAAACACAGAACTCAACGAACTTCTTGAAAAGTTCAGTTCAGTTTTTCCATCATCATACATGGGATAGAAAGAAAGTGGATTCTCACATGAAAAATATGTCGTGTCCCTGTCCCGACCGTATGGTCCCGGTGTTGAAATAGAAACCTTTTTATTGATCGTATATATGTATATACCCACGAATACATAACTAAGGGGAATGAAATAGGAATTAGAATTAGAATTAGAATAAGAATTATAAAGCAGAAAAAAAATGCTACCCTCGGTTTGCGTATCGTTCTTTTACCCCTCGTTATAAGGAAGGTAGCCCTATAGAACGCACATCATCATATCAACTATCGAAAGCAGCGTATACACAACTATTTCCATCGACCGGTGTTCCGAATTCAAGTTTTTTCTTGTCCGATCTGTGGATTGAGAGTATAGCCAACCTTCTAGGAAACTGGTTATCCTATTGTTTTCCTATTCCTATTTCTTTTACTATTTTTGAAGGGATGCAAAAGCATGGATTTTGTAATTGTTAGGTCGTACTGTAGCTCGTTTGACAAGCGTAAGGATTGGGATTAATAGATGGGTTGATTGTCGCGTTAGTTATTATATTTATACATTTTTGTTGTTGGATAAAAAACTGCGACGGGAAGCCATTATGTGTGCGATGTTCGTGTTATGTTGGCATCCCCTATTCGAACAGGGTGCGTTTGCTTTATAACCCATATGGCTGCATGATTCATTTATGTATGTAAAACCTAAACCTATTTCGGAGGACTACATATAAAATGTCCTGGGACGGTCGGTGTCTGTGTGCTAAACGTACAGTATATAATTGTCTTTTAGTACAGTTATAAAGTAAGAGCACGTGACGTGATTGCCTGACCTATTTCAATATTTCACTCGTAAGCCTCTAAGTCAGGACATCATAGATATCAGTGTGCACATTGCTCAGATAATAAGTATTGAATACTTAAAAAGATTTTTTCAAAGTATCCAGAATTTTATAAATCTAAAAAACCCACCATTTCTTGAATTTGATCAATATTTGATTGTTTTGATAGAAGACTTTTTGGAAATGCCTTTTTAACGTACAATTTTAAAATGAGTGAATTTTTGACTTTTGTAACAATCTATTTCTTATGAATATGAACATAGACAGAATTTCCAATAGAAAATTATTTGAAAAATGTTTTTATTTTCGTTACTTTAAGCTAAACTTATTTTGGTTTGTATGATAATTGATTTTGATAAATAAGTGTAGAACAATACATACCCGTTTTATTCAGAATTATGATTTTAAATAAATTATTTATCAACTACAATCGTCATCTAACTTTTAGTTAAATTTAAAGCATGATTTAATTTTACGTAATAAAATGTATTAATTTTAATAAATCATTATTATAATAAATGTGAAATAAATGCAAATTTAATAAACACAAATCAAGCATATATGAATACGAATAATTCAATAGCGTTTCACGAGTTGCTTCTCTTTGATCTTTTGTTTGCACTGGGTCCAGCCGTATTAAAACTGATATGCACCGAATTATATAAAAATATGTTACGAAGCTAAATTACATTACCAAGTTTATTGCGAAGATCAGACCTATGAATACAGTGAACAAAAAGGCGAATTCAGACTTTTTAAAGCATACCATTTTTTTTTAATTTTCCAAATAACTACGAAGGAAATTGGTTAATTTTCTTCGTAATTATTTGGAAAGTTAAAAAAACTGTATGATGACGTATTTTCTCCTGGACGTAAACAGAAAGCATTCGAACAACTGGTGAAAAAGTAAATTTTAAGGAAAAACAAAACTTTCCAAATTTATTTTATTCACCAAACTATAGTAATTTGTTGATCGCCCAGCATTTTTCATCGTTTCCTCACATCTTCGAGGTAAACTTTCGGGGAATGGAATTCCACGCTTCCAAAGTTCCTCTGAATTTTTGAATTTTTGCTGCTGGATCTTAACCATAAAATCATTCCATTGATTTTCTATGGGTTTAAGATCAGGACTTAGCGCCGGACAAGTCAAAACGTTGATGGATTCATTGGTAAGCCACTCCTTAACGACTTTTGCTGCATGTTTTGAGTCATTATCATGCATGAAAATCCAGTTAACTGGCATTGACTCAAATGTAAAAGGTTCAAATAAAAAAATGTATCTATCGTCCTAATTATTCTTACCAACGGACCCACATCAAATCATCCTACGTCTTTGACTGTCTTCCAAGTATGCTTTGGATTGTAGGCTTGACCTCTAGGGCGATGTACCAACGTTTTTCCGTCAGTTTCATCGGTCCATACAACTCGTAAACAAGTTTTTTGCGTAACTAATGAAAATGTCCTATTTCTCTGCCAATACCTTACTAAGCTGTAAAAGACATAAAAACGCAACAGTAAAAACCAGTACTTAGGTTATATTGCTAGATCAAATTTTTAATTGTTGTTTCAATTCCTATCAACATAACACAACAAAAAAAAATTAAAAAACTATGACGGGTATTTTTGTTTCAATTTTTTTCCCATTACATGTGCTATTTTTCTGTCCATGGCTGTATACCTTCAATAAAGTTGTATTTTCAATAACCCTGACCTTAAATGGAAATGTTAAGGCTTTCGATTATTTATTGATGACAAATGAAAAACAAACAAAAAATAGTCAAAAAATTAAGTGCACATATTTTGGATATGGACAGGACACCCTAATGACCTACCGATAGGAAATACAAAGAAAATCATACAAATTGGTAGAATCGTTCCGAATAAAAACGAACGCAAACACCGTGACAGAAGATTTAATACTATAAGATCATTTCTATATTTCTATCTTGCGGAAAAAGAATACAGATCATATTTTGGAAGAGATATTGAATTTAAATAAATTTTCAAACCTTGAACATCTCTCTAACGAATAAAGCGGAATGACAAAAATTGCAACCGTCACAAATCTTAAAAGTACGTATATTTTTATAGGCACCTATCAGGTGTGATGTGTGAAAAGCTCTTTCTTCAATAAAATAACATAGTTTATAAGCCCTATAAGTAAGTACATAGTTAGCCGACATACAAATCCAAAATCTGGATAAATGGTAAACTTATTCTAAGTATAATAAATAGATACTTATCACGATTCAAACAATATTCGCTCATACCTGCAGGGGAACAATCACATTAAAATCAACCCTAAGATGAGTGTTTTCATCTTAGGGGAAAGTATTTATCGAATTATTTCTTGGTACCTACTTTTAATGACGTTGCAAGGACCTCAGGTTTTGTGCATTATACGCGCATGTGCTATATTTTTTGTACCTACATATGTACCTACATAATGTCTATAATACATCGACATACGAGTATATATGTACATATATATCCCCAATTACAAAGCCCGTATCTATCTTTTTATATATTTTTTTTTGTAATTGAAAATATATCATATAGGTATTGTTTCTAGATGTATTAATATAAAATAGAAAAATACCTAAATACATTTTATATGGGGGCATTTTTTAAAAACTTTCACTTATCTTCATTTGTAGGTACCTACTACATTCTCCATGGTCGTAATATGATTTTTCAATGACGTCAAATGGTCCTATGTTTGCAGTGCGTATAGAATTGTATTGCATTGCGTACACACGTTATCAAATTTATAAAAACACGATTTGTGGACTGTTGAGGTTACACACGTGCTGGCCATTTAACTTCTTAGAAAAATATAAGGAAATTGTTGAGAATAAGTAAGTGAAAATGTCCGAAATGGTATAAGTAAAGAATTCTGAATATTCTGGTTCCATATTTCGAAATTACTCTAGTTTTTTCATGGAGCCTTTGTTTATTTTTTTTTTTAAATATAGGTTTTCCCAAAAAAAAGTTTTATTTGTCTATTTAAAAAATAGTAGAAATTGATGGATGTAAAAAGAAAGGTTTTTCATTAACAAAGGTAAACGATATCAACTAAATGGCCTCCACCGCCCGCCCGGCCGGATATGGTTGCAGCACCATATTTGTTTCCTAAATTTCTTTGATAACAATTTCAATGAGTTATTGAAGTGTGTAACGTTCCAAATTTAGTAATAAAATAGCTTTTATCAAAACAAGACAGCTACTAAAATAATGATTCATTTAAAATGAAGAAAATTACATACTTAAGTACATTTGAGCAGGGTGACTTATCAAAAATGGATTGAAATATTTGGGATATTCGATCAACGCTTACATATTTCTTTAATTGCCAAAATGGAAACCTATTAAAACAGAAATGTGACCAAAAGAACCAATTTTGGTCAAAGCTAGTTCATTAAAAGTTAGTTGGTAGGGCCACCAGGTTTGTATGGACTTTTGTATAAGCACTTGTAAACTACATAAAATAGCTGGTTTCCAAAATAAAATGTTTGTACCCTAATCTTGAACTGTAATTAATATTTATAACAGCTTAGATTCAGTAATATTATTATTATTATTATTATTATTATTATTATTATTATTATTATTATTATTATTATTATTATTATTATTATTATTATTATTATTATTATTATTATTATTATTATTATTATTATTATTATTAGTATTATTATTATTATTATTATTATTATTATTATTATTATTATTATTATTATTATTATTATTATTATTATTATTATTATTATTATTATTATTTTTATTATTATTATTATTATTTTTATTATTATTATTATTATTATTATTATTATTATTATTATTATTATTATTATTATTATTATTATTATTATTATTATTATTATTATTATTATTATTATTATTATTATTATTATTATTATTATTATTATTATTATTATTATTATTATTATTATTATTATTATTATTATTATTATTATTATTATTATTATTATTATTATTATTATTATTATTATTATTATTATTATTATTATTATTATTATTATTATTATTATTATTATTATTATTATTATTATTATTATTATTATTATTATTATTATTATTATTATTATTATTATTATTATTATTATTATTATTATTATTATTATTATTATTATTATTATTATTATTATTATTATTATTATTATTATTATTATTATTATTATTATTATTATTATTATTATTATTATTATTATTATTATTATTATTATTTTATTATTATTATTATTATTATTATTATTATTATTATTATTATTATTATTATTATTATTATTATTATTATTATTATTATTATTATTATTATTATTATTATTATTATTATTATTATTATTATTATTATTATTATTATTAATATTAT